>CM076408.1:25771322-26326322 GCA_038363315.1 Mugilogobius chulae
TCTTGACTACTCACTATGATCTAAATTTCATTTGAGTCTAGCATTTTTGAGTAATCTTATATTTTTCTGTAACTGAGGCTCGAGTCGAGTGCTCTGGATATTCCTGTCTTCATCTACCCCCTAACTCCACCCACTTACTATACTAAATGTGATTATTTCCAATGATCTCTCGCAAAAGGTCTTAATAGGTTTGAACCACCTTACACACTCTGGATTCATAACTTGTGTTTTAGCAAGTTAATGCTAATGCATATTGCTATAATGTTAATAGCTCCTGAGTCTTTTAGAGGTGGGCAAGGTATCAATTTAATGTTGTTTTGAAGATATGAAAAACTTCATCTCATACCGAACTAGCTAAAAACAAGTCATACCTAGAGGTTCTGTTATTAATAGCCTTAGCACTGAATGCCACAACTAATAATGCTTGTGCCTATGCTTGCTAAGTTTCACCTGTTTCTATCAAGCATATTTACAACAATATTGTAAAAATGTATAATGATGACTTGTTATAGTTCAGTTGTTAAGTACTTGAAAAATCTGTGCTCCTCTGAATGAGCAGTTTTGGTGTGCCTGTCCCTGTCAGGCTTCACAGATTTTCTGTTTAGGATCACCAGAGCGACTCACCTTGGGGTTGGATGTGACGTAGTGTCTTGTCTGCTATGTTCTGTATTCTTTACATTTACAAGCGTTTTACAACAGAACACAGTGTCTTTACTGCAGCAGAGTAAGTGTCCACAGACCACCTGTCGTCTCATTGAACTGAAATAGATGAGACGCCCTGCAGATCTTTAAGCATGCATGTGTCAGTGTGTGTTTTTGAAGCCTGTTTTCTGTTGATCTGTTTACCCTGAGCAGCAGCTGTTCTTGCCTTTGTGCTGCTCTGCTTTCTATCATGCTGGCAAATGAGTTTCCAAAACGTCTTTATAGGAAGTACAAAAGTGACTTGGAAATCAATGAGAACGTGTCAGACATAAGGTAGACTTTGATGTGAGAATCTCAAATGGTGTGCTGGGAAGCTTACGGTTTTTAAAAGAAATGTCCAAACGTATGTTGAACCTAATTTGTTAAGACTTTGGTTGATTAATCTTATGGCTTCATGTCTTTTCAGTTGACAGTTTATTGTTTCTGGTGCTGAATAATGACACCACTTTCGGATGCAACTGTGACAATATCATTCTCTTTTGTTTGATGTGGATATGCCTTGCAATTACAGTAGGGATGCACCGATCCGATACCTGGATCGGATATCGGCGCCGATCCAGGGCATTTTGCTGGATCGGGTATCGGCTCCAATCGGTTCAGCCGATATCATAGTTTTGGACATTATGAGACTATTTTACAGGGTGGTGTTGATCCATAACGTTTCATAATACTGGGCATTTTATTCAGATTACGTTGTTAAGTTGTGACTTGCACTATAAACATCAGTTAAATAACACAATATGGCCAAATGTATTAAGTTTTATTAAGAAAAAGAAGCCATTTCAGTCCTTTCACTGGTATCGGTTGATATCAAGTATCTGCAGATAGTTAAAGCCAAATATCGGGATCGATATCAGAACTGAAAAAGCTGGATCGGTGCATCCCTAAATTACAGAGATGTGAACAATAAAAACAATTCTACAATCTAACAGTTAAGCAGCAAACCCCTGTCACATACTGTACTTCTAGTAAGTAAGTTAGTAAGTAAGTAGTAAGTAATCTTCTGACCTGTAATGGTCAAATGTTGTATATGATTAGTCCTTCATTTTGCAAGAAAAATAATTTATAGGTTGCTCATGTTGCATAAAGAAGCAGGTAGACTTTCTATATTACAAAAACTGACTTTTGAGATTTTAGCCATTTTACATTTTATTATGTCTTTAAGAAGGAAATTCATTCTCTGCTTTTGACCCATGGGGCATCTGGAGCAGTGTGATACTGTGGAACGACGCTCAGGGACCACCTCCATGATGTTGTGCTTGGCTTGGTCAGGGCCTTACCTGGAGAAGCAGGTGCATTTGGAGGTGAAAATCAAAGTGATAGATGACAGTCAGATACAGTTGGAACAGTGAAATCTGAAGACACATCACAGTCAGGTCCAGGTGAACTTTGAGACACATCACAGTCAGGTCCAGGTGAACTCTGGAGACACGTCACAGTCAGGTCCAGGTGAACTCTGAGACACATCACAGTCAGGTCCAGGTGAACTCTGGAGACACGTCACAGTCAGGTCCAGGTGAACTCTAAGACACATCACAGTCAGGTCCAGGTGAACTCTGAGACACATCACAGTCAGGTCCAGGTGAACTCTGGAGACACGTCACAGTCAGGTCCAGGTGAACTCTAAGACACATCACAGTCAGGTCCAGGTGAACTCTGCAGATGCATCATAGGCAGGTCCAGGTGAACTCTGAGACACATCACAGTCAGGTCCAGGTGAACTCTGTAGCTGCATCATAGGCAGGTCCAGGTGAGATGAACGTCTGTCTTTTCAGTGATAAGGCCATCCCCTCAAAATATTCCTCTGGAAAATCTTCTGCTGCAGCAGATGGAAATTTCTATATGTCATAGCAAAGTATGTACATACTGTACTATGTATAAAGTGTTATGGTCTGTTTTGTGATGTCACTAAGTTGTGTTTTTTATAATTAACAAACAGGTCCATAGACTTTCTGTTCAAAATTGCAGATCCGATATGCCCCCAAAGGGCAACAATGTTTTTCAGTTTGAGTAAAGAACACAGGCTAAATATGCAGGATTTAGTTGAGCCTGTTACCATTAGTATGAAACGAACAAGACAGAACACTACACACCAGATATGTTTTCAATGAGAAGAAGATATTATGTGGATTCAAAATACAAATGAGTTGTCCCTTTTAAGGCAATAGGATATAAAGTGTTGCAAAGGTTTAGTAGGCTGATACTTATTAACATGTGCTGAATGTGGCGGTGTTTGTGGTATGCAGTGACTGGACCATTTATTGATTTTCTGCACAGACTAATACATTACTAACTAAGCGGCAGCAGTTCACTCGCAGTGACAAACAGAGCTGACAATTATCTCCTTTGCTCCCTAATAGGTTTTCTCACGCTTATGTTGCATTCATAAGCGAAGCTCATATTTTCTGCTGTATACTCACATCCTGAGAGGCATCGAGTCATTTCATTTCATGTTTGCGCACATAAAATGCTCAGTCTCAACGTGAAATGAAATTGAACTCTTTAATTGCAAATTCTTTTGCAAAAATCCATTCATAATCGTGCTAAGATTGGGAGGAAAAGTCTATTTGCTTTAGTGCCTCAAGCTATTTTAGTTTCATTTATTTTCTAATTAAATCTTTTTGAATCATAACATTCTCTTTTTCTAAACCTTGGAGCTATACTTTACAACATATCTATAATGTTTTGCAATACATTTCTTATTTCTATGCTCTTTGATAGCACTTGCTATATGTGCCTGGGTAAAGTGTAGACATTCCAGCAGACATGTCCTAAAAGATGTCTTTTAGTATGTTAGTTCAGGTTAAAATATTGGAAAGTTATGAAAAGTCTGTGAAATGTATCAAGTGCAGGAAACCCACTCTACCCTAGTTTGACCTAATGAAAATGTTTTCTTCTATATCAGACAAATATCACTTAAAAATGTTTTATTACCTGTCTAGTTTCGACGATCACTTCAGTCTTCATCCGAGGTGTGGGCCTCACTTTATGATTTCTATTGCTTCTTCACATTTATTCCTACGAATGTGAAAAAGAAACAACATGACGTTGAACCAGTGCCTAATGACAGAGTGCAACAGAACATTTCGAAGTTGACAATATCAATGTATATGCAAAATGATTGAATGATGATTATGAGCAACTGTAGCACATGAACAGAGTAAAATACATAAATAAAATAAAGTCAGAGTATCTATTTAGGTAAAATAAGTTTAGCCTTTAGCAGGAGGGCACGTTTTCTTTTTCTTTTTTTTTTAATCGTTAATTTGAGCCTTTCATGGTCTTCATGCGTTAATGTAGTGCTTTTTAATGTTGTTTTTAATGAACTGGGCACAGCACTACAGAGTGAACGCAGAGCAGAAACTGTACACAACACGACTGAATAAAAGTCTCTACAAACACTGCTGCAATGCACTGCGCATTCTTAAAAACATTCATGAATAAAGAGTCACATTTTAAAGTTGCTGCTAACGTTGGACAACAGGTAAAACATTGATAGTTTCTCATGTAATGCAGTTCTTATATGATAACACTGGGCTCACATTGCCTCTAGTCCAGATACAGATCCTGGTCCGTATCCGTCTGGGTCCGGTGGCCACTCACATTGCGATTGGAATATGCATGCGTATGTACGGACTCTGCCGGCATCACGAGATCACGAGTTCACGCTCAACTTGGGTCATCACTCGATCACTGACATGTGTTTGTAAACAAATGTACACAAAGAACAGGTGGAGTTTGGTGCTTTTTTCACATCAGTTCATTTTCCGTTTAATTTTTCGCCGTACAATGGATAAGCACGGGATGTTTATTTACATCCTATGTGTTAAATAGTTGTGTATATGTCGACAATTTTGACTTATACGTTTTAGTAGTGGTTTTGTAGGATTTTATTTTGCGCTTGCTTGGTTTCTTGTTTGTCGGTTAACCCTGAACATCCCTGCTCTGTCTGTCTGTTGTATTTGTTGTTTTCAGAATGGCTAGTTCTCGGTTTGGATACACCTACTAATTTTCAAATATTGCGTAATCTTTAAAACGGCTTTCATAGCTTTTAATTCTTACCTTAACATCCTCACAAATATATAAAAAAGCCGTTTGTACCAACTGAAAAGAAGCCACACATTCCCATCTTATACTATTCATGAATCTCTATAGAACATCCGCAGTGCTTAAATGCCTCACCAGCCGGTTTCAGTGGGCTCCTAATCAGCTCGACTGCGCTTTGGCATTAGTGAGCGATTAAATGAATTAGCAGGACTTGAAAACATTAGGTCCGCACCACTCTGCTGGATAGAGAGGGGTGGGCTTAGCGAGGGGAGGGGTCAGGAGCTGGAGTTACTGCTCAGGACAGTAGTTTGTAGCTCGAGATTGGAGGCACATCATTCTCACAAGCTGCAGCTTAATCTCTCTCTTTTTTTTTTTTTCAAAATTTAGGAAAGATTTAGAAACAACGATACTTAGTGTTTAAAGTAAGGTGAGGGTGGCATGACTTTTTATTATGTTAATGTTCAAGTTTATTACTTTCAAAAGAGTTTGTGGTGTGGAATGATTCTTCTTCTCACTTTCCAGTTACCACACCTATTTGTTTGTTACTGAAAAAGTAAAAATAAACAAATAAACTATGCCTTTTAAAGTTTAAATGTGGGGAAACTTTCTTAGTTGTGAATTTGTAAGCGTTTGTCTTTTCCACTAAAAAAGACAAACGCTTGTCCTAATATGTTAATTCAGGACTTTGTGAGAAAATGACACCCATTTGCTGTGTCTGAATTGATTAAGAAAGAATTCTTATGGGAAACAAAAGCAGCTCTCTGATTGGCTGTCTGTATGTGATCCTCTCCAGTTTCATTTTGCAATCTATCAAAAGATGTTCTTTTGTCATAATAGCAAAAAAAATGATAGTTCTAGGAATTTGTGAGAGGAAAGTTTGACAGCAGGGAAATCAAATACCTTGTCATTAAGATAGAGGGATTATCAGTGAGACAGTGTTTTTCTTTTAGTTTTTTTACTCACTTGAAAGTAACGTTTATGGGTCGTAGGGTTGAACTTCATTCACAAATGTTGATTTTGCAACATAACTTTTGTTTTCGCCAGTGATAAACTCTTGTAGTTAGCTGACAACAACTCTTAGTCATATTCTTGCCCCAGCTTGTGTCAATGAGTTGCATCTCCCGTGTTGATAAACAAATAGTCCCTCACTAGTTCCATTATATTGAGCTGTTTTTACCATGGCCCTGAAGAGCAAGACACACATCAACTTGAAAACACTCAGATTCAAAAACACAAGTGCATATTTAAAACAAAATTCAAAAACACAAGTGCAAATTTCAAAACACACACCAAAGTTCAAAAACAAACGCACATACAGTAGAATCCCAAAAACAAATTCAGAGTTCAAAACAATCATCCAAATTCCAAAACACACACATTTAAAACACAAAATATGCACACATATTTAAACACTTATATGCAAATGTAAAATGACAAAACACTATTTTCAAACACTTCCACATCTTTGACACTTGGATGTGAGTGATCGGGTGAACCTGCAGCCTGTGGAGTGAGGCCTCAGGGTCTGTGGATAGACCCTTCTCATTCAGGCCTGTGTACACACTGTCCATCACTGAACAGCTCTGAATGCACTCGTTATGAAAGCAGAGCGAGACAGGGGGACAGAGGAGCTTTTGTGAGTGACACTGTTGCCGCTGTGTCTGTGTTTGGGGCGTCCCGACACGACACACGCCTCTCACCGGTAAATGTCACGCAGCCAGATGCAGAAGTGTGAGGAGCTCTGTGTGTCTTCTGCTATTACGATTGTGTTTCTCAGAATAAAAGTGTTTTGTATAACATCTGGAGGTGACTGTTAACAGAGAAAATGTGTGTTAGATGTTTTGGAGCTGGTAAATGCTTTTCTAACTGTACCTTATTTAGTCCTGGAAGACAAATGAATAACCCTTCCCTTTGGATCTGCAAGTCTCACTGGCCCTATGAGTCCCGAAATGAATTGCCTGAATACTGTCAAGATATCAGTTTTTGTCTATTTTGCCCTGTCCAACTTTCACCAACATTTTTGTGTCCAAGCCAAATCTCATCAGATATTTTTTTTACTCCTAGATCTTGTCCTATCCTCATAGCTTATACGGTGATGATGCTTTTTTGTTTTATTCCCCAAAGAAAGTGCGTGACTGCCATATTTAGTAAGTCATCTCCAACCTGTTGTCTGAATGTAATAAAATCTTCCTAAAATATTGTTCTTCTGTCCTTCCTCTGACAGTAACAGATGTGTGAATAGACTCTGATTGATGGATTGTGGCTGGAATTCAAACCTTAGGTCAGCTCACAATTGAATGCGTGCTTTATCAAGTGGCTAACTAAACCTCTCTGGCCTGACTGACTGTGGGTGCACACGGAGCTAAATGATGTCTATTGTTGTGATGTGATTTTAGGTGGCTCAGTAATTGGAATAAAAGGATAAACATGGGATGACTACAAATTTTTACAAGATACTAAGGCTGGGAAATACTTTTTTAATACATTTTTTTAATTATAATGTGAATGTTGATTACAAGTCTAATTTTAATAGTAAAAAAGTAACATTTTCTACTAAGATTATAAATGCAATATTTCTGCACTTTTTGTGACCTTTGTCTGACATTAGGTTATGTTCACATGCCATCACAGTAATGTGCAGGCCAATAATATTTATTACAGATGTTTGGCAGCTAAACTGATACAGTTTATAGGGAAGATTTTTGCTTCCTTAAAAATGTAGGCAAACAGAAATAATTCATTTTAAACTTCCTGCATCAGTCCATATGTTTTGTTTCCTATCGTTATCTAATGCATTCTGAGCCTCCAAATTGTTAACTACAAAAAGGTTGTCAACCGTCCCAATTTGGGCGGAGCATCCCACTATATGGTTTTTTTTTATTTGTCCCTATGGGGACTGCTGCTGTCTCACATTTCAGCCAGAGCCCTTTTAATAGAATAACTGTCTAATCAACAAAATAGCAATATGCTGTATCGATCAAAACTACAAGAGAGATCCAAATCTCAAAATATTTTTTCCCCTAAATACATACACATAATCATTTGTGCTTATGCACAGGCAGACCCTCTGTGCTGCTGCCGGGTCCTGCTCCTGCTTCATGCACTAAACATGGATCATAGACATTTGATTGAGTTTTGAAGTCTGAGATTAAATTATGATGCAACTTATTAGTGACAGCATGACTGAGGAGGAAGATGGGTCTAACTGTTATTGTACAGCGAGACTACCAAGGCTGGCCTTTAGACAGACGCACATTTGATTTGTGTTGGGTTGATGTGAAATAGTGGTAAGTGAACATGTTAACATGAAAAGCTTCATTCTACTGGCCAAGGCAGTAGGACTCGCTAGAGAGTGAACGGTCTGTATACTGTATAAAAGCAACATCTAACCACACAACATCAGACTTGCAGAGATTGGTGACAAACAACAAAGTAACATTATTAAACGTAGTTGCGGAGTAATTCCCCCCTGAATAGACACATTAACAAGATCTATGCTGGGAACATTTTATTTTCAGTTATTAATTGTAAAAATAAAATGAAAAAATAATAAATTAGGTATGGTTCTTTTAAATGTAAATTTTGCATTGATGCAAAAGGTGAATGGGTCTAGTCACCAATAGAAATAACCAGACTGAAAATTTGTGAAATGATCCTTAGATATTCCAGGGCCAAAAACATAAGAAAACCTGGCTTTTATCCACAATCTTATAACATTATCAAATTTAACCACGGGAAGGCTACACTACCTTATTGTTAACAAGATATGTAAAAAAACTTAATAAAAAATCAAGGTGGTTTACAGTAGATTCCAGGTTTGAATATAGACTCAGTTTCCATCCATGCCTTTGCCCTGGCTTTTTGCCTTGCTGTGATTAGCTTGTTAATTCTGTGATAACATGTCTCAGGTTTAATAACTTCTGTCATTAGACTGTAAAACGCATTGAGAAAAAGCTATTGTTGGTTATCTTTTCCATTGTGCTGGTAATACGTTATGGAGTTTTTTATGTAGATATGAGACCTTTATAATGACATAATTATAGTTGAATGAGAAAATGTTAAAGCTGCTGTCAGTGTAACTCTAATTAAAATCTTTTGTATGTGTCTAAATGGAGATGTGTGCATGACTGGCATAGTAACTGTTCTGCTGAATTGTTCATATACTACAAAGTTTCATATTATGTCTTGTCAGAATGAGAATGCAGTTCTTAATATCTTGTTGTTCCTGGTCACATTTTATTTATTGAATATTGAGTTTGGTGGAGGATTTTATGAGAAAAAACGTTTTAAATTTCAAGTGTTTTCTTGGTGGTCTGAACCACTCTGAACAAATAAACATTTAAATAGATTTCATTCACATTACAACTTATAAAAGCCAATAAAATTATGGAATATCATGGCAGTAATAAAAATATAGTTTAAATACAATTTACGGTTTACAATATAGTTTTTGGCTGTAATACAAAAAGTGAGCGTGCCCATTCATTAATGAAAATCACCACATTGAAAGCCTTTTGGATGTTATTTATAGAAACAGTTTCTTGACATAATCTTCTGGACCCATCATAGTTAAAGAAGACAGAATTTTTTGTATAAAAATGCATTTCAAACTTTTAAATAAAGTAACTTTTACATTTACACTAACATTTACATTTAAACATTTTTGTTAGATTAGTTATGTTGTGAATGACACACATTTTTACTTTTGACTTTGCAACTATACAAAGTAGGACTGTTTTCAGTCTAGGAAAAAATAGACTTAAGTTCTATTTAAACTGTGTCAGAACTGTCCAGATAGAGCCTTCTTATTCTTAGGAGACAATATTCCTGTTTGTTCTAATGTTTTAAAAAGCGAGCGTTGCCTTTGGGCTGCAGTGTGAACTAGACTCTGAAAATGTATGTATGTCTCGGTGAAGAATCACTGTTTCTATTGGCACACACGTAAGGCCCTTCAGCACAAGCAAAGCATTTGTATTTCGAATATTTAGATGAAGCCCATTATGTTAATCTCAGCTTATGTTGAACACTGCTTGTTAGGCTCCTGAATGCTCTGTGCCAGATGTTTTACTAGTGTTTCACAATCACACTTAACTGTTCACTACTGTCTTGTTCTGAAAAGTACTTTAGAACCCCAGAGGAAACCCAGACGTCAGACTGCAGGTTTAGCATTGGCTTAGATGTCCTGAAGAAACAAACTCAACAAGTCAGATATGATTGGGTAAATCTGGCATGTTACAATGATTTATTTGGATAAATCTGGTAGTAGTAGTAGTAGTAGTAGTAGTAGTAGTAGTAGTAGTAGTAGTAGTAGTAGTAGTAGTAGTAGTAGTAGTAGTAGTAGTAGTAGTAGTAGTAGTAGTAGTAGTAGTAGTAGTAGTGTAGGTAGGTAGTTAGTAGTAGTAGTAGTAGTAGTAGTAGTAGTAGTAGTAGTAGTAGTAGTAGTAGTAGTAGTAGTAGTAGTAGTAGTAGTGTAGGTAGTAGGTAGTAGTAGTAGTAGTAGTAGTAGTAGTAGTAGTAGTAGTAGTAGATTTGCCATTTGCAGTTAAAAACCACATGTACTGGTTGGGCATTATATTTGTTTAGTCCTTCAATGTTCCTCTTACTTAACAGGCATGGTGTACTTGTTGTATGTACTGTATGTGTAGTCTACATCAAATAATTACACCACTTATAAAATACTGGTTAGTGAGCACATTTAACTGATGGGTTGACAAAACAGTAAACAACAATACACAAAACCTTAGGAAAATTCACGTAGCTTTAAAATGAATACATCTATCAACACAAATCCCCCTTTCCCAATTATGTAAAAAGAGAGAGATAGATATATGTTAGGTTTAAACCCATTGATCCGTGCAGCTGTAAACCAATGTTATGTCCCATAAACAATCACGTCAGAGACCGGTCGCTCCATGGCAGCAATCCAGTCATGTTTCTGTTAATGCTCAGACTGGAGAAATGCAAATCAAAACATGCAGTAATCAAGAAATGAAAAGCAGGGACACTGTTGCAATCATCTGTGCTGACTTCCACAGATTAAGGCTGTTCATTTAATGTAATGTCCTGCCCTTACATCTGTGTACAGAGCTCACCTTTCTATTACTGATGAATGGTCTAAATCCAGCTGCTGTAAGAGATATGATTGAACTAGAGCTACACTAAACCATGTCTCCGATAGTCACTCTATTTACCAAGCCCAGCACTGTTTACGCCTGCAGAAGGAAGCCTCACATTTACAATGGATAAACATATCAGTTTGTCCTTGAAAATGGTGAAAAATCACTAGTGCACACTGCATTACCAAACAGACAGATAAAGCGGAGGAAACGGACACAGATGCACACATATTTTAAAGAACGTGTATTGTACATTTTTATGTTACATTGTACATTTGGTTCTTCTATTTTATTAAGCAAATATTCAGTCAATTCAGTTTGCATATTGACATTGAACTCCAGTTTATCTTTATTTTTTCTTGTAATAAGACAGTTGTAATAAGCGGTGCTCATTTACCTGACCAGACGAAGGCGGAAGTCCTGGTAAATGAGCACCGCTTATTACAACTGTCTTATTACAAGAACAAATATAGATAAACTAAAATGAAGACAGAATGAATTTTCCAAATATTGAACTCCAGTGTTGTTCTGTTGTTTCAATACCTTGATGTGAGACGTGCTAGCCCTCTTTTCTTTAGTTTTGAGCTGAAGAAGGTGATACATGTTACATTTGCTAATCTGAAGCTGGGAAGAGTTTTGTGCTGTCTGATGAACTTGGATGTTGATTCGATCTCTATTATTGATCACCAGATTGTGCCTCTAAAGGCCCATGTCTGAGTGCACTAATTTGGAGATGAAGCACACTGATCATGGTGATTTGCTCATGTGAATGAAACTCGTGTTTAGCGCAGTGAACGTTATGACCTCATTAGAAGGTCCTGGGTTCATCTCAGACAGCTTGAAGCTTTTTTATTTGGAGTTTGCATCTTCTCCTTCTGTTTAGGATTTCCCTATCACTAAAAACATGTACAAGAAGCTCCTCCCCTCTTCTTTCCCCAGGACCTCTCTGAAAAAGAAATGTGATCTCAGCAGGACTTTCCTGCTCAATAAGTTTTGCAGGAATAACCAAAAGAATTGCAGACAGACAGCAGCAAGTGTCTTTTCTTTCCTTTTATTACAAATCACAAGAATCTCACACATTCATTCAAACATTTGGTTTAAAAAGGCCTTTGGCCCCACCCAGAGTGGCTCATTGGAAGCGCCATCTGGGAGGAGCACGGCAAGAAGAGGGTGCGCTTCTTTTACGCAGCAGAAGAGCTGCAACAGACTCCCCGCCGATGAGTCTGGCGGCAGGCAGCTCATCACTGGCTCTTCATAGCTCCAGAGGATACAAGAGTTGGATAGGTCTTCTGAGCTGAAGTCTTGAAGGCAGCTAATCATACAGGAGCGGACTTTTCCATCTCTTCCATAGAAGACTTCCACTACTCGAGCCATCTTCCACATATGCCTCGGCGTTTTGTCCTCATTCACAAGCACGACATCTCCTGCTTTAAAATCTTCTGACTCCTTTGCAGAAGAGCAGGAATGTGCGGAGCGTAATTCCAGCAAATAATCCTTTCTCCACCGATTCCAAAATTGATTCAAGAGTCTTTGTCTGTATCTCCATCGTTTCCTCGTTTTCTCCGCGTCCATCTCAGGGATGAATGCGTTTCCAGGTGGTGGAAGTGCGGTCAGGCGCTGGCCAATAAGAAAATGTGCGGGCGTGAGGGGGCTCGGCTCTTCACTGTCAGTGTGCGTAAAAGTGAGCGGTCGCGAGTTTACGACGGCCTCTACTTCGGTGAGAAGCGTCTCTATCTCCTCGTATTTTAAAGAGGCTCTACCCACAATTTTACGCAGACAAGTCTTGACAGAACGCACAAGTCTTTCCCACATTCCACCCCACCAGGCGGCCCGTTCCGCAATGAACTTCCACGTTATTCTTCTTTCCGCAAAGAACTCCTGAACACGATTGGAATCGAGTGAGCTCCACAATGTAGACATTTCTTTGTTTGCCCTTTTAAATGTTTTGGCATTGTCCGAAAAAATAGTTTTACATAGTCCTCTTCTTGAGATAAAACGTCTAAAAGCCATTAAAAAGTTTTCAGTGGTTAAATCAGACACCATTTCTAAGTGAATAGCACGAGTGACAGCACATGTAAAAAGCGTAATAAACACCTTTTCTTGCGATTTACAGTAAAGTGGACCAGCAAAATCGACTCCCGTTGTTTCAAATGGGGGCGCTTCATTAAGGCGCTGTCCAGGTAAAGGTGCTGAAACTTGATTTCCACGTTTAGCTCTGAACTTTTTGCAGATTAAACAAGCATTGGTGACCTTTTTTGAAAGTTGTCGTCCTTTGATAATCCAAAATCTTTCTCTTACTTGATTCATCGTTTCTTGAAGTCCAGAATGCATAACTTGTCTGTGACATTTTTTTTACAATAAGTGCGGAGAGCTCGCAGTCAGCTGGTAGTATGAGAGGATGTTTCTGATCAAAGTTCATATTTGACATTTGCAATCTCCCTCCGACTCTCATTAACTTGTCTTGATCCAAAAACGGACGAAACGAGAAAAGTTTTGACTGTGCATTTGTTGTTTGTCCTCTTTTCAAACAAGTCATTTCATTAATAAAGTGCTTCGTTTGTGCATTTAAAATCCAGTAATTTTCAGCTTGTAATAATTCATTTGCAGTTAAAGCGCCACTCAGTTTCTCTCCTCTTGCATTTTTACAGAACCGTTTAACCCACGCTGTTACGCGTAGCACACGCCCGAGGTCGCTGTAATTTTTGAGTGGTAACAATTCCTCGCAACTTTCTTCAGCACAAGTCAAATTAACACTTTCCTCCTTATCCATATCCAAATCCATTTCATCAGAAATTTCCGTAATTTCCTTTTATTTGATACGTCAGTTTGTTCCTTTAGAAATTCCGGACCTGTCCACCAGAGGTCATTTTCAATCAGTTTTCTCACAGATATTCCTCTTGTCGCAACGTCAGCAGGGTTTTGAGTACCAGGACAATGATACCACTGTGATGGCTCAGTTAAACTTTGGATCTCGCGGACTCTGTTTTGGACGAATTGTTTCCACTGTTTTGCAGAACTTTTGATCCAGTGCAAAACTATCATTGAGTCTGTCCACAGTTGCACTTTGTCCACCTGAAGATCCAAATGCTGAATGACATATCTGCTGAGCCTGGCACCTATTACAGCACCAAGAAGTTCGAGCCTGGGTAAAGTAACTTTTTTTAATGGAGCGACTCTTGTTTTGGATGTTATGAGCGAAACTGTACACTTTCCTTCAGCGTCTATGGCGCGTAAATACGCAGCTGCACAGTAGGCCGACTCGCTCGCATCTGTAAATACATGGACCTCTGTTTTAACAGGTAAGTTCTGGTCTTTTAACTTTGCAAAGTAATATCTGGGTATTTTTAAGTGTCGTATGTCTGATAATTCTGAACACCACTGTTGCCAAGCGTTTAGGAGGTCGTTTGGAAGCTCACAATCCCATCCTAAACCACGCTCCCACATTAGCTGGAAAAGACATTTTACCCTTATTGTGAACGGCGACAAAAAGCCAATGGGATCAAAGATTCGCGCGGCAGCTTGCAACACGCCTCGTTTAGTGTTCTTTATTTCTTGTAAAAACTCAATCAAATTTTTCAAGTCAAACGTGAAAACATCATAATTTGTTTGCCAGTTTAATCCAAGTACTTTCAGTCCAGTGCCCTTTATTTCTGTATTTTCGTTCACAGCCATTTCCATTGTTTCATTCCATTTTTGTTTTAATTCCATAGTGTTAGTGCTCCATTTACACAGTTTCATTCCAGCAGAGTCAAAAATGTCTTTTGCGCGCAGGGAAAAGTCGAGTGCGTCAGCGATACTGGGGACGCTGCAAATTAAATCATCCACATACAAACATTTGTTTACAAGTGTTGTGACCTTAAAATCAGTTTGTTCATATTTGTTAAGATGATGTCGCACGGTTGCTGCCAACAGAAAGGGACTTGGGGCAGCGCCAAAAGGGACTCTGGTCATTCTCATTACGCATGGCTTTACAATAGATTTGGGAAATTCATTTACCCACAAAAATCTTAAAAAATCTCTGTCATTTTCATTAATAGAAATTTGCAAAAACGCTTTAGAAATGTCAGCCGTAAAGGCAATAGGATTTTGTCTAAATTTTAACAAAACACTTAGCAGTTCAGGATTTAAATTGGGACCCGTTAGAAGGCAGTCATTTAACGAAAGACTGTCGGGAGCATGAGAGGAGGCATCGAACACTACCCGGAGCCTGGTGGTCAAACTTTCCTCTCTGATAACTGCACGATGTGGCATATAATAAACATTTTTATCATTCACATTATACTCCACAGTTTCAATGATTCCTTGTTTTTTATATTCTTGAATTACAGCATTGTAATCATCATAGAGGCAAACATTGTGTCTGAATTTTTTAATGAGTTGATCAAAACGCTTCTTTGCAATATCATAATTAGAAGACAATTCATTTCTTTCAATTTTCCACAGCAAGCACACTTCATAACGTCCATTCACCATTTGTATAGTTTTTTCCAACATTTCCATTGCGTCATTTTCTGTTTTATTATCCTTTTCCGTTACAATTCCAATAGATTCCAGTTCCCAAAATGAGCGCAAAGTACCGTTTATTTCATCCTCATATCCAATGCTTACATGCAAAGTTTCCATTTCATTTGGTTCAGAAGTCACAGCATTTAACATTATTGTTCCTTGGATGAGCCATCCGAATTTGCTTTCAAGAGCAACCATTGACTTTGACACTCTTTCAATTTTTCCGGATACAATATTCCAGTAATTGTCTCCTCCAATGAGTACTCCAAGTTCCTCAGTCTCCATTCCACTTACTGCAGTATCTGCCAAATGCATGCCTTTCTTTTCCAGCTCAGCGCGCACTTCCTGGCTTGCGACGCGCATAACAGACGTGCAAACACGAGGAGTTTCAAGCACATTAAATTCTACGCTTTGACCATTTCGTAAGTTGCTTAGTTTTATTTTGACTACATTGCATTTTACTTGTTTTGGGGCGTCAGAACCAAACGTGTGCAAATTGAGTGTCTCTTCTCCAATTTTGGGTAGATTTAGCGCGCGCGCAATGTCTTTGCGCACGAAGCTGCGTTGGCTTCCTCCATCGAAAAGGCAGCGAGTTAAATGCCTTTTAGCAGGCGTTTCAATCCAGACAGTAGCAGTTTGAAGCAATACAGTTTCTCGTTTGGATTCGCTTGGAGAAATTGAAATTATGGTGTCAGTTGGCTCGTTTACATTTCTGTTTTCATTGTCAAAAGTGCAGAGTGCTTTAAAGTGGCGACGATTACAATTTTCACAATTAATGCCTTTTGTGCGACAATCCTTAGCAACATGTCTCGTTCCAAAACAGATAAAACATCTTCCTTTTCTCCTTAATTTTTCACGTTTTTCCGACACACTTATTTCATTGCAATCCTTTGACTTGTGTTCATTTTTATCACAGAAAAAGCAAGAATTCCGCTCATAATTTCGCTCATAATTTCGTTCATATTGTTGTGAAGCATAAAGTGCTGATGCAGTCATCATTTGATTAGGTTTTCTGCGCATTTCCCAGTGATTTTGTGGATCTCTGTCTCTCTCTTTAGTCGTGCGTTCTCGTGTGCTTTTAGTCATGTTTACAGTGCGCTCTCGGCTTTCAACTTCTTTTTTCAAAAATTCAATGAGCTCTTCAACTTTCCACACATCATCATTTGCAATATCTTTACTAAATTCTAAAATCATTTCTTCCGGTATTAATTTCATTAAAATGGGACATAACAAACTACCGTAAGTTTCAGAGACTACGCCCAGTGACTTTAGGCTACGAATTTGGATTTCACAGTCGTCATATAAAGATCTAAGCGCTTTGACATCATTTACATTTTTCACTGGATTTAAATTCAGCAGTTTGGTCATATGGGCATTGATAATTAAATCCTTTCGGCCAAATCTAGTTTGCAGCAGTTGGATTGCATTGTCGTAATTAGTCTCAGACAAGGCCAGGCCTGCAATTACATTGGCTGCAGCGCCCGACAAATAAGATCTTAAATAACTGAATTTATCCGTTTTTGTCAAGCTTGTATTTTTGTGCACAGCGCTCTCAAATTGTTCCCAAAAATATTGCCATTTGCTCACATCTCCATAGAACTTTTCAATCACAAGTTTTGGTAGTTTCACATTTTGATAGACTGATTCTCCATCGAAGTACACTGATTGACCTTCCTCTTGTGGTGGTCCTTTTAATGCTCTTCTTATTTTTGTTTTACGGCGTATAATACTTTCTTTATATTCTTGTGACCGTGACACTTCATTTTCTAAATCTTCTGTCTTTGTTGCTTCTTCAACCTCTTCGTCTATTTTCGTCAAAACATTTTCTTTATCAATCAAAATTTCAAACATCTCCTCAAGCTTTCAACATCAGGCGTTTGTTTGCCGACTTCTTCATCAATTTTACTTATCACTTTGCTGAGGGATGCTCTGATTGACGATCTCTTTTTCTTTAGACGTTCCAGTTGCTCCATTGTCCTTTGTCTGTCTGCGTGGTCCTCTTGCAAACTACTAGTTTCTTTCCCGTGTCCCGGGTCTTCGGCACCAAACTTTTGCAGGAATAACCAAAAGAATTGCAGACAGACAGCAGCAAGTGTCTTTTCTTTCCTTTTATTACAAATCACAAGAATCTCACACATTCATTCAAACATTTGGTTTAAAAAGGCCTTTGGCCCCACCCAGAGTGGCTCATTGGAAGCGCCATCTGGGAGGAGCACGGCAAGAAGAGGGTGCGCTTCTTTTACGCAGCAGAAGAGCTGCAACAATAAGCAAAATGAACAAAACCTGGCATGGATCCAGACCATGAACGTTATCAAAAAGGACACTTGGGATTGTGGTGCAATTGTACACAGTTAATTTTTAAAAATGCCAACATTTTAACATCTTTAAATGACTGTATTCCTGTGTAATGCTCAACCTATTGGCTCTATATTTTTAAAACATTATTTTGAGTCTGTAGTGGTTCATTTAATTCCCCCTGTCCATGTGGTTTTGGCTCCTGTTCACTTTTTACAGTCTATGCTTTTCTAGCTTTAAGCCACTACAGAACGTCTGAACATGAGTTTTATCTTGTATGTATAATTATTAGACACTGATGAGTAGGGAGACTTTTCCCGCATGGTGGTTTCTTGCATTGGCATTTGCATTGGTAGAGCTTTTTAACTGGAATTTATTAACATGCATCAGTGAATGTTTGATCAAATTTCATCAAATAAAAAGTTGTGTAAAGCTTGAGACATAGGCACTTTGTTTTGACACCGAACTTGTCCACAGCACCTGTCTTTACAGGAGCTAGTATACTGTAGTTTTACTTGTGTTTTCTGTTGTACAAGAGCTGCCTGTCACTTGAGAGGGGAAGAGGTGAAGCTTAGATGCACACTGCAGAACTACTGATTGTCCAAAATGTAGAAAAGTACTTCATATAAAACTATTGGCTGCAGAGAGAACATTGAATGTCATGTCCAGGAAAAGAGGATGTCTGGTCACTTTAGAGCGCCTCAAATGAGGGTGAAACACTTTAATTGATTACCCTCTACCCTGTAATAAATGTACCCTTTTTCACCCCTGTACACCTGGACCTAAACAAAACTCCACTCAAGCTTGTGAATGGCTAAATGCTTTGTGAATTGGGACAATTGAAATTACAATTGTGACTAATCTAATCTTGCAGTCAGAGATGAAACTTTGAACTTTTTAAGCCTGTGTCATTGGACTGCTGTATGTTCGCTTCTGCTTGTGAGTGAACTGACAGCAACTATTTTCAAAATTTATAGCAATGTGACCTCGAGTAATGATTGAGTCTACATTGAAAGTCCTTGCACTTTTAAACTACCAAGGCCTCAACAAATATAAAAGAGGAGTTTGGAATATTCAGCCCCATGGTCAGAAGAACAGACACACACAATCAGGGACGGTGTTAAAAAAATGGTAAAAAGATGGATTTTAGTCCAAAATGTTACTCTAATGGTAATACTATCAAAAATTTAAAAATGCCTATATAAAAAACAATGTACACTGGGAAACATAATTGCAATATTTATATGTCACTCATTAGTGCATTTTTCTTTTCACACCTGTCTATAGGTCAAGGTAACAGTAAATTCAGATCTGAATACAAAAACTAGTTTAGTTCTGGGGCTTGGAGTCGGTTAAGATTAGGATGAGGATTTTGTTAGTATTCATAAATATTTATAGGCCTTATATTCACTGTCGTAATGAACTGGGGTGACAATTTGTGTCATAGATTTGCAGAAAATTGGAAATCAGCTTACATGACACAATCTTTACAAGGTGTGATATAGAGGGTTGATTTATTTTCTGCACATGGAATGGATAGCCGAAAACTCCAAGGCTGATTGACACAAGCTGTAACAGCAACACTATCTGTCTATCTATCTGTTGTCAGCTAACTCCAAGAGTTTATGACTTTTAAAATATAGGCAGCTAAAAAAACATTTGTGAATTAAATTTGTCTTTACAACTTATACACGTTACACTCATGTGAGTGAAAAAACATAGAGAAAAACACTGTCTCAAGCTTCAGGAGCCAGACATCCGTCATATCGGTTTATACTTGATCCAAACAGATATAGCTCTTGTCCCATTTTGTTGTTTTTATCAAGAAGTTTCCCCAGCCAACCTGATGGACAGCGTGTCTTTCTGCAGGCGACATGAGCAGTAGAGCGGAAAGTGTCGCTCCATAATCCCTCTATAGACATGCATTTTTCTGAGACTGAAAAGTGTAATGACTAAAGTATACAGTGGTCCCTCGCTCTATCGCGGTACACTTTTCGCGGCTTCGCTGTTTCGCGGATTTTTTTTAGTGCAATTTTGCATTTTTTTTACAGTCCAATATAGAGGCTTATCTCTCAAACTCACTGTTTAGGGACCGTGTGACATCGCAGCATTCACAGGCAACAGCACAGAAGCTCTTTTAGAAAACTTTAGACAGTTTGGATCATGCAGGGGAAGCTGACCTGACGCTCGGACGTTTCTCTAGGTGAGGATTTGACTCTTTGAGCTTGTAGTTACGATGTTCACGCTGGAACGTCATTTGTGTAGTTCAGAGATGTGTTTTAGGAACGTGTTGTGACTTCGCTAGAGCCTGGATGTGTTTCGTGGCTCTGGAGCCGTGTGATCCGTGGCTCTGCGGTCGGCTGTGGAGCGCAGCGGGACGGGCAACGTGTCAAAAGCAGAGCAGGCGAACGCGCACTGCACCGTCCCTCTTTAAGTTGTCACAAAAACGACTGGTGCTGTTGTACCTCGCGGTGAATCATGTGTTCAGCGCATTATTACCTGTACAAAAAACACTAAACATCAGAACCAGGCAGGTTATAAACTGAAATTACTGGTAAAAAATGAAGATCACTACTTTCGGGTTTCGCCTTTCGCTGGTTATTTTTGGAACCTAACCCCTGCGATAAACAAGGGACCACTGTAAACTAAAAACCCGTCAAAGTGATTTCTTGATGGTACAAATTATCTTTATTTGTGCAATAACTTTCACTTTCATTTGCTGCTTAGTATTGCAAAAACATTGCTGCTCAGCACTGCATTTTGACACCTTAGAGAAAGAAAATGATTCTGGTGAAGACTGGGTAATGGCCTTTTTTGGGATGACACTTTTGGAGCAAGGAGGATACAGTGCTGTTTGGATAATATATGTTTTGCTTTGATTTCACATGGACATGAGACTGGATGTGAGTTTATTATTGAACAGCGGACTCTGCTCTGGAGATGTGTTTTAATGGATATATTTACAGTTCTGGACACTCTTCTGTTGCACGTAGAACCATGTTAAACGTAAGACATGTAGGACTGTATTGTGAGACTGATTGTGTCATTTGGTGAACAATGCTTTTTTGTAATAAACTTTTAATCATCTTAACTTTATTGCTTGAATGTGGACATGTGACATGTGATTTGCAATTACATTCCATCTGTTTGCGTCAGGTTGGCATGTGTCAATTGTACAGTATTTCCCCAAACTGACTGACGTGGTTTACATGGACATTTGACAATCAATTTGAACTGGACAAAAAAAGAAATTGTCTACTAAATTTGGCATCCGTTTTTCATAATATTAAGCATGTGAACAAAGTCTTTTGAAAGCATCTCATTTTGTTTGTCATGGTTGTTTTTTTAGAATCCTTGCCATGTTTAACGCTTCTGTAAAAATCTGCTCTTTGCTATGTGCAGCTTGCAAACTGATTGAGGTCAATCTGTGATTTGCTTGGCTCTGGGGAGCGGATGTGATAGCACCAAAGGGCTTACAGTGGCCCACGGCTTCCTGCTAGTTACATATCTCCACGCTGTTTGCCTTTTTGGCCTTCTGTGGACACTCAAGTATAAACATTGCAGATAATGTTATAAACGTAAGACAAATTTAAGTGACTGAATCCTTATTAAAGTATTTCATTCATTTTTCTCAATTCTTGATCTGTTCTCTTCATATTTGGATAGGTTTAGCTTGTTGGCTGTTCTCTGTTGTAGTGTTCACTTGCTGCATGTGGGTGGGTTGGAAAAATGTTATCAGGGGGGAAAAATGTATGGTATGCTGGAAAAAAAACACATCTTTGACAATATCTCCTCCACCAAAGGTGCACTATCAGTCTCTTGTATTCAAATTTAAATACAGACTCTTTTCAGCACACAAAATCTATCACATATGAACTAGAAATGTCATTAATCTCTACAGTCTTTTTCTTCAAGGCAAAACAATATCTCACCAGAAAAGTGCAACTTGAATAATCACACACTTAATTGCAAAAATATAGTGCCTTTTTGTTCTTTCTTCCACCGTCAGCACTGAGCAATAGGACACATTTGTTGATTATAATGACACTAAGATATGCAAACACTTAAGTATTTAATTTGATAAGAATGTATCCACCATTTGCCTGAGCAGCCTTAACAGGATTTTAACAGTGAGTGGCTCGTGTTTGTTCATTCTTCAAGGAAATTAGCCTGTGTTGTGTTAAATGTAAAGTGAGTAGTGCTTGCGCATGTGTCTGCGTGTAGGACTAATGTCATTACCTCTGCTCTGATTCTTCTGATGTGATCAACCATGGCTCCTGCTTTTATGTCCACCTACACCACGGACCATCAAAGTCAGACAAGAAAGAGGGAGAGAGATGGAGAACATGCTTTTGTTTGGAGCCTGTTGTAGCACACATGACATGCAGAGGGAATATGGTCAAAGTCTGCATTGCTAAAGAAAAACAACTGCTGTGATGGTTTAGAAAAGGTGTCACTAATGAAATTTAACAAGGTCCAGTTGGGGATAAGTTTTGAAAACCAAGGTCCAAAACAGGGCTTTTGTTCAGTTATCGAACTAATCACTGAACTCTCTGTGAAAAAAACAATTTAAGTCTGTTCTGACTTGACCCTGACAAGGCTAGTTTATTTGTAAAGCAGAATTCATGCACAAATCAATTCAAAGTGATTTACAAACCAGGAAAAGAAAGAAAATCACAATGCAAAACATAAAATAAATAAAAGATGCACTGTGTAACTTTCTGGAGGTGAAAAGTCAACTACACAATTCACTAGAATTATTACGTTTAAGGGAGATACTTTTCTGAGTTTTTAATCATGTTACAACAGTGTTCTCGCAGAGTTGTATTTGATTCCTTGTGTTGTTCTGCAGCCTTGTCCCAACCACCTATTCCTGCCCACTTGTCTGTATTTACTTGTCTGTATTTACTTGTGTTTACTCAAAAATGCAAATTCCAAAGAAAACATGTAGGGTTCAAAATGGTCATTAAGTCACTTTCCAACAGCAAGAAAATAGTATAGTAATTTGTATGTATGTAATTTTATGCCATTTTGTGAAAAACTACAGTTACAGCAACCACATTTCTGTAGAAACAAACATGAACAGGCCTCCTTCAGGCCAAATAATTTGTCATTGTGGTCATGCAAGCAAAGACACAGACTTGTATTATTTTTTAGTGCAACAAAGAACTCCAAATGGCAAAAACATGCTTTATTCAAGTCTATTTTTGGTCAGTAAGTTACATGGTGCACCTCTAAATTGACTTAAAAAGAAAACAAAAGTGGGGATAACACTGTTTGAGTCATTTGCAGAAACCGGCAGAAATGTTTTGAACATAGTCTGTGTAGAGTTTTTGACTTGATGTGGTTATTAAGAGTTCAAGTCTCTCCGTTATTTCTCTGTAAAAGGATGCCGTGATGAACAATGTCCAAAGCAGCTCTCAGATCTGACCGGATTAGGACAGAGACTGCCCGTGCCTATGTTCAGGCGGATGTCATCAGTTACCTTGATAAGGAAAAGAAAAGAGTTCAATGTGGGGGCAAAATTGGCATGGCATCAGTGACCCAAAGCAACTTAAATAAGTGGCATAAATAACGGAAAATTCTGGTGAATAATCAGTTAAAAGTTTTGTTTTGCATCCTTATACATCCACTCAGGAAATCCACACACCAAAACCAATAAAAAAGTGTAAGAGAGAGTTAGAAAAACTTCAAATAAAATCAAACCATATAATCAAACCGATCTTTCCTGATATGCTAAAGCTGCAGAAATGCTAAAAAGTCTTGATGATTTATGCACTTAAAATCTACTTATGACATCACAAAACTGGAACAAAGAGGAACAAAAATATCTCCAATAATGAAAAATATTAATAAAAAGCACCAGTCTCTCATAAACACAATGCATTTTTACATTTTGAAATTCCACAGCAATGTCAAATCTAATAACAAAGTGTTGATAATGGTGTCTGCTTTGTATTTACTTTAGTTTGTGCTTCGTTCTACAAGATGGTGTCCCTTTTATCACAGCATTAGGCCTGCTTCTTCCCTCTTGCAGTATTACAATGCAGAAGAAGTACTGCTATACATTTTACTCGCAGTACTTCTCTGAGTGCTTTATACATCTGCCTCGGAGCAAGTGGGCCAGGGAAACTGCTGACAAACTTGAAATGGGCTTAGAATAATTTGCGATCGTTGCTGCTAAAGCTTATGTGAAAGGTCCTGTGCCAGCCACTGGACCCAAACGGTTTGCTCTAGCCCGACAGGGCGAGAGGGCGGCAGTGCTGGTGGTGATGCTGAGTTATTGTGTCACACTCGGGAGGTTGGCCACATTCAAGTGCTAATGATTTGTACATGATTTTCACAGTGTTGAAGTCTCGTGTTGGCAGTCAAAGCAAAAGTGATGCTTCAGGAAGAGACGGCTGTTTCCTGTCTGTGTTTGTGAGGTTTAAGTGAGAGAAACGAAAGAATCGGCAGAGGATTTGGGCCATGAACTAACCGACCTGCATCATTAGTGTGACCTGCAACATTTAGGAAGTTATTTGAGCTTTTTTGTCAACGGACATACTGAAAATAATAGCTATCAAATAGCACTATAGAGCTAGTTATGTCAGTTTGTTACACAACTAAATGAACCAATATTTTAGCTTTTTCTGTTGTGTTTATTTGTTGTCCTTTTATGCAAACCATGCCCTTTTATGCAAGCATTGTTCTCTCATTAGTTTGCACACAGTTGTAGTTTGATTGATTCATGCATGTTTGAATAGTCTTGTATTGTCTTGCTGCTGAGGCTCAGAAAGTACTGTTTTTACATACCACCTATCTTCAACTACATGTCTGTATTTACTTAGGGTTAAAACACTTTCTGTCATTGTAGTGCTGTTAATCCCCTCAGTTGCCTGGGATCTAGAACCAATGCTTCTACAATCTTTTCAAAGGTCTGGTCACCACTCCTTTGCCAGTCTCACGTCAAATTCTCAATAGATCCATGCAATCAAATTACTTTTATTTGTGTGACACACATGAAACGGAGCACGTTTGTTATCTGTCTTTTGGAACAAAATGTCTCTCACCTCACATTAAACAGTTTTACATTAAAATAGCTTTGCTCATATATTCAGCCGAAATCTGCAGTGTTTTTCAGAGCGTAATTAATTCATTTATAGTTCTTTCTTTTGCCAGGCTGTGATTTGCCAGATTTTCAATCTGTAAAAATAAGTGGATAATCTGCTGCTTGTTAATGCTAAGTTTTACTACGAAGAGGCAGGACTATCACTTTAAAGAGTCGAGCTTAACTCTATGAAGAGGCGGAGCTTGTCTTTAACAGAAACACAATGAAGCTGTACGAAACAGTTTAAATGTAAATTACTGATCAAAATATGTCTGAATGGAACATTACACATTGTTTGCTCTAAATTGTTGCCCTGTACATTGCTGATGTGCTTAGAAATACACAAACATATTTTACAGTCATTGTCCTCATTTATTTGCACTTCAGCAATTTCAGCGTTGCTCTCAAATGTCAGTTGTAATTGCTGACCACAGTGTTGAATATGCCTCTGTCGCATTTCCAACCCTGGCTCTGTCTTATTGAGCAACAGTTAACTGTCTCGGCCTCAGCTCAGTGCCCCAGCAAATGATTTGTGTCTCGTCTCTGGGTGTCTTGTCTGCTCTCAGCTCTCAGGAAGTGGTTGACCATGGTGGAAGTTGGTACAATATGTCTCACAAAGTAAATGGAAAAATGACACTCACTCGACCATTTATTTGAAACTGAATATAAGAGAGTCATGTTTTTTTTTTTTCCATTGTTGGCTCAAAGGCTCGGCTTTAAAAGGATGTGTGTGAAATTAGCAGTAAAGTGCACTGTTAGAAGGAAATGCTTACATTGCTGCTAATCTTAGTATGTGTTTCCAATGCACTTGAGAAATTTCTCTTAAGGATGAGAACATTTTGTCTGAATTTGTGACTGTAGAAAAAACATGTTTTCCAACAAAGCAAGTGTGTCACTGTACTAATGTACTGTGTTAGCAAAAGGTTCCAGATCTAACAGGAAAGTACCCCCCCTGAACAGGGGGCTAAAGTCCTCAGTCCATAGTTCCAACTAAGGCAGGACAATATGACAGAACATTTTTATCACGATACACAAGACAATATAGACAAATAACAATATAATTGACAAAATATATCCAAGATTTTCTAAGCATGGCATTTCTAAAATTTGTTTTATAGATTTGTGCTTAATGGTATTTCTGCTCTGTTTTCACTCGTCACATTTTTGACCAAAGTTTCTCCATGCGCACAGCTATGTTGCAAAATTCTCAAATGGCGATATTATCACAAGCTAATTATCTCCTGCCCAGTTCCAACAATGCAAACATCCATAATGAATCGATGAATTGATAAAGCCCAATCGTGATCTAGAAATGATTTTGTCTGCAGTGTCTTCTATTATCTTGACTGGTTTACACTTTACTTCTGTTTGGTTTTGTGATAGAGCACTGGTATTGAAACTGTTGCCACTATTCAAACACTGCTATGCCAGTGACAAGTTGAGGCTACTCCATCACTAAAGTTGTGTGCTTGTGCTGCAGTGCATTTGGACCATTTCTAAATGCCACTATTCTTTTATAGGCCTTTATCGTGCTTTATAGAGCATCTGAGATTTACCAGAAGCTGCAGCCAATGACTTCCACAGTTATTGACAGAAGTGTTTATTAAAGTTTCAGGCAGTAACGTTTTTATGAAGACTGGGTCAGCCGGGGTCTGTCTCCTCTCAGTGACTTTACTGCTGCTCCAACATTCTGCTGGGAAGCACAAAACCAAACTTGGATTTTAGGAACCATAAATAAAGCTGTTAGCTTTCTGAACTTATCAAAGAAGTTTGTTTTTCCAAATATCCTGAAAGTAACCAAGATTTATTATCTGATATCAAGACAAACAATTGTATTTACTTAGTCTTCTTAGATTTCTACAAAATAACCACATTGTGGTTTATGTTTTGAAATGTAACTTTTAGTTAAAAGTGTGAGCTAGAATACATATTTTTGATTTTTTTTTTTTTTTGAGTTTGTGTGTTATATGATTTTTCTTAGTTCCAGTTTCATAGACCGCTTTTCACACTGTCTTTGGTCCAGACAGGTTTGTTCATTGTGAATGCTAATCCGGACCAAACAGCTCTAAAATAGTCAAACTCCACAGTCATGGACTGAATTGTTCTCAAAAACTAAAAAACACTATCCAAATCCACTGTTCTGTATGTAATATATCAACAAAATGAATCAGTAAGTTTAAGCTTTCTGTTTTTCTGATTTTGCTCCACCATTATGTGCAGATTTTGCACATAAAATGTCTTCTATGAAAGCATGACGTAAATGTTATAATACATTTTTACTTTTCACATTTATTTGAGTTAGCTACAGCAGAATATTAACTTTGATAGCTATCTATGTTTTTTGTTCCCATTCACCTGCTCCAGCACGCCTTAAAACCCTAAAGTTATGACCTTTAACTGTAACTGCTCTGCTTTCATGCTGGCCCAAATGTTAATGACAAGCAATTTTGGATGTATCCAGAATCTTTAGAATGCACAGTTACAGTCCTTTTCAGTTCTGTATAGATTCAATGAACAACAGTTGACATAAGTTTCACACTTTTCTTCCTACATTGTTTTTTCAGGAGGAGTACTGCTGAAACCATGACTTTGAGGATGCAGGGAGGACGCTGTTGCCCAAAGTGCAGCCCTTGTTAGACTACATCACACTTAAGAACCCATTTCTCTCGCCCCTCACTGCCCTGGGACGTTCCAACAGCCAGCCTAGCCATGGCCAACCACCTGGAGCTGATCCAGGAGCTCCAGCAGCTAGACAAAGTGCCCAGTCTGGAGAGGCTCCGGGCAGCTCAGAAGAGGAGGACTCAGCAGCTGAAGAGATGGGCCGTGTACGAGAAAGAGATGCAGAACAAGAAGAAGAAAGCGACAAGAACAAAAGCCGCTGCATCAATAACAACCACAGTCCAGAAGGCATGTGTCCTTTGCTGCTAACGTGGCACTGCTGGAGGCATCGGCCCGAAATGATCCTGACGAAGGTGAGAGCGCTTGCTTAAGAAAAGTATTGAAAAATGGTTGCCATGTTGTGATTTAACTTGTTTAATGTTACTTAGTTGAGTTGTTTACCTGTTGCCTGTTCACATTTTCGGATTGACTATCAAATCACAAGGTTGTGTTGAATCGCTAGGAAGAGCACCTTCAGTTCACGTTTGTACTGTTTCAGTATTTTATGTAAATATGCGAGTTCAAAAAGCATGTTTCCACACTGACACTTTTAAGCAACAAATTTGCCTATTTTTAGTGTTTTGTTTCAATTTGTTTTAATTTACAAGCCCTGCTTAGAACGCTCACCAAATGTGCACCTTTTCTCTGCCACCCTATAGTTTCTTCTATTTTAGTCCGGTGTGTAATACTGTGTTTTCTCTGTCTGTGTCCTTTCCCGTCTCCATCCGTGTGGCATGTGTTCTTCTAAAGCTCATCTGTCAGAGGTGACAGTAGTGCATGGGGCAGGTGTTTCATCTGCTGCACCACACTGTGGAACACAATTGTTTTCTCAGAATCTGCTTTCTGATCTTGTCAGAGCAAAGACTCATTCTGCCAACACAGTCACTGTAAGAGAACATGTTCTTATCATGTTTGTCTGTCCCCGGTTTTGGTTTGTTTATATCAGCTTTAGCTTTGTCCTTGTGTTGACTTACATATGAGCTGAACTGTGAAAGATCCTCTTTTGCTTTTTGTAGTTGTGCAAGTTTACTGGAAAAATATGATGCATTATTGGTGTTGTTTATAGTACTTTTAACATAATCTTAAGTACATTTACTTTGACATCACTTTTATTAGAAATTTCAAAACACATACACACATTCATACGTACATACATAAATACACACATACACATACTTGCATACATACATACTGACCCTATATATCTCTTTCTCTATAGGGTTAGCCTCACAGCACATATCTGAGCTTGGGGACGCTACCTTTGAATAATGAGTCTCATTTCTGTCTCACCTCTCCATCTGAACCTGTATCAAAATGCCAAGGTCAGGAAAACCATTAGCTGAGCCTGCTCTCAAACCACCAATGCAAACAGAGTCCATTTTAACCCAATTTGTTCTGCCAAAGAACTATTTTATCATTGAAGTAATAGAGTTGTCACACTGCGATGCGCCGGTGCCAGTCCTTTAATTAAAATTCCCTCACATGGCACCTAACCCTTCTCATTTAGAAAATAATTGTTTTCCTCTAGTTCAGTCTCCTGCTGATGCTGTGATAGCAGGAGTGATACAGACTGTTATCACTCTCATATGCTATCTCATTCAACTTCTGCTCCCAAATTAATTTGAACTGGCTTTATCAGAGCAGTACTGGCCTGTGGCTGTGCTGCTGTACATATCTGACAGAGCAAGTAAAAAGCCTGTCACACATAGAGGGGAGACTCAGTTTAGGCTATTAGGCAGCTCTCCTGAGAAACACTGGCTCTTTTAGATTTGTATTTGGCAGTTTTTTGTATTTACATTGCCTTGTTTCTATAATAAAACATGCTCTAAATCTAGGCTGCCTATATATAGCAACAAACCAAGGGTACAAAAGAAAACACAAAATACTGAACTCAACCTTTGAGTGCACTGAGGATGAAACCCATAGACCACAAGGCACTGGAGCGAGTTAGCAGAAGGGCAGAGAGCATAGGGAGAGAGAGAGAGGCATCACCAGCAGAGAAAGGAGGAGCAATGGCACAACCCACCTCCACTCATACGAATGTGTATGTGTTTAAAGCAGAACCTTTTAGTTCTGCTTTAAATACTACAAAATAAACAAAAATATAAACCAGCACTTCTGTTTTATACCCATTGTCCTTGAGCTTGAGTTTAACTACTTTTACTTTGCTGTTTTGTTAAGAGACTATTGCTAAAAAAAAAAAACTTTTAATTTCTAACATGTACTCGCAGAATTTTCTCTTGTAAGCTTTTTGCCTTGAAAAATGTTGAAATGAAATGCTAAATATCTTAGTTTTGCCTTTAGTAACATTGACATTGCTGCATTAATAGGTGATAGGCAGTGGGAAGAAATACCTAAGGTCAAGGGGACATTTTTAATATTCATTAAATATAAAAACATGTCTTCTTGACATGAAGTATTTACGTTTAGTATGCTTTGTTGTGTCATATTTGTTTTTTTTTTCTCATGATTTTTAAGTTTAACATGAGTTTTGTGGCATAAAATGTCAAAATTGTCTAGGACTTGCAGATATACGCAGTTCTACGATGCGTAGGCTTGCCTCAGTAGACCTGCGCAGCCACGTACACAATGAACAGGGCTTGTTGATGAAATATGTTTGTAGATGTACTTTTTTCCAGTGCTTTGTCTTCATCCAAATAATATTATGCAAAAGATAGCACTTTTGGTAATTAGACAATAAACAGCTAAGGTGAGGCTACCCTCTGTTTTGCCTCACAGCTCTGTCGCTACATGAGCGCGAGAGTAGTTATTGCTCTATGTGGTCAAATTCAGATTATGTTTAATGTGCCTGTAACTTTACTGTGTGGTTTGACAGAGCTTTAAATAATATATATTATCACAAGCAAATATTTAAAAAATCACAAGAGTTAGCAAGTCAATGTCTCTCGCACAGCTGTGATGTCATCAGCACTTTTTTATTTACATTTTTAGTCACATGAGATTATGTGCTTCAGTAATCCAAACGCTTCATATATACTGTATGCATAGGCTCACCAGCTGTAAATGTCACTGTCATTAATAAATTGTATGTATATTAGCAATGTAACATCATAGTGTGGAACAACAAAGCTGTGAGTCAAAATTATCTTTTGGGGATGAGAGCTGAGAGGTTGTGCAAAGAGAGGTAAAGCCTTCTTCTCTTTTACAGTTTGAAAATTAAGTTTGTTTGATTACAAATAAAAACAAATTAAACCCAAATGTAATAAAGCACCAATGTTACAGACACATGACATGTTTCCAAGTTGATGAACCAGAGCCAGTGCACATGGCAGTGGGATTCTCCAGTTAGACTGAAAGAAGCCTGTGATTTGTTTGCACTGGATGCTCTGTTGGACTTTGCTGCAGTGTCTAACCTCAGTAAACACAAGGCTATAAAGACAAAGATTAATAAGTGGAACTAATTGCATTAAAGGAAGTAAATGAAGCTGATCTGTGTAGCTGTTCAAAGTTGTGATTTGAAACTGGTGCAGCTGAAGGCGAACACACACACACGTTGTGTTTTCATATTTCATGGGGACATTACATTGACTTACATTCATCTACACACAGTACTGTGTCAGTTTGAAGTCCTAAGAGCTTTTTGTAACACTTGTTCACTTTGAAGCTGTGGACACTCTTGTTCACATGCTTCTGTGGTTGTGGGGAAACCACAAGGTGTCCACTAACAAAATATCTGCAACAATATAATGTAGTTTATGTATTTTCCCCAAAAGCAAATTTAAATTATTTCAAGTAAAGCTCAAATTATGATTGAAAATACAGATTGCTACGAATTCAGGGAAACTGATGGCTGCTTAGCTCTGCTTATACTTTTAGGTCAATCTCTTTTTTTGTTTAATATAATTCTCCAAACATAAGAGACAGGTGTATGTCATGTTATGTGTAGTTTCTTTTAAAACTAACACAGTATTGGTCTCGTCTGGAGATTTAGGGCTGAAAGCACTGATCAAAGAGGGCAAATATCCAACACATTTGCTAACTGACAATTTAGTCTATCTCTAATTCTGAGTTCTCTCCAGGTTTGACAAGTGAAAGAATGTTTAGATTTCTGGTCAGTATCGTACTATATTTTGCATTATCATAATGGTAATATTCTTTAATATTACCATATTAAAGACATATTAATATTTTCTTTAAATCAGAGTTTTGGTTAAAGTTCAAGTTATGTTTTTAATTAATTTTTTGCAACCATTTATCACATTGTTACTGGACTTTAGACAAAATAGTCAATATCTGCATACCTCTAAAACAGAAAAGTAAAATTTGCCAATGGCCATTTTTCTATAAAATTTGAATTTTGTCATCATAGCTAAGTCCTAGTTCATCTCTAGTCTGAAGTGTATTTACTGCGGTCTTTCCGTTTCTCTGGTGCTTCGTGCAAAGGCTTCACCAGAGCGCCAGATTTTTTCCATTGGAAGAAGCTTTCACCAGACTGCCAGAGCCCTCTTCAGCCCTTTTTTAAGCTAGTCCAACCATCAACATCGGCACCCTTTGTGTTACGTTAGTGCTAGAAAATCAGTAAAAAAAAAAAGATGAAAAATACTGTTGCTAACTTTACCCAACCCCCCAATCCTAAACTTAGTCGCTGAATTATAACTTAAATTTAGCCAAATCAGTTGGTAGCTTTTTCTTGTGGTAAGATTGGTACAATTCATGGGTTGGTATGCCACAACATAAACAGTCATAAACATCTACAAAAGCCAGTGAGGCCAGTAAGCCATCTCGACCTTGCAACTAATCTCAATAATCACAATTTAGCAAGGTATCAAAATACGGTGATTAAAAACCATCTTTCTACATAAAAACATTGACTGTAAACATATTTATATTTGACTTAAAATAATGATGCCCCTAAGACATGGATCACCCTTATTCTCTCATTTCTTCCGGCGTCTGTGCATTTTTCACTCTCACCTGTGTTATTGCCCTGTTGTTTGGAGACTTGCTGAATTCCCTGAGAACTGACAAAGCACAAAAGAAGAAATAGAAAATTGGCGGCAACATTGTTCTGTAGAGATCAGCTTCGTTTCTGGCAGCACATAAAAGTTATTAACATATTTGCAACGGCACTGTGCGAATGTAAATATGACTGGATTAAAACAAGAAAAGGAGTTACATACACATATGTTTTGCATTGAAGCTGACTCCCGCTGGTAATATATGCCCAGGAACAAGGCAGCAGTAAATACATTTTATTTCTTTGTTTTGTTAGTAGCACGCTTACAATGACCAGAATTGAGAATTTCATCAACTACCATACATACAGTATGTGTTTACCATGTCATTTCAGCTGGGAGAAACTACCAGCAGTGGCCATTTCTGAAGACTATAGCCTGGTTTCCATAGGCACGGGCCGGGGGGTACGGTACGGTCCCATGTTGTTTCCACTGCAAAAAGCGACCCGTTCCGTCTCGCGTGCTGGGTCCATAGTGAGCCGCTTTTGGCCCTGCCTTTACCCAGGACCCTGGAGCAGACCTTACAGCGCTCCCCCCTTTAGACTCGATGATTGGACAAGAGAAAACACAGACTCAGTTGAACCCAGACGGAAAAGAGCCGAAAGAAACATGAAATATGTTCCTCTCCTAACACAGACTTAATCCCCTATCAAACCGCCGCATTTCCACTGATACAAACTTTATTTGTTGCACCGATAGACTTAGCAAAGCAAAGCTAGCGCATTAGCATCAGCTGTTTCCTGTTTGAGGCAAAACACTGTAACAAATTGTAAATCCTTTGCGTAAAGTGTCCGACATAATCCAGCCTCAAAGCATTAAAATTCAATTTCCCATTGGGACTATAATAAAGTTGAAGTTGAAGTTAAACGAAATGTGTTTTATAAGCACCATAGAGTCGCAGAGACTTGCCAAAAATTTCAATAAATTATAAAAAGTGCTGATAAACCGGAAGTAATTTCTTGTTTACACCAGCGTGACCTTCATGTTACAGCGAGACAGACGTCAAATTACTACACGTCTTTTTGTGAGTCTCTCTGATTGACTCTAGGAAGAAAAAGTATAACTCAGGTACATTTTCTTTTTTATTTATTTAAGAAAGCATGTGTAATGTGTGAGTGACGTCAGCTGCTCACGTAGCAGACCCTCGGGACTCTGGACCTGCAGTGGAAACGCTCACCATCATTAACATAAGTGGCCCAAACCGCTCCAAAGTGAACTGGTCTAGGGGACCCAGGCCAATAGAAACATGGCTAGAGAAAAAAAGAGAAACTTGTATATTTACTTTGTGTGAAAAATCTATAGGCAAAATTTATTTATTTATTTGAAATTTGACAATGCACATTAATTAACACCAGTACATAAATACATGTGTACATGTGCCGAAGTTAGCGAACAGCTAATTGACATTCGTAGTCCCTTTACATTTAGGACAAGACAAGACAACACATCAAGACAGCAAGTCATAAAGGCCACACTCACTCAGGGTACAAAGTGCCAATTTTCTAAGGTGCAAATGTGGTTAAGGTGCATTAATTAATTTTAAAGTGCTGCAGTTTTAAATCTAATAAATAAGTTAAATTAGTTTAAGACCAGTTCGTATCCACGTGTTGGTCCTCTCCTGCCGCGCAGAGATGACCAAGACACTGGAATTTGCAGACTGCCCTCTAGTCCTAAAACATTCATACATATTTACATATTTACATTGAACAGTTACAGGAGATCGCAACAGAGATTGCAGAGTAATACATACTGTATATGCGGTGCATACCTACATACGTATGCATGCACCGCTCAACAACAACAGTAAACAGCAGTAAAATGTGAGTCTGTTCAGACAATCATGTCTCATGCTATATACGTATATGTATCATGCGACATGAGGTCTGAACAGCTCTAGTGGGTGCATTGTTGATTGGTTTTGAGCCAATGTTTAAGTTGTGCTTTGAATGTGTTGTATGTTGGTGATTCTCTTATTGTGTGAGAGATGTTATTCCAGATGTTACAGCCTCTGACTGAGAGGACCGATTGTGCAAATGTGGTACGTCTGTAAGTAACCTCACAGTCACTCTAATTGTTGCTCTGGTGGTTCTGCCAGTGATAGGTTTCTGTTTAATGAATTCTTGAAGTGGTGGTGCATAGTCCATGGAGTGTTTTGTATATTGTACATGCCTTAAAATACATCAAAGCATTTTTCTCTCGAGTTTCTGCATCAAATCGAACCATTAGATACACATAGATTCCCATCTCTATTTATCAACTTCGGTAACCTCAAGTGCCCCTCACATATCTGTATCAACCATAGTCCAATCACTTCCACACTTATGTTCCGCTGCGCTTTTCAGATTGCTCATTTGCATGCACAGTCTGTTCCAGGTTAATCACTGGTTTCATGTTTCCACACATTGAACCGGCATCATGACAGACTGCATAATGTGGAGCTTCTGTTTAGACGTCTAATGCATTTAAGCTGACATTATAATACCCAAAGATGTCAGCACCATAATTACCGTAGCAGCATGTTCCTCAGTCCTGCCTCCACACTGCTCTTTCATGTAAACACATCATTTCTTTCCCCTTGGACATACATCACAGTCTTACGTTTTTGTGCAGAGAGAATTGGGTAAAATGTATTTGTTTTTGTTGTACAGAGAGGCTTTGTCACTTGTTTTGTTGCTGACATGAACTGGGCACGGCTGCATTTGGCTATCAGCACTGCTCTAATGAGAGTGACCATGAAGGAAAGCAGATAAAAGGTTGTCAGTAGACGGAAAGCCGGGGCTGGACACACACAGATTCACATGCAGGCTCACCGGAGGCTAGATAATCTTCTCTTGCATTGGCCACGTTCACAAATCATCATGATATCACCTCAGGAAGCAGTTTTTACACAGCTCGACTCCAGTTATTTAGAAGGTTTGATCCCACAAACACAGGATATGGTGGGTTTGAAGTGAATGTCTGTAGCTAAAGCCGGCCATCTTGAGTCCAGCTTTACTTGGGTTTTGATATGTTTTTGAAATAATTGCACTGGTGTACAAAGCTGTTCCGTTACTGTCATCCAAATCAGCATATCTTATACAGCAGGGCTCCAGATTAAACATTTGGTTTGATTCAAGCTAAAGATTGATAACAAAGAAAAAGAACCAAAGGCACTCTTCTTACAATAAAAGTTAAAAAAACTTGATTGATAAATTGGTAATAATATTTCAGAAGATATATAACTCTAACACTGTAGCGCAGTGGGGGTTTTCTATGTGGAGTTTGCATGATCTCCCTGTGTCCGTGTAGGTTTCCTCCAGGTACTCCAGGTTTCTCCTACCACTAAAAAACATGAATGCCTTCCTTCTCCTGGGACTACAGGTGTCAAAATCTGGTTCAATCATTTCTCGCATTATTGTAATTGTACATTGTCCGTAATTAACATTACCTTACTTCTTCTCAAAGACCTCGCTTTTGGCATTTGCATTTTTAAGTCATTCCACATTTAATCATCGATAAGGGTAATCTACTATTGTGGCCACAGTTGCCCTGAGGCATGCTGACCAAAGTGAGGCTGCATTTTTCTCCATCACCCTCTCCAATCATCTAGCTATTTCACACATCATCAGATCCACACTAGACAATGTGAGAGAAATGTCTTGCCCAAGGACACAACAACATGTTTTACAGAAGTCGTCACCACTGGGATCTGGGGTTAAGTAGTCTCTATATAAGTACTGCAGGTCCAACCTGCTTGGCATCATAGATCTGAACAGACTACTTGACAGACTGCTATCGGCACAACCTGCCATGAATAAATTGAGATTTTCTTTTTTAATATTTTTTATTGTTTAGTATGTCTTCTTTAGATTTGTTTTTATTCACATAGAATACATATTGTCTTGTATTGTAGGAAGTGGTTTGTGAGTGGTTTATGGTTTTGCAGGACAGCCCAAACCATGTGTGATGAGAGACTAAGCACTCTGTCTAAAAGTAGAACTAGTGTTTATGAAGAAACAGAGGCAGGGAAAGATGCCAGATTGGATTTGGCCTTTGTGCTGACCTGTGTGACCTGAGGAAGTACAAGGAGATGACTCTATTTTACTCTATGATTGGCCCTGCTCTGGCTCTCTGCTTTCCATCATTGGGCTGTAATGGAGGTGTCATGAGGTTAGCATTGAAGCCCAGGCATTAATGATCTGCACATATTTGTCTGATGTTGTGCTTGTGGCCAACACAGCCTTTTTAGGTACATGTCAAGGTTAACAAATCTTCAGCATATACAGTATATAATATTCTTGCATACTTGTGTCACTTCCTTAAAAGAAATTATCCATCTTATTTTAGCTTCACTTCTCTTCATGCTTACTTACATACGATGGCAACTAAGTTTATTAGAGAAAATAACCACTGCCGCTTATATCAATCGTGGTTTTTTTTTTTTTTTTTTGTAATACAATACATGAATGGGTCTTGTCACTACTAGAAATTACCAGATTGACACCTTTTAGATATTTTATAAAAATACATGTACATGTAGTAATGAATAGACATCTAGTCATTGAACCTTACAAGTCACCACAGACATGTGTGTCATAAAAATATATCAAAAAAACATTCAAGATCATAACACATTACCAAAACCGCATGACATAACACACAAAAAGGAAAGCCAGTCATGTTTAGTTCTATTTGAGTGCTGCTATGCTGGAGTGTGTGGTAGATGCAGTTTCCCCTTGAACTCATGTCCTGTCATTAGTACTTCCTGACTGCAGCGATGAGAGCGGGCGCAGCCAGCCATGAGTAGAACAGCACATATACAGATCACAGAGAACCCACAGAGAACTCAGTCTCCTGAGCACCGCAGGGGTCACTGCTGGAGGAGTATGAGCAGGCCTTAACTGGATCTACAGCCTTGTGCTGCATTATAGACTCCACTTACTAAAAATGTACAAGAATATAAAACCTAGTTACTTGAGTTTACTTTACATGTGTGAGCACATTAAATCATTTCACAAAGAAAGGAAGACACATAGTATACGAGGCCAGAAGAACACAGCCAGGAGTTCCTGAGTCAGATAAGAGCACTATTACATTTAGTTGAACAGTTAAATACTGTGGGACAATCCATCTTCATTCAATTCTTCATTCAAAGCATCCAGATAGTAAGAGACAGTATTCAGACCACTAAAGATGGCTTCTGTTCTCCACAAGTTTTGAACAAACATCAAAGTGCACATGTTGGCTAAAATTGAGCTTCTGTTCCTTTGCTTCCCTGAAATCTTGCTTCACAGTCTTATCTAAATTTATGTTTTGAAGAGACAATACCTCACTCCAGCCATGAATCCAAAAAATATCAATCTAATATCAATATCTTTTCCTAAGTATTGGCATGTAAATATCAACTGTACATTAAAACTCAACAGAGAACTGTTTAAAAGACTAGCTTTGGCAACACTGTCTGCATATTTGATCAATGAAAATAGTTTTTTTTGACAGACATAGTCATTTGTATAGAGCGTGAATATCAAAGAGACCGTATTAACCCTTGAGTGCTCACAGATTCTTTGTGGTCTGTCAGAAAGTTGTAACTTCACCTTCTGAGGTTTCCCAGCGTGTCTTCAAAAAGTTTGTAGGTTTGTCTTCATCCCATTGCAGTTTGAGCAATAATTATTTTGTTTTTTTGCAAAAGGGTCTTGTTCTTCTTGCTACACCAAATCTGCTTTTTTGTAAACAAAATGTATTATATTCTCAAAATAAAGCCAATCAATATGTATTCATTGTACATTACTAAGTCACTTCAGAGTTGAGCCTCTTTGACTATGCTCTTTGAGTTGAGAGTCTGTGTGAAGATGCAGACCCAAGCACTCAAAGGTGGGCTGCATCTCCAAAGCGTGGCTCCGGGGAAACAGGCTGAAGGAGGATTAGAGTTTTAAAATCCAGCCGTCTTCAATAGTCGGCTCATAAAAAAGTTTGCCTGGCCTTTGACAATGACCTGATTTGTCAAGGGAACTGCTTAGCTTCAAGTATTTTGTCCCTATGAAAGGTTAGCAGACTCATTTGCTAAAACACATTTGATTATTTTTAAGATTTGATTAAAATGTGAACACAAAAGCCTATAAACAGTTAAAATTTAAAGTTACATAGAGATACAAGCCAACTCTGATAGATTATAGCAACTGCAAAGCTTAGTGATGTTTAAATGTGTGCTGCAGGTGAAGTAATAGACTTTGACAATGAATATAGAATATAGTGTATATTGAGACGGGTTATGTATTGCGAGTGTCAGACGGTGAGAGATTTTTAAAGAGGATTATGTTAACTCCACTTTTCTGATTTTGTTATTATGCCATGACAATGTTCTCTCATTGTTAGTTTTCTCAAAGTTGCAACTGAACTGAACTCAGAAAAAGTAATGTTTTCACCTATCATCGTCCACTTGCCTGTATTTACTTGTGATTACTCTCAAAAAAATAAAAAATAAAAAAAAATGAAGAAGCTGGAAAAGGCTGGGTTATGACTAAAAAGACTGCCATGTTATTCTAATGACTGTAGAGTAAGTTTGGGTTCTGATGACGTAGTAGTTGTGGCGACCATTTTGCGAGTGGAGAGGCAACAAAATCTGTAAAAACAAGGCGATAACACAGAAATCTATATTTCCCTTTTTTTTTCACTGAAGTGCCAGAGTCTCTTGATCTGCGGTGAGGACAAAAAATAATGAGCTGTGTGTCTGTATCAATATATAAATGAGTGCACTATAAAGTCCACTCAATAGTGCACTCACCATGTTCTAATCTGGGTTAGACTTTTTATGTATGATGGATGTGTTTAGTGTGCATGTGTGCAAACATAGATGTGATGCCATCAGTTTGTTTTCACTTGCTGTCATTCTCAACAAATATAGTAGCATTCCTAATAAAATTCACCCTTGTTTGGTGTAGATCGGGTGTAAAAATTCCAGCCTAGTGTGTTCCCAAACCCTGCACTCTCTCTCGATCCTCTCCTATCTTTTTCCTCAAAGACACAGCCGCCTTCTCGTTTGTATCTAACAAGCTACACATTTTGTCTTGAGAGGTGAGAAACAAGTTTTTTGCACTGTGCTCTAGACTGTTAATCACCTGCCCAGTTTTGATATGTCTTGACAACATGAGTCAATATATTTGTTAACTTTTGAGGCATACAGTTAATGAGCATACAACTAACAACATGACAGACAGAAATTGTTTTTGTACTGTAAAAAGTAAAAACTCTAATATAGATTAGCTTGAATCTTTGTTTTGATATACCCTGACTTTCAAAATGCATTTTTAGTGCAAGACATACATCTATTAACTTACCATTTTAAATAACACACAACAAACAACTCACATAAATGAGTTTACAGTAGGTTTTATTTCACCAATAAACTCAAAAGCCTGTCATCCCTAAGTTTTTCTTCTGACTTTTGAAACCTCTTCAGTTCTTCCAAATTGCTGTGCTTTTGCTTCACTTACTTTCAGTGTACTTTGGTGAACTCGTGCTGAGTGCCTTAGCTTCCACTGACATAATCTTGTAGTGGTGTTGGAGGACAGGGCAGTACACAGAGGTCTCTTCTGTACTAACCTTGAGTCTTCACTGTCGGAGGGCGATGGCTGTGAAATGATCTAAAAACCCCCCCCCCCCCCCCCCCCCACACACACACACACACATCCATGTAGTTTTGCTTTTCTCTGACCACTGAAGCTGATCGGGTTTGTCTTCTTCTGAGAGCAGTGCAGGGTCAAAGTGAAATGAGTCCATACTGGAACACTGTGGGGTAGATTTGATCTAGTGTTCCAACATTGATCCAGAGCAACCTTCAAAGAGGAGATATAATGTAAAATCCACTTTTCAAAGATAGATAATAAAAAACAAATAAAGATTATTTACTTACTACTTTTCTGAGTTTGTAAACTTGTCATAATACGTTATCTCCTCATTAGTGTGCTTATATTGTAGTTTTATTTGGATTGATTTGTGCTGTTTAAGTAATCGTGTGTTGTCCTGCAGCCAATGCCAATGTTCCCTCTAATTTTTCTTTCAATACTGTCTAATGTGCGAACATATTTATTTTGAATCCCGTAATTAGATCTCTTATAGAACATTGCTGTGGAGCCTTGATGCTGCTTTGCTCCTCGTGCCAAGGACACATCAGTAACTTGATCTGCCTCTGTCTTCACAATAAAACTCTGCTTTCAGCCGGATTATGTCAAAGCTTTATTGTGTAAGAGCCATAGGAAGTGGTGCTTTTAACTGTGGAGCCCTGACATTGCAAGTAGCACAACTTTTTGTAGTTTTGTATTGGATATTTTACAAAACATGAAGGGACTACATTGCATTTTGAGAACACGATTGTGGTTTTAGAGAGATAAATGAATAAAGTGATGGTTAGGCTATATTCAGACCAAAGCATGAAAGAGGAGGTTCAGAGGAGAGTTCTATTGTAATTGTCTACAGTTTTGAATTGGATATTTGTTTTAGATTCATTTCGTCTTGTGAATGATCTTTGTAAACATTTGATCATTATTCTGAATTAAAGCACAGTGTAACAGAGAGGACATTTTTAGTATGGCATTTTGAGACAACATTTAAAGATTTGTGATACATGCGTTTCAATACCGTGTAACTGTTGCAAAAAAGGTGACAATATTTAAATTATAAACTAATATACTATCCCAGCTCTAGTGTACACTCAAATCTATTACCGCAGATACACTCAGATGTTTTATCATTCGTTTTCCCTCGTCATCTGTGATAAATGGAGCTGTATCAGGTCATGTTATGTCAGTTTGTTAGTCTTAATCTAATAATCCCTGATTAGTGACAGCACAAATAGGCCTGATACGGCCTCAGTGTGATCACGGGTATCAGTGTGGAAAACTGTAATCATCATCTTTGTGTGATAGACATGAACACAACTTGACATGTATATTATGTAAGTAAACAGTTTTCTTCTGCTGCTGCTGGGCCAATGAATACAACTTGCAGAAAATGAGAAAGTGCTTAGCGCTATGACAATTATGTTTAAACATAGTTAGTAAGTAAATAAGGAAATCATGTTTTTATGAAGCATACTTTACAGTTAAAACAAAACTCATCTTAAAGGAGGTAGGCCATATTACAAACAAGACAATTTTAACTTTGGTTCTGTAACTGCAGCTTACAACAGTCCTTAGGAAAATGAAATACAGATGCAAACATACATACATTAATGTAGATAAGACACATACACATGGTCACATGATGGAAATGTTTGTTATGAACAAGATTTGGACTAACGAGAAGAAATGAGGAGTTTACCAAAGCGCTGCACTCTTGATCACATAGTCAAGGTCTTATATTCTGTATTTACTCTGTACATTTTTTATGGCGTTTTTTAAATTCTATGCCAGGGCTACTCTAAAGTATTTAGACCCCACCGTCTTAGACTGTTCAGTTTGTGAGTCCAGCATTCATGGCATTAGTTCTCATAAAAACTTTTCTATAAAAATAAAACAATACCGCTAATTTGAATTAAAAATACTGCATTCGCTGTCTTTCATGTAGAAAACATCTTATACAGTATTAAGATGTGCAGCTAAAAGTGCAAATCCTGTTTTACTCAAACAGACTCTGGTCACTCGGAGTGACCCTCATCTTCTTTAAATGAAACTATTGTCCATGCTCCAACACTTCCTCTGTGACTCACAGTCAGCTGCACATTTAGAGCAGGTAATTTGTTAAAAATACTCTATAATACAGGTGCACGTTCTCTATTACCTGTGTCATTCTGTCACACAGCGTCAGTTTGCATTATGAATGTGATCAAAGAAGTTTTCTTATTATACTGACAACATACAAGATTCAGTTTTTTTTTTTTTGCAGCTGTTTCTCATCCCGGCCCAACCTAAGCCCTGGTTGACCTCGCGTGTCAACCACTGCATCAATTTACAGCCAAACAGCCTTTAAACACAAAACACATGTAATTTCTCTGAAATTTGATGACTTTTGGTCCAATGTAGAACATCAACATTATTAATTACCTTTTGTGATGTCATCAACCAGGAAGTTAAAAAAAAACTGTATGTTTTTTGTTCAGTACGATCCTCCAAGCATTTACAAATGTAAGCTGTTTTCTGTGCTCTCTTGGACTTGCAGACAGTTGAAGCTTTAATGCGTGTCTTCTCTGCTCCAGCTTGTTCCCGGAGCTGTGTTTAGCTCCCACCCATAGTTCTATTTATTCTCCTCTGACATGGCAACACCCAGTGCACTAATTGGCACTTTTTAGCCACTGACTTGTAACTTCACTTTGGGAACAGTCCATTTTTAACATGTGGTTTTGGACACCATTTTGTCTGTGACATATCATCATTATCAAGAAGGAAACATTAAATTTTGGGTGACATTTTTGTAGATATAACTCAAATCATTTTGTTTTGTGCCACTTTTGTAAAACGATCACCATAGTTTTGATGATTTTGTTACGCATTGCACCTTTAAATATAAGACTGCTTCGCTTATTTGTCTTTAGCGTCTCACTTTAAACATCTATTTTGAACCCAGAGAGCACCTTTTCATAAGAGGACGATATATGTCTGCTCTCAGAGGAGTTTTGGTCTTCCTCTGTTGGGCTAGTGTATTCTGTGGAGTATGGCTGCCACACAAGAACAACAAGCACAAACATGAGAGCAGTGTGAGCAGATGATGCTAATGTCTAAACACATTTCACTACTTTCTGACCAAAAATGTTCTCTTTTTCTCCACAAGGCCCCTGGCTCTCTGTTTTGTTGTTACCTTGTTGCCTCAGTAACCACAAGAGATTCTTAGAAAGAGGAGAAGCAGCTGGACTTTTAAGCCTGTCCATGTTAAATACCTACAGAAATGAGAGCAAGACTAAATGCTCATGAAAGTGGCTTTGCAGGGTGTTCTAAAGCATTGTCCTACTTTTTAGAAGACTACTTGATTGAGTCATTACTAATTGTTTTCCAACTTGACTACAGGAACATAAAAACTTCAATGGATTCATCTTAACAGGTGAGTGAAGTCTGACTTCAGATGTAAAAAGCTAGGTTGTAAAAAAAACAATAGGCATCAGTGTCAAACTGCAGTGAAAATATGGTGGATGCAAAGCATGATGTGTTCATAAATCCCTTGCCTTTTTTCACCATTTTTCAGATAAAATGCATCATTAAAACTGCCCCACAGAGCAAAACACTGGTGTTGATATGAAGCTAACTGTCAGTAACATTGTTCAAACAAACTCAGGAGCTTGTGACACAAATCACCTTTTAACGCTAAATTGCAGTGGCATAATTGGAGAACTCACCTTGACTTTCTGTTCATTTGGGAAATGTGTTAGTTTAAACAAAAGCTTTGTGAAAATGTGCAGCCAGCAGAGTACCACCTCATAAGCCAATCACTTTATATTTCTGTGGTGATTAAGCAGCTCTGTCATTGACTTCTTCAAAGTCACTGCGATGTATTTTCCAGTGGTAAGTAAATGATGACATCACACTTGAAATGTCCCTGCAGCCATGTTTTGGTTTACCTCTTAAAGAACACTTATTAGTAAAGATCAAGATTAATTCCACTGAAAAACACAGCTGTAGTTCTGTGTTTGAGATAATATTCTTTCCCCTCTGAGCCTCAGAAAACACTGTTCTGAATGTTCCACATTTGGGATGTCTGAAATACCTCTGAGGTTTTCTGTACAGTTTGTAAGTTCATTAATCAGCCAGACTGAATATAATATTAGCTCTTCTTCAAACTAACATTTGATTGGTGTAAAAGTATAATTTATTTAAGGAACGGCTTTTTATCTGGTTTAGAACATCATCCAAATCTGTCACACACACAGATGTATTATGAGAATAAGCATTGCTTACAGTATTGTGCTTTTTCTCCCTCTTCACATTTGTACTGGCATGACCTTCTGACCTATACAGGAAGCAGTTTGAACGCCATGGTAAAGCTTCACTGCCCTCTGACCTTTGACAGCCTTAAAAATGATGTGCAACATCCTGTCGGCCACTGGACCATGTGTCTGAGGGGTCAGAGTTTGATTGGAGTAGTAAAGATGGCTAACCCAGATGTCTGTGAATAAAAAAGTGCAAGCAAACAGACCAGTCCAAAGCCTTTCATGAGGCTATAGTTATTAGTTTCTAACATTTTGATAACTCTTGTGTTTGATGGGATCACTCTTATGTGTTTTTTTTTCCTCACAAGGGATAAGCGAGAGTTCTTCTCTTGGAATTTCTAATAGTCCAACAGACCAACAGTCAACAAATTGTATCAACATGAACCCAAATGAGTTCACTTTTTTCATGCTTGGTGCTTCTACCCTGTTCTCGTTTGACAAAATGATTCTATACTCCCTTAAGTATGCACCTTAGGCAGATATGCGTATATTAACACACTCTTGTTTTCTCCAGGCAGTGATGTTGTGCTTCAAAAATTCTCACTGTGGCTCCAGGCATTTGTTCACATCCACAATGATCACTATGGGTGGGGCGAGATACAAGTCGAGACATGAGATCGGGTCCATGACAGTGTACAGGGTATGAGAACATTTATCTGTGTTTTCACTCCCCTACATTAATATGAAACACTCAAAATTGCATTCTGTCTTTGGCACTTCTGATTCTGTCTAAAGGTGAACAGAAAAGTCTCAAAGGTGGGGTAGTTGATTTTCACACTGCAAACACAATGTAGGTCTTAAATCAGATAACTTCCTCCCCTAAATCCTTCAAGACATGATTAATATTGACATCTATTCCTTTTGGTTGCAATTACGGCTGAAAAACACTTTTTATAAATAACAAAGTGAAACCCAGCACAGCCAATCAGAGCACTGCCTGGTGAGAGCAAAAATTCTATATTATACAGTACTCAGTGGTCTTTCTTCACAAAGTACTGCATTTACCATATACTTCTTAGTAGAAAGTACATAGATTACTCATTTATAAAAACATTAGTTACCCCAACTAAAAGCATATGTATAAATATTGAGAAATTGAAAATCTAGAAACCGTTTCAAAAATAATACTTTTCATTTCCAAAATATGTGCAAAAGACTTTTTTTTTTTTTACTTTAGAGAAATTTAGAACATATAAGAAAATACATGACGTCATGACATGAGAAACACAGCCAGTTTGTGACTGCTTTGACCTGAAACTTGTAAATTAGCTCAGTTTGCACTAAAAATGCCACAAAAAATGGTAGACAATGCAATTCAAACACAATACGCACAGCTTAAGATCCAAAAAAAGGTGTTTTAGAGTTTAACTTTACTTCAATTAGATGCTTACTTGTCCACAAGAACAAGCAAACCACAACACAAGGCACAAATTGGGTCTTAAAGTAGTCATTTATCGACCTTAAGAAAAAAAAAAAAGTGTTTGTAAGAATGTGTGATGAATGAGAAAATGCCTCTTGCCCACCGGCATTATGACATAATCTAATTTTCTTCTAATATTTTATGACACAATATCTTGTCCCAATTATTTTTATACATTTATGAAATTAAACAGTTGAATGTAAAAAAACAAACAAAAAACAATCAGCATATGCTCGCAGAATAGACAGCACATTCAATGTGCAGGAGGCATAAAAGTGCACACAGTCATCTGTTGTGGTGTGGTGTTGTTCTTTATGCGTTTCCCTTTTATTAAAACCTGCTGATGAATCCCTTTCCACAACTTTGTGTTGGCAAAGTCCTAGTATTCCATCACCAAAATGACTTAAATCCACTGACTTTACAGCGTCATAAACTTCCAAAAGGCTGCTTTTATTCACTGTACCATGAGATTGAGAAGCAGAAGTCATTTTCAGTAGTACTGCATTTATTCACAAGTCCACATAATGATGTCTCTGCTTAAGGCCAAATCAAGCCACTGCTGCAGCTGCTTTCGCCTTTTACATTTTTGTCTGTCGTGGTCATCGATTCGAGGTGACATTTGGGGCTGTTGATTACTTAAGCAGGATTTGGCATTTTGGGCAGCAATGGAAGCGTAGGGAATTTCTCCTTGTGATATCGGTCAAGTACTACACTGATTAGATGCTCCTCCTTCACCCAGTTTCTGTTTTCAGTTTACCACGCATTTAGAACTCTTTCATGATTTGAAGTGTGGAAAAGTGCAGGCCACAGACAAGGATGTTCTGTAACCATGTTTTGAATCAGAGCCACTTGAAGGACTGACACACCAACTTAAATTTCAGTATAAAATGTTCTTCTGAAGAGGAGAGTAAATCTGCGATGTGTCTGAATGTGACGTATAAGCCATACGAGACATGCCAGCTGCCTTTACATTTGCTCTGATTTTGATAGCTGTTCAAAAACATGTACTGTATACTAAAGTTAATTATAAAGGTCATGAGACAGTAATATTCACTTGATTACACTGACTCATTATAGCAGGGATGAAATGAGAAAGTTTACTAAAACTATTTTCTTCATTAATTCTGCCTTCATGTGGTCTTCAAGTATTTGGGTTTGCAAGATAAAATGTTGTCAGGAGTTTATATCACCAATAATACAATTCACACATTTAATAGAGTTCTATCTGTTGTTCCCCAAACATTGTTTTGAAAACATTCTGCTGTATTTAGTTTAATGTTATGTCTTCCTGTGTGTTGCTCTTATGATTAAAATGTGCAGATGTCATGTAACGTGTTTGCACAATTTTTTTTTTTTTAACACAGTGTACTGTTGAGCTTGTAAACATGGCTTTTTGCTCACACAAGGACAGTCAATCTGTCAGCTTTGGAAATACATGTGTGTGTACCAGGTGTGTGGCCCTGGCGAAAGCTGTTATAAATCTGTGTTTATTCAGAAAGCCAGTGCCGCACACAGAAGCCTGTTTGGGTGTCCAGGCACACATCCGGGCTCACACAACATTTCTGCTAAATGTTGCTGTCCACACATGGCTGTGGATTTGCAGTTTTCGGGTTTGATCCGTCCACGTGTGACTCAGGCTGGAGTTCTTGGACCCGATTTCAGCTCTGCAGCAACTGTAGTAACTTCAGTCAATGAGCTCAAATGATTAAAACATTTGATAGATCAGTGGATCTATCGTGCAACTTTTAGACAGCAGGTGATGTCAGGTGTTTAAGTCAACCATAGTTCAATCAAATGCGTAGAAAAAGCACCATTTCTTCTTTGAGCTGCCTTGTTATGATCCTTTCCTGAGGCTCAGCTCATGTGTGGTCCTCCTCTCTCACGTTTCAATCTAAACACTGTTCACTGAGACTCTGCGCTTCTTCAAACACGGGCTATCCTCTCTGCCTTACCCTGACTCACCCACTGCCCAGAAATTACCAACCAAAAGTGATTTAGGAATCACAAAAACAATCCCTCCTACTCTTGAACTCGGTGAGAGCAGGATGCACTGACCCGTGGGATGATCAGATATTTGGCTTATTTAGAACCGTAATTGAAAACATCTTTGGCCTTGTTGCTGTCACATAGCAACAAAGAGCCATTTATGAAACTCGGTCCTTCTTCTGGTTATCTTTGCCTCGTTTTACTCCGGGAACCACAACACCAAATATCAATGGCAATTTTCTCATTTACAAAATGACACAACAGGGCACAAGGTTTTTGTGCTCAACTGGTCAAGCTTTTACAGAAATATGAATGTTATTGCACTAATATTTTGTCTCTTAATGTCTAAATCTAGCAAAGCATAATTGGATGTATTTATTTATGGCAATGCAATATGCAAGAAGATGTACAATGTTCGTATGCTATTATAGTTTATTTCACAGGACCATAAATATGTGAAAAAGAACAAATGAAACAACTTCACTAATTGAAGACTCATTTCAAAACATGTTAATTAAGATGACTATGATGACTACAGTGAGTTCATAAATGTTTTTGCAGACATCTACAAGCTGAAAACCACTTCAACTTGAACTGTATTATCCATGATAGTGGATGTTTGGCCTTGGCTTATATGACACAGCCACTCACTTCCTACAGCTTACATTCAGTGAATAAATATACCTTTTAAAAACTCACTCACTACCTGTATTTAACAAGGTGGCAGCATATTCTCTCTTTGTTGCCAAAAACGTTCCGTATGATGCCCTGAACGTAATCTTCAAAAAGCGGAACATTATTATTCTAAAATAACTTAGAAATATAAATGGGCTCATTGACTTCTTGTTCAGAACTAATAGGCTGCTATGCTATAGGGTCTCCAACCTTTTTGGCAGGAGAGCTACTTTTGCAAAGCAAAACTGGCAGTGATGTACTACTTTCAGTGAGCACAAGAAATTTACAATACATGTTTCACAGCTGTAACAAGAAGAAGACTTTAACTTAGTCATTACTATTGTTGGAAGCTACTTGACCATATATAATGCACGTTTTACCTGCAATGTGATTTTATTTTTTTTCAAAATCAATACAGCAAAGTCAGAAGGGCTAGATGTTAGGTGAACTTGGTTATAGTGGAGTACAGTATGTGTAATATTTTTGTGCCAGAGCATTTTAGTTTTGAAGACTGCCACATGAGATATTTAAAATCTCTAATATAGTTTAGTTGACTGCTGTCACTTTCTAAACACTTTCAGCTCAGCAGGCAGCACTAAACTACTTTACGCCAATGGGCTTTATAAGCGCAGGCCTATATTCTTTTCCGCATCAGTACGTCCTGTGGGTGCGCCCAGATTCACTCCTATTGCCATGGTAACCCAGGCAGACATGGGTCCACAGCGCAGCCCGGAGCTGCTCAGCTGAAAAGACTGAAATAGTGCTCCATCACAGGGCCACGCCGCGCTGCATGAGCTCCTGTGTGAGAGCTGGCCGAGCCCTTAGGGGAGCCAATCACCATGGGTCAAGTTATATCAGCATGAATGTTTAAACCACTTTTAGCTGTAAGGACTTGGGATTGTCAGTGTTGGCAAGATTGTTAAGATTTTACAACTAGTATGATCGTGAGCAAATATGTATTTTTCTTAAATCACCTGACTAAAACTTCCCTCAAATCAAACTGAAGCTGTTTCTGAACTCTGTGGAGCATTAGCAATATCAGTTTTCAAATTTTAGCTAGAATTTGGGCTAAATATAAGGCAGAGTAAAGCTTCCGTGGAACTGACAGATATTGAGCAGGTGTTCTCTATTGAATTGCAATTTTAGGGTTCTATTCAAAAGACATTTAGAAAGTAAATGAATGTTTAAATAGCTGTATAGTATGGTTGATTTTCTATGGAGAGTTACATCTTCCTAATAATGTTTCCTTCGTCACTGATGTCCTTTCGATCAGATGGATCACTAAATGGAATCAGTGAGTTAATAATAATGACAAACTGGTGCAATGTTTTGATGACTTTATGCTTCAATAACAACTTACTTGTGTCAGTAAAATGATCCCTCAGCGCTTGTTAATGCAGTTGTTGGTGTTTCATTACGCCTCTAGCTTGTTACGGTGTGTTTTGACAAGACGCTTCACTTCTCTTGCTTTGTGAATCTGCTGTTTTTGTAAGCTAGAGCACATTTGTGTCAGTCACAGTGAAATGTGTACTGAACTTTGAACACAGATTTGTGAATTACACACCCTGGGTTTTCTGCAAACACCTGCCTATTAAAATCATTTGTGAATAAGATTGTGTTGAATTCGGTATACATAGAAATAATGAATGAAACACTGAACTTTGGGTGATGTGCAAACTCTATGCCATTTGGGAAACGTAATTCTTTCAACAAATATTGATCTGAAAGCATCTTGTAGAGCTGCACAAATGAACAAACATTTAATCAAGGTCAGAATTAATTCATTTAATTAATTATCAATGATGTGCTTGAGAGGTTTACATCCAATAATCTGTAATTAAAAGCATCTGGTTTGGTTGAATCTGTAATTAAAAGCGCCTTGTTTTGTTGGAGTTAAAGGTGAAAAATTTATTCTAAGCTACTTCAATTGATGAAAGATATGGATAAAATAATTAGATGATGACAAAAAATACGGTTAAATTTTGTGTCCAAATGTGTCCCAGTTTGTCCCCCTCAGTGCAGTGTCTCAGTTTGTCCCCCTCAGTGTCGCACAGCCCCAGGAGCCTGTGTGCAGTGTTTCTTTAAGTCTAATCTAAGTGGAGTTTGGTCCACAGCTGCCAATCCTCTGACTGCTCGCTCAGCACCTCCTCACTCCTGCCACCTGCCTCCTCAGCTTGTGCTCTGTTTAAACCATCTTTGACATGCTTCACCACTGTCATCTCCACTGCAGCCTCCTCTGATCACCTGGATCATTCTGCAGTCAGCAGCACACAGGCTTTTTCTAATGCTCATTTAAAATGTTTCATCGTTTTGTGAGTGGCAAAGTTGCAAAATGACATGAACATAGTTTGCAATTTTTGCTCTTGTTGTAACCCTTCTCTGCCCAATAATTCTTGTAATATTTGTAATTTCACTAACACTTGAGAAACCATCTGGCCAGATTCATGTGATACGATTTGAGTTGGCCGCCTGTGGTGGACCAATCAATGAGCAGCATTGTGGTTTGGGTGGAAGCCAAAAGCTCAGTGCTAAAGGAACTGTAACAAATTGACTATGTTACTTGTGACACTGTTGATGTTTGTTGTTGATGTTTGTGCTTTTGTTTAAAAAAAAAAAAAAAAAAAAAAAAAAACAAAACAAAAAAAATGACATTTCCCCAACAGCTTTCAGAGACAGACTGGTTTGCATAGAATTCAGTTCAAAACTTAACACTTGTTGGAGGAGACTGTGAGGCCTGCTCTGACTTCTAACACAGACCTTCTCCTTGCTGCTTCAGGTTATTTTTGGGACACTCACACACTCTCCCTGGAGAGGACTCGGTCGAGTGAAGCTGAGCTGGGATGAGCTCAAGGCAGCCATTACTTCTCTGGGCCCCAGAGCTGTCCATCAAAGAACATAATAAAAACACACAACTTGATCTGAAATAGGAACACTGACACAGTTAGGTCCTTTGTGTTCAGGGAAGGGCTGGTGTCAACCAAAGAATCTCTTGGTCAATGTCTCATTGACTAAAAGGGGGCTTGGCAAAAGCTTTTCAGCAAAAGTGTGTTTTTGATTGGATCATTTATCTGACCCGAATAATTCTTAAAAAAAAAAACAACCAAAATGCATTGGAGTTTATGCGAAAACAATGCTGTGTGTGTAAAAAAAAAAAAACATAATAACAGATAATCTTCATAAATGAGTCATAATTAGTCGACTATTAAAACTTTGGTTGACTAATAGGGCTTTTCCATTAGTACTGCTTGGCCCTACTCTACTCTACTCGGCGCGACTTAGCCCTGGTGCGGAGCTTTTCATTTGGGGCTGATCGCGCCGACCAGGTACTTTTTTAGTACCTGCTCTACCCCAGGGCCAAGTCGAGCCGAGCAGATACTAAACCTGACGTCAGACGCACGTCGCCTGTTGCGTCACACAAGTGCCGCTGATTTGTTGTTGTTACAGTACGCTAACGTGAGTCGCCGCTAAGCTAGCTGCCGATAACACCGAAATGCTTCTACATTTCGTACTCTCTGTAGCAAAAAACAGCTCAGTGACATAAAAAAACGAGTCCGTTGTCCCTATCCGCTAAATACATAGGACAGTAGTTCGATGAGTGTGTCCGTAGACCACACGGGCTTGTACGTAGGCACATGCAGGTTACCTGTGCTGCTGCGGGGTCCTGCTTCTCACAGTAAACACTGATGGACATCCGATGCACACGTTTTGAAGCAAGAGATTATAATGCAGCTTCGTCAGGACAGAGAGACGGAGGAGGAAGATGGGACAGCTGACTTTGTGATTGTACATTGGGACCAGAGCGGACTTTAGACAGACGTATCAGGCGGACGTGAAGAAGAGGTGAGTCAGTGAACGTGTTGACATGAAAAGCTTCACTCTACTGGCCAATGCGGCGGTGGATATTTGTTTTATATTACGCTTATGAAACGCTGGAGAACGAACGGTCTGATTATCCTTAAATTAAAGCCGATGCGCATTGAAACGCTCCGTTGTTTTCTATGAGCTTGCATCATGTCCCATTTGGGGAGTGACAGTGTTGGCAACGTACCGCCCAGCTTCACAACAGCCCCACTCGGCCTCTCTTGTAATGGAAATGCTCTCCCTCTGAGCGGGGCTAAGCCGGGTAGAGGCGCGTAGAGTCGAGTCGAGTCGAGTAGGGCCAAGCAGGTACTAATGGAAAAGCCCTATAAGACTCCATCGACCAATTAATCGTCTAAACAATTAAATACCTACAGCCCTAGTTCAGAGCGGTGTATATATGCAAAAAAATTACATGAGAAGATTTGACTCAAAGGAAGCTGAAGAAATAATGCTCAGTTTGAACCATAAAAATACCCCCACCCCTAAAAAAGAAAGTAAACAAACAAACAAACAAACAAACAAACAAACAAACAAACAAACAAACAAACAAACAAACAAAAAACTAAGCACAGAGAATCAGATCACTGCTTGAAACAGTTCACTATTTGACTCAAACAACAATCTGATATGGTCACAAAATGCTGTGTTTACAATTTACTTTTTTTGTGGAAAAGAAAAAGTGTGCTCATTTAAAAAAGATACGCCTGCTTTACCAACTCTGTCCTTTTGATCACAATAACAATGATCGTCCCGAGAGAGACAAGTTAAAAGTCTAACAATGCAATATCCATGATTCATGCAGTCACATTCTGAACCCCAATTACCTGCTGTAGCTTTTATGATGCAGTATAAAAGAGCAGAGAAAATCAATGAGATGTAACGACAGACCAACAGCTGCATTGTTTGCTCCAGTCGCCCAGAGCCGAGCTGCTGTGAGACTGAGTGGCATTATGAGAAGATTACTATCATTACAGTGAATGGAGATGAAAAGTGTGACTATGTGTGAGAGTGACAGATTCAACTGTGATAACCTTAAGTAACAAGAGCTTTATCGAACTCACACATTATGAGTCTGGACGTCCTGAGCGGGGATTTCAACTGCAAATGATCTCAGTGTATCATGACAGGACTTATACAGAGCCCCTGCAGTTGTCATCACGCTATCCCAGCATGCACTCCGTAACTCTGATGAGGTATATAGAACTGATTTTAAAGGTTGTGGCCGCGATTATCAAACTTTATCGTAGTTTTGCAGAATGTGGATTATTTTTGCAGGTCTTGACTCTGGCACCAGCAGGAGGCAGGTCCATGTTTAGTCCTGACTCTGGCACCAGCATGAGTTTGGTCCATGTTTAATCCTGACTCTGGCACCAGCAGGAGTCTGGTCCATGTTTAGTCCTGACTCTGGCACCAGCAGGAGGCCAATCCGTTTTAGTCCTGACTCTGGCATCAGCAGGAGTCTGGTCCATGTTTAGTCCTGACTCTGGCACCAGCAGGAGGTCGGTCCATGTTTAGTCCTGATTCTGGCACCAGCAGGAACTCAGTCCATGTTTAGTCCTGACTCTGGCACCAGCAGGAGGTCGGTCCATGTTTAGTCCTGACTCTAGCACCAGCAGGAAGCCTTAGTAATAAGAAGCCGCTGATTGATTTAATTTAATACAGTGTGTCTGTGAAAAAATAACCAGGTAAATTGTTAAAAGGTATTTTGGACAGTGCGTCTGTTTTTGGTGACGCTCTACTGCCTGAAACACTGACACGCTGCTTTGTGTTTGTAGAAGCTGTATTTTCTTCTCATTAGCAGCTCCCTCCTTGTGAGACTTTCTGTGTCAAGGCTACTGCTAAAGCTCTTTTAATTGCACTGGAAACTGTTGACTGCCTCGTGCACCTGCTGCCTTTGTTAGGCTGTCCTGCTGTGCTACATCTTACATCTGTTAAGAGCCTGCTAATTATAATGTGTCGCGCTATGCTAATTATATCAACGATCTTGTCTCATGACGTCCTACTAACACCAATGTCATTTAGCCTAGTTTGAGCGGAGCAGAGAGGCCGGACAGAATGCTCCTGTGCTTTCCTGAAGCTGATGTTTACCATTGTTTTGATTAGAGCTATTTCAAATGTTTAGAAGAATGTGTGTTGGGATATGCACTTGCGATGCTAAAATGATGGCGCTTGTTGATGATAATGGCTGCAATAGGAACATTCTTTCCTATGCAAACTGCTTTTTGAATAAAGGAACAATAACATTATTTCATCTCCATACTTTCACTTTGATTGTTTTGCAGAACAGTTTAGCTGTTCTCCAATAGAGCCGCAGAGTGCAACAAGCGGAGTTACAAAGAGATTAATGACACACTATTTAGAAGCAAATGAGCAGAACATTTACTATGCAATGCTCAGGAAATATGGCTAAGGTTGAACAATTTGAATATTTTATTTATTTTTTAAGTTCATTTCACTCAGATGAAGTATACATTGGCTGTCTTGTTTGTACAAATTAACCTACTTTCTGTATCTTCAAAGTTTCTCCTATTTAAAGCGAAACTTTAACGCCTCCCGTACACAGACTGCGAGGCAAGGTCGGTCCAAGACGTGTCCGAGTTTCTTACGAAGTGCCTTGTAAACCAACAGCAGTCTGTGGTCTGTTATTGCCCAAAGCTGCGCAGATTCACATGGATTACTGCAAGAATGCGCTCGCACTGCACCGAGGTCTGCATTGGTTTTAAGCACTGTTTAAGTCTTGTGAGAGCCGTGCGAATTCCGCCTCGCACCGAACTCTGACTCGGTGTACAGCAGGGGTAATGTATGTAAAACCAATACTTGATAAAGTCTCTATTTCACTAGTTAAGCTGTCAACCCATCCTAATGAACTATTCCCATAGGTCCTAAATCTACTATACATTGCTTTGGTTTAATGTTCTTTTAGATTTTATTTTTTCCGGTTTTAAAAAGGCATCTGCAGTTTAATTTGGCACTACACCTGATGTTTCCTGAAATAATCAAACTATTTTGAGCAGTGTGTTGCTGTGTTGTAACCGGACTCTCCTAGATAGATTTTCACAATATTTGTTAGTTAACAATTTTTTGAGAATCCCTCCTACCCATTCTACCTGTCCATAGGTGCAACTGTGTGTATTTCAATCAACTAAAACTTATTTCTTTTTTATTTGTGAAGCTTTGGCCAAAAGCCCAATATGATGTTCCACCTTTTTCTGATGAGAGTCAGCTAAAGTCCATCCTGACTGAGAATTCAGAAGGATACACATATCAATCTGCTGTGAATCAGATTAGCTGTACAACCTGTTCTGGTCTTGTTATTGCCAGAGAACAAGGGCTTAAATAACTTATTAATTGTGATGTAAATTAACTTTCAGAGTAATTAGAAACATGATACTTCACTTTTCTCCTGACACAATAATGTAACCGGGACATATATTTGGACAGTGTTTAAATATATTGCTTCACTTTTCTTCAAAGCATTGACCCATAATGCTGTGAAAACGTCCACATTATTTAAGATTCTGCCTGCATTCCTCAGTGACTTTAAGGGGTCTGTGCCTCGGTCAGCGCCGTAGCACAAACATTTACCTGTCCAGAATGTCAACTGAAGACACTCCAAGAAAATCAATCCCTCCCTTTGAACCTGAGAGCACACTAATATCACAATCCACACTTGATCCCAGCTCACCTGCGTTTGTGGTTATCGCTGCAGGTCGTGTGCTGTCAGATTGAAGCCTCAGGGGGAGAAGGGTGAGTCAGCATCCTCTGTCAAATCCTAATGATACAAGCAGCACAGCCATTGATTCTGCAGCGCACCTCTGCTTCCCATCAATATCTTTATTTGCTGGTGTTGGGAGCTTTCTAACTTTGAGTCTCTCTGAAGAAGCTTGCCTTGTGACATGAGCCTGTATTGATTATTTTTTCTCTCAGTAAATAGGCTACTATAATAATACATTTTTTTTTTATTATTATTTTCTTTACTACAAGTTATTATTCTTTTTTATTTCCATAATAGTAAGAATGTTTTCTTTAAAATCAATGTGGTCAATTCATAATTTAGATGTACTACCTTAGCAAACACACACGATTAACTTTCTGATCAATACTTTTTGTTGCAGCCCGGTGGAGTCTGCAGCCTGCTGGTGAGGCGAGGCTGATTGTAACCATATGGAGTCAATGTTTTTGTTGTTCTGTGAGATACAGGAAGGAAGGGTGCGTCTGTGGGCTGCTGATCTCCTGTTTGTTCATGGAGGCTTATCTCCAGCTGAGCATCAAACTTGACTCCCTCTCCTTTCTCTCTTCCCTATATCTTTTTCTTTTCTCTCTTCCCTCTCTTCTTCGTGTCCTTCCTCTTCTCCCTTTTCCCCTCTCCTTAACCCCCCCATCTTTCATTTCTTTACTCTCCTCTCTCTCTCTCATCTCCTCCCTCATGGGGAATGTGTTTGCTGTAGCTCAGGACAAGTGCTCTGCTGTGTTAGTGGACTGTGGATAATTACCATGGTGAACAGCTCCGTGCTGAGGATGTGTGTATTTGTGTGTGTGTCAGTTAAGCATCTCTGTGACTGTGTTGACACCACAATGTAAACGATCCAGCTTCTACTTGGACTCTGTTGTCTTTCGGTGGAATTACTCTTTGTTTACCACTATGAAAACATCTGCTGAATGACAAATGAAAAGTTGACTTTATTTGTTTGCATCCTCGCCCTCAGGGCCTCTGGCTCTGTAAGTTGTGTAAATCCTTCTTGTAGGCTGCATTCAAAATACAAACTGAACCGGAGTCGGTTCGATTGGGAACCAAAGATGCAACATTATTTTTTCTGAGCTGACCTAGTTCATGTTCACAATATACTTTTGACTGTAGAAACACATCTGCTTCTCGTCTGTAGAGGTGCTGTGTACCAGAATCATACAGAGCAAGAACAAGAAAGACACCCGGCTTCTCCATTTGTCTCTGTTACATCCTAACAAACATGAAGTGGCACTTTGCACTGCTGGACAACTTGTCTCACTTCATGTCAACTGTTGACAAGGTGACCATACACAGTCTCCATAGTGAACAAAGATGTGATCAATATTTGTAGGCATGTCTGTCACGTCCTTTTTCGTACCGGAAGACCGATTTGTACCGTTAGCCTTATTTCTTTTACATTGTTTCATTCGTATTGAAATTTTAATTAAACACAGACGAAACTAATCTATTAAACACAAATCCTTACAGAGTTCAACAAAGCAAATGATTGTATAATGAGATTTTACCGTTAAAGCTGTAAATGCCTCATTAAGCTAGTTCCGGCTGCTAACTGTTAGCTTAAATGGCGAAATAAATGTGCCGTTTGGCTTTCTATTAGCAAACTTTGCTTTATACATTCATAAATATCAATATAAAGAAATAATATAACTGTACACTTACAAATAATGTGTTTAAAATACGTAATTTCGGTCTGCGCATGCGTCGTTGACCTAAAAGGATTCCGGACGAATCTGGTCTTCCGACGAAATTGACACGACATGTACCACTATAAAGTTCATTTTAACAATGGAAATCAAAAGAAAAAACAAACAACAACATAAACCTAGTTTAGGAGACTATTGATGCCCCGCTGTCTGTACTATAGGGATGGGAAAGAGTTCGAAAATTTAGAAAATAGTTTGAAGTATGCAGCAATCGATATGAAAGGCCAGAATTGATCAGTTTTGTACATGTGCTATTGACCTACACACAGACTATATAATAACCTGACTGAAAGTGCATTTTTATGTTGTGTTAACAACTGATGGGTGAACCTCTAAACATGGACACTGAATTTACTGTTGAAATGTTCCTAAAAATATGTGTTGAGCACTAACAACAGTGGCTTTGTTGTAAATGTAACTTATTATGGTTTATTTTGTGTCTTAAGGTAAAAAAAAACAAGTTAATATAGAAAAAAAAGAAAATTGTGGCTGCAAAACTGAAAACTGAATCGAATCATGACTTAAGTGAGTTGTCCCATCCCTAGTCTGTGCGATGTGTGGCTTTGGCTCTGGAGCACTGACTGCTGTGCATCATCTGTGACAACTAGAATTATTGATTTTTATAATTTTTAATTTATTTTACAACAGTAAATGAAACGACTATATAGTAGTTCTGCCTGGAATCTTAAGGCAGAGTACTTAGATTTTTGAAAAGTCTAAAGAGACAATTTGTGCATATGTGGAGGGAAAGATATCTCTGCTTTTCTCTCAACTGGATTTAACAAAAAATATGCTCATGGCTTCTTTCACTATTGTAATCAGCTTCAAAAATTCTGTTTGACATTCTGTTTTTTTTTCTCCCAACGGGTTTCAGTGACAGTTTATCCAGATTGTAAATACTGTATGTAGAACTTAATTCAGAGTGATGCACCACCTATCAGTAAAGCTAAAACAAGAACAATTTGAACATAATCTATTTCACATTGGTAAATCCTCTGATCGTGGGCAAGATCACATTCCAGAGCATATTTGAATCTGCACAAAGGTGTTTTGAAAAATGACTGTCCCCCTCACAGCCCCATGAGCAAACATTACCATATGTGTAGCCTGGAAAAACATATCACTGACAAATGGTCTTTCTAGCAACATCTTGCCAACATCTTTTCAGGCCAGACGGAAATAAGCTTTAAGGTAAAACTAAAATATGCATAAGCCGCTAGAGTCCCCACATCACATTTCATAAATATTAAGCAGATTCATGAACGTGGCTCCTGTTGTGATTTCATGATTTGTTTGTTTTTGAGTTTTGAGGGTGTTTTTACTGAAGCAAAGACAATTTTTCACTCTGTTGGGCAAAAATGAGTAGTTCTTTTGAGAATCAGTTTGCTTGCTGGCTGTGCACCTTCTCTCCATCTTGTTCTTCTTGATGTAATATCACACATCATAGCTTCAAATCTATTCCATCTAAACTAATGCATCACTGTCTCCCATCTGACACTGCTGCATTTATCAAGTTAACCAATCGTGACCCTTGGGAGTTTGTTTAATACTGCAGAAAAGTATTGCACAGATTCTTAGACTAATGATGGCACAATGGATTGTCTTTCCTTTGTGTTCACATTCTAGGATGTGATGATGGAGCCAGTTTTTTATTATAATAACATTGTACCTTGAACTATCTTAAAGATCATTTCACACCTTTTAAATCTAGTGACCCACTCACTTTTAGCAACAAAAACTGCATTCAGACAACATTCATTTTAGCTCCTACACATCTGTTTCATCTGTTATAATGTTGTGTGATGATGTCATATGAACACAACTTATTTAGACTACCTACTGCTCCATCTTTCTTGTTCCATCTTTGTTCTGTTCATTTTCATATAGCTATACATAAAATATGCATTTTTAGTAGATGCATTTAGACATATTGTGAATGACAAAAAAACAAAGAAACATAAAATAAAATACAAACACAATCTACTGACACTGACAATATCACATTACCAGCAGAACTAAGTGACTTTTACCTTGTTAAATGTCTTTGTAGTCTCCGTGATGATTGTTGCATATGTATTTTGGGCATTTGAAGGTTCGCGGTGGGAGAGCAGCTATAGCACTATGGCCTCACAGCAAGAAAGTTGCAGATTCGACTGCTGCATGGCCTGGCCTTTCTGTGTGGAGTTTGCATGTTTTTCCCCTGTGTCTGGGTGGTTTCCTCCAAGCACTCCGGTTTCTCAACCAACCAATGACATGCAAACATGCAGGCAGTCGGAGGTTAAGGCGCCAGGTGTTTAGGCGGTTTGTTTCTGCTGGGCTGCCCCAGTTTTGTACCTGGAGCGATTAGATCTGTGAACAAAAAAGAGGTTTAGAGGATCTCACCCTTGAGCAGAACTTTGTGTCTTAATGAGACCATTGGACGTCTGTAGACCTATGGATGTAATTTTTCACTTGTAAATTTACTTGATTTTATTGGAATTTTAACGGAACCTGAACATTCTGAAGGGTCTAATTCCGAAAGCATTGCACAGCAGACAGGCTTGTATGCATTAGGCTTGGGCAGGCTCATCAGACAACCGTCAAGCTTCTGTTGAGTTTCCCAGACTCCACGATGGCACAGTGGAATGTGTTTATACAGTGGCAAAACAGGAGGAAATGAATGAAAAGATGTGTGCATTACATCCACGACATAGGTGCGCTTACCTGGTCCTGCTGCAGCTGTGTCATGCCTGAGTAATGCACATCTCATTCTAATGGAGATGAAGTGCATAGTATTCCAGTGAGGACAGTGGACGGTGAGAACATAAAGCTCACCCAAACACATCCATTAAGCTTGGCTGAGTGTTAAACATAACACAAGAAGAAGACATCGTTTTTTTCTTTATCAAAGAAGAGTGAATATTACTAAATAGGAGGCACTGTGGTACATTTCAAGTAGTTTTGTAAATCTGATTCTTCTAAAAAGTGAGTATGTGACACGAATTGTTGTCATGCAAACTCAATAATTTTACATACATCGCATTGCTCTGCCAAAACAGTCAAGCTACAATGTACTTCATTTTGTTCTATAACACTGTTATAGAACAAAATGTGTTGTTCATTAGACTATGTTCATTAGACTGTGGCCTTACTGACCACTGACTGTCCACATCTCCCAGCTCTAGTCCTCTGAGCTTGGCCCTGCTCTCAGCAGTGAGAGAAATGTCAGGTCTGCTCTCTCTGCTGCCTTTTAGTGTAGTGTGTCTCTGCAATGTCCTCACACAACACTTCTGTGCACAACCTTTGTGCAAACACCTGGACCAATGTTGCTTTTATGAAATTTCAGCTTGTTTCTCCGAAACATGTGACACATCGCTGTCATAATTCCCCCAGTGGAACTAGCTCAGCTGTTTTGCTCATGTCATTGCAAATAAGAAATGCACTCAGAAAGTAAAAAACTGGCTCCAAATGATTTCTACACTTTTGTTTTATTTTTTACTTGGACTACACACCACATGGGAGCATAGATACACCGTCATTTTACTTATGTCCAATAACAGTGTCTTTTAAAGCTGACACTGGGACCTATCTGTGCAGCTCACATTGATTCAGAATTTTACTAGAAACTATGATGCATCTATCTATCTACATTACATTTCCCACATTACAACAAGATTTGTGCATCAAAACAAGTGACTGTTTTGAAAGCACAATCCAGCTATTTTTGTTGTGGACTATTTTAAAACATGTATAGTGAGTGTAAAATGGGCTCTTTAAATCAGTCCCAGTACTTTCACCAGTGTTTAAAAAAAAAAATAATAAGTGTAAGTTATTTAAACACCTACCTGTACTATCTGAGGTCATGTTGGGTCAGCTCATGGACTTGCTATTAAAGCGATCTTCCTCCTGCAGCCTTTAGTATAAAAGTGTGATTGAAGCAGGAGGTCTGGGTCTGTTGCTGAGTGATGGACAGGCCACAATAAACAAACAGTAAAGACATATCCAGTGCAACAGAGATCTGTGGATCAGACTCTCTCTTATTCTGCTTTCAAACACACTTGGATCGATCTTTCTCAGCTCCTGTAGGCTCTGAAAAGCATGTTTAAAAGTCAAGGACAATGCGAAGAACACATCCCATTTTTCTTGTCATTTATTGATTTGTTTGTTTATTTATTTGTTTGGGTAAGAGTTACTACTAAACATTACTTGATTAGATGTAGATACTGTATTCTCAATACTTGGAATACTTTTATATTGAAATGCAAATGAACTTGAAACTACTAAGTTTCTGGCTTTCTTCTTAGTAATAATGCTAGTAAATCTATGTAAACAAGTGTTATAATAACTTTTGAACGCAGTGCTGTTTCAATCGCACTCACTGGAGCCAAAAGAGTTTCCTTCAGATTTATACGTGTGGTCACTGACGAGTTTAATCCAACAATAGTTAATTTATCATATCCTCCGTGAGCTTCCAAAGCGGGTCAGAAATCCTTTGCTAATAGTCTATTGCACTTTTTTCATTAAAAGAATCATAGTGAAAACAAACTGTGCTCATTGAAAAATGAATCCATCAATAGTTAAAAATGAAAGATCCAACTGCAAGCGTCTTCTTTTTGTTTATCGTAAATAAAGTCACGAAAAAGTTTAACAGACATGCTAGACATCAACAAACTTCTAAAGTACCTGTCAATAAAAGGACAATCTGATTGGTCAGTCTGTGTGCATTCAGTGAATGTCCCCTAAACATCGGCAAATCTGATTGGACACTGTTTTTTCTTTGCCCCAAACACCAGTGGAGTAGTGGAGCACTGCACAACAAGCATTTTTTTCTAAGGTGATTTTAAAACAACTGGTCTATTTTTTAATGTATTCCCCTGGTTTTATAAAAGTAACTGTATTCTAAATACCTCGATTAAAAGCAGTAACTGTAACGGAATACAAGTTTTCAAAAATAGTATTCTGAATATGTAACAGCGATACATGTATTCTGTTACTCCCCAACTCTGGTCACTGGCATGCACAAACATCTTTCCCCTGTTGTCATAGATCAGGGGTCGGCAACCTTTAATGTTTAAAGAGCCATATTGGACCAAAAAAACAAAAACTAAATATGTCTCGAGCCGCAAAAAACTGTAAAGTCTTATATAAGCCTTAACAATGAAAGCAACACATGCTGTGAGTGTCTATATTAGCTTTATCAACCTGTTATCAAAATAAGAAGTCGGCTAAAAATGCAGAATGAGCTTTTATGATTACAATATTACCGTACTACAAGTCGCACAAGTCAAAATACACATATTAGGAGAAAAAAAAAAACGTTTATAATTCGCACCGGACAAGTGGCACTTTTTGCCGGTAATTATTTATGTAATTCGACACCATGAACGGACCGATAATATAATAGATCCATGCGCGGGACACGTTTATCAATCCCGCTCCTTTTTTTTGACATGGATATTGCACAGAGGCACGCTGGCATGAGGCAAAACTACAAGATGCAGATCAAACATGACTAAAACTATATTATCACTAAATCATCTGCAAGAACCATTTGGCGTTCAATGAGCGATGTGACTGAAGCGCTTACCTGAGGCAAAGCTCCACACATCTCTTTCAGCTGAATCCGTCTTTTTTTGCCCAAACTCGGCGTGTTTTTTCCGTGCCTTCATGTATATACAGTCTTTCATTCATTCCTCTGTGAAGTTTTCCCTGCGCTGCTTCTGCTGTTGATCTGCGAGTGTTCACTGTCTGTGAACAGCTTTCAATGAAAGCAAATGCTTCCGTCCAAAAACTGTTCTATCGTTCTGTTTCCCTTTTGGATCCATGGCCCTGACTCACTTGCCGTTTGGTTTGTTTACAACAGCGCGCAGACCTGAAAGAAACACGTGTAGCTCAGCTATGACGTAAATCTTCGTTGACAGAAATGTTAAAATTAAATATTTATTCAGCATGTATAGCATCTGAAAACTTTAAGAATGTTTGACATATTTTTCCTCCAACGAAAATTCTGTTAAACAAAAACTATATTCACACAAATGTCCACTTTCAATTTTTTGAAAGGCCTCCAATGAGACCGCTAAAGAGAGCCACGGGTTGCCGACCCCGTCATAGATGGTCTAATGGCATAGACGATTATGAAACATTGACAAAGTGCTTAGAATAATCTTAATTCCTCTCAATTCCTTATTTTTAAATTGACTTTATTGTTATAAAACAGATCCACAAAGACAAAGATTAACATCAGAAGAATGTATTCTTTACATCAATTGATCTATTATCAATCTGAATCACATCTGCAACTTTCCACAATTTAAATCCATCCACCGCTCATAACCTCGATGCTCAAAAGCTGCCTATGTGTATTTAATGATCGCACAAACCGATTCAGAATCACTTTGGTGCCTTGGGGAGCGAGTGTAAACATGAAAAGGCTTCCCTGAACGAGAAAACATCTGCCCGCACATCTAATAACCAGAAATCACCGAGGAGCAGCTTCTGTCGACAGCCGAAGTCAGACAAGTGTGTTTAGAAAGTCCACAACAGCCTGAGCACATATATGAGCTCGGATATTTATTGAATGCACTTGCTGTGTAACCTCGGGTCCCATTCTGCTGTATGTAGTGTAATATCTCACTCACAGCCTCTGGTGGTTGTACAATAAAGAGGCCAGTGCGTGAGGTTCATCCTGTGTACTCTGGCAGATTTATGGGTCTGGATGTAGCAGGGACGTGGGCATGTGCAGGGCTGGGCTAAAAAAGTAACATTCCACATTAAAAAGTTAGACTGCAGGTCAAGATGTGTGTGTTTATGTAGGAGTCGGTGAGAATGGAATGCTTTTTGGACTATCTAAACAATGATAATCTGATTTGAAAGATGTTAAAGCTAGGTTTGTTTGATATTTATTAAAAGTATTATCTCAGTATTAAGTCAATCCAACAGAAATGTGCTAAAACATGACTTTTGGTTGAGGTTACAGGTTCACGTTGTAGTATTTAATGGAGTGATAAGGCTACCTGTCAACAAAACCAGCAATTAGTTTATTTACAAAACAGGAAAAAGCTAATTTTAAACAATTTGACTTTTAACTGTCATATCTGTATTCAGTTTGGACCTGGAAAATGTTTTGATGTCAGACTTACCTGAGTATGTGAAACTACTTACTCATGGTAACAAATCCTTTAGCACATGTGTACAATCCTTATTCATTTTTGACTGTAATTAATCGCGGAACCACCCAAGCACAACCCAATCAGAGCGCTACTTTTGACTTTTTATGAGAACTAATGTACTTCAATATTCTGATTGTGTCACAGTGCTGTGATTACAAAATCTTTTGGCGGAAAAGACAGAGAACCAACTTATAATAAAAAAAAGTTAGATAATCTTTAAATGGACACTACTTTTCAGATGACTTTAGTGTGTGTGGAATGTTCAATTTTAATAAATCAATCTTGTATTTAATAATTGTATGTGTTTCGTACACATTAAGTTCCCTTTAACGACGTTTGATTTCTCACCTACTTGGACTTTGATCAATCAACTTCAAACGTTTGTCAGTGAGAGACATTCCAGATGGATAAAAAAGTAGATCTTTCAGTATAAATCTGGAGTCAGCCAGGTTTAAAAAAATGTCAGCATTTACCTAAAGCTATGGTGACCAGACCTCCCTATTTACCTGGGACAGTCCCTATTTTAACCCCTATGGCCCATGCCCAAGCTAATGCATCCAAAACCATTACTTTGTCCCAATTTTACACAGTTGTCCTGATTTTTGACTGTTTTGACCTTTCCCAACAGCTATTTTGTTACTCAAACTAAACAAAACGGTGCTTGAAAAACACAAAAATGCATCAGTTTGCACAGACAAACGTTTAGAACATGATTTGAAGAACTCTGAAGGCAAAAGAATGTTCTTATTCACATGTTTTTCACAAAAACTCAAGTGTGTTCCAATTTTTAATTTTGAAAAACATGACTGTGCCATGCATAGGTCAAAGTTTAACACCAACAGCTTATTAAGTCTTAGCACTTGTTATTTCTTTGTCTAATTTCTTTCTCTGGCCTGATTCTGCAGACACTGTGCAGAACTGTTATGGTGATGTTGCCGAAGTGGAGCTAATGTTAATCAAAACAATAATTCGCTTTCAAAGGTTAATTTCATTATTAGCATGACTTGTATTAATCAAATCATTTTGTTCCTTGGATCTATTCTGGCAATTAAGGACCCTTTTTTTTTCTTAATGCGTATAATAGACCTACATGCAAACAGTATAATGACTACAAATTTAAAAAAAGCACTCCACTTTGTTTGCTTGGTTTCCTTCGGATATTTAAACGACTCCATGTCTTTGAGAAGCAAATCTGTGAGATTGATTGCACATAGTATTTGAGCTGACCTCAAGATGACACACTGGAGCTTTCATTTTGACAGTAGCCAATAAACACCAACAAACAACAACCACAACAGAATTAAGTGGTGTGAATGAGCGAACAATTCTCCAGCGTCACCTAACCCTTGTTTTCATAATGTATTTAACTAATGTGTTTTCTCTGGCTCGGCTGTTCAGACATGATCATTATCTCTGCTAGCATCACGGCCTGATTTATTCACTGTCTGATTTAGAGGCTGTAATAAAGCAGATGGCAAAACGAGCAGATAATTACGCACTTTTCAAACTCTGATTTTAGTTATTTTGAACAGACTGCGCCGGCATCTGTCCATCGGGGCCGAAGAGAGAAATGGCGTTTTGAGAATAGTGGCCAGCCGTGGGGTTTATGGGTGTAATCCGCAGCACGATTACATCACCGTTAGCCGGAGCCACCTTAAGCTCACTGGCGGTTCATCCATATTCCCAAGGACACCGGCACAGTTACAGCTCATTTGGTGGATTGACGTTTTCCTACAGAAATGATCATAAAAGGAGATTAGTGGATTACATTGACCGGGGATGTCAGTCCAAACAAAGGTTTACCTGTGTGTAGAGGCAGATTTGACGTGGGGTCTAAAAGGGTCAGGGCCAGATTTAAAATTAAAAACTATTTGAGGACTAAACTTACTTACACAGTTTATATATCGAGTGTTACCTTGTTTAATTTTTACATCTTTTAACTTGTCACTACATTGAATGATTTCTCCTCCTTCAGATTCAAATATAACATTTTTGAACATCTGATATTGTTTTCTTAATGAGATTGTTTTCCCGGTTTGGAAACCAACTTGTTTCAACTTGATTTACAACTATGATGTTTACCGCTGAGTCCTGCTCTTCACTGCACCACAAGCCACAAGAGACACAAAAAATATGTACTGTCACTGGAGTAGTTTTTGAAACTCTGTCAGAATACACCATTTGTCCTCTTTTTTGTCTCTTGTGTCTCTATGTTCTTCAATTAGAAACCTTTGCCAAGAATATTCTTCTATAATTGTATTTACAATATTCCCCACTTGGACAAAACTCATTTGAAAATAAAAAGTCAGTCCGTTCAAATGTTCATTGTTGACATATTTCTAGTTATACAGAATAGTAAACATCCTTTCATAAATAAATGAGAAACATTGTTTTGGTTAACTTCCCATACAATTTTAGCAACAAGAAATCTCTAACATGCTTGTTGTGTAAAGTTAACATGCTGTTTATCCTTGGTGTTTAGTTAGTTAATACCTTACACGGGCAGTAGCCTACAGACTTCTCAAAGTGCAGAATTCTAATGGTGGTAATCTACTTGTGTAGCTGTTCTGTGGTACACTGTTAAAGGGGAATCTTTCCCATCATCAATCATTTACACACACACACTTTAATGTTTGACAATGACACATGAAACCTCTGACCTCTGTCTGCAGAGCCCCTGGACCTATTCAACTGAAGGCCCAGGTTAGAAATAGGCTCTCCAAAACCTGATCTGGCCCCCGATGCACTTTCCTAATTTTACAAAAAATATCTTTAAGTCCTTAAAGTAGGCAATTATTATGCTCAACTTCCCACTGTCTATAAATAGGAATGGATCTGGTGTATTTTTCTTGTTTTCTTGTAGCAACAACAATTCCCTTTGCTCTTGCTGTAGTAGGAAATTGTATTTGGAAAACAATTGAAATATGCTCAAATAAAGATAAACATGACTTTATTTAAGCATTTAGTCACTCATAATCCAGTTTAAGATTGCCTTCCTTAAATGTTCAATCCTGATTTAATTTGAATTCTGCTCTGGATCTCGTTTGGATTGGTTTCACGTTGAGATACTCCATGGCAGGTTCAGATTTGGTTATTCAGTTCAAAGCTAATTTTGTAGAGCAATAAAATTACACTCCAGCATTAGTTTTTATCACTGTCCTGTCCTGTGAATATTTGGTGCAATGTCAAAAGTGATGATGTATTGTCTAACTGCCTGGCCCAGAAACCATGATCCTTGGTAAAAACTGTCCCTCTGGGAAATAAATTGAATCTCTCTGCCCTGTAGCTTCATCTTTTTTAACATTCTCTCTTAAATGACGTGAAAATGATTCTTGTGTGATCGTTTGAACATCGTTTCTGCTCTGAATTGGACCTGTTTGTTCCTACTAGTTTTGCTGCTATTTTCGCAGAATTGAGCGTTTAGAAATCCTATCATGTCCGTTGCCCGTGTACAATCCAATATCGATCCCAACTGGCCTGGGATGCTGCTGATTGGCTTCATGCCTGTTATTTGTGCAACTAAAGAAACACAATTAGACTTTTAATCATTTTGAATTAACAAATGCAGCATCCCAGAGAATCCCAGAGGAAATCTACTATCTTGAACCTGTATTTTCTCTCAGTTAATGGCTTCCTTCCTTTCTGTTTGTTTTGTTTTTTTCCATCAGTGCGGCACCTTCTAAGAAACAACGTGAGCCCGGATCTGTGCAATGAAGATGGCCTCACCGCTCTGCATCAGGTAAACATCTTCTCATTAAAGCGGAATTAAACACAAATTCGCAGCTAGTTCCAAACCCTTTCTCATGTTGCTGAAAACTCCTGTATACAGCCAAGTGTGTCTGATTAAAAACACCTGCTGCAGATATCTGTTCTGACCAATCACACGGCTCCATTTCAGACTCAACCTTTCTCCATCACGGTTAGTTCTCCAGCACTGCCCAGATGACAGCTCTGTTTGAAATGTGGTTCTTGGTAGATTTTAGAGATTTAAAATCACCCTAAAGAAGGGTTACATAGAATAGAGAGCCCTTTGCTCTAATCCCACAACATCCAGCTGTGGTTAGTCCAAACTTGTGCGGTACCATGGAGCTTCTGTGTATCACCAAATACAGTATATTAAGTCTGAACTATATGACAAAAAATGATCACGATTTTCTGGAGACAGATCACAATTTCAATTTTATCACAATACTTGTAGATTGTAATACAATTATCTGCTTTTTCAGAAAGTTCCTCCACAGACTGGCCAGTGTTGCCAGATTTTCAGGAAAAAACGTGACCAAGCTTTTGAAAAAATCCTAGACAAGCAACCTCAGGCCATAAATAGTTATTCAAATAATCGATTAATTAGAACATTGCCACATGTTGGGGCAGGCAATAAAGTTATTCTATTCTATTCTATTCTATTCTATTCTATTCTATTCTATTCTATTCTATTCTATTCTATTCTATTCTATTCTAATTCTATGCTATGCTATGCTATGCTATTCTATGCTATTCTATTCTATGCTATGCTATGCTATGCTATTCTATTTACTAATACACTAATAAGAGCTTTTGAAAATATGCTAAAAAATCGATATTTTTCTAAATCAAACCTGAAAATTTGCTAAAATTTGCTCACCTGGAACTTGACTTGAAACTGCAAAACAGAAGACCTCAACACACAAAATTCATAAGACTATTAAAAACAAACGCCCAAGTTCATTATAAAGAAACAACTCTGAGGCTAAGAGAAGTAGTCTGGAAATAATTGTCTGTATTTTGACAAACAGATGCGTTAAATAGAGAAATGGGGAAATCATGATTTAATTTTTATCACAATATTACCCAGCCCAAACTATAATACAAAATAGATATGCGAACGGGAGAAAGCTTTGATACTGTTTAAAAATACACATATGACAAAATAAAAGTGAAATATTTGTGCAAAATTAAAATGAAGGACCACTTCAAGCCTCATATTTAATCATGTAGTGATGTACATCTGTCAAATATTTAATTGCACATTGTAATTAATAACTGAATAATGTAGTGGTAGCCCAATAATGTTTAAATAATGTTAGGCTACCAACATTATTTAAATCATCAGACTCAGACTGAGTCAAGATGATGCAATTAATAAATGATGACATTTATTAATACAGGTTTGGCGCTTAGGCCCAGGCATGAAAACAATGAGCATGCAATAAGGGATGAGCTGTTAGTGTAATTGTAGATCTGAAGCTGAAAAAGTTTGCTCACCCTTGCTGTAAATTCTTAACTTATATTATATGTGACTGACACAAAGACTGGAAAATACTTAATTGGAGTTGTTGTATTTAATGCCCTAAATAAGAAACCTCCAAAAGTTTAGAAGTAAAGACAGGTGTTTTCTGTGCTGCTGTTGTTTGTAATACATAGTTATTTAAATGAACACTCTTATTTCACAAACTTGTGCATGCTTTTCGAGGTGAAGGAGTGGGATCGGTACGGGTGTAATGGTATGCTAAAAATCGGTTTTGTGTTTTCAATAAAGAAAAATCTGAAGAAAAAATGCTCAACCTTTGTAAAATACTGTATATCAAAAGGGTTGACATATGTTATTAGAAACAAATGTGATCATCTTCTTTCTTCAAAGAGCACTCTAAAAATGTTAAAAAAACATTCACAACAAGTGCACTGGACTTTTAGCTGTGGATTTATGACACTGGAAGCTCACGGAGGACACGATGAATGAACTGTTGTTGGATTACACCCACAAGGACCACAGATGTATAAATCTGAAGTAAACAACTCCTCTGATCAGCAGCAGTGAAGTAACAGATAAAGAGGCGGGGCTTATCACTAAAAAGAGACACGGATTATCACAGATGGGACTCTAGTTTTGAACAGGAAGTACATTTTTGTGTTTTACAATAAACAAAATATAAATTGCTGATCTATGTATGTCATAGTTATAAATACTGTACATGAAAAACACCATAAAAATTCTGGAGACGTGTGCCTCACAAAAATACATCAATTAATAAAACAGTTCAAGTGTTGATCACTGAAACAATCCATGACATCCATGACTTGTTGTTTTCTTGTCAAGAGTGCACTGAAATGGGCTAAAATAAAAGCTGCAGTTAATGTAGGTCTAAAAGAAACATGCGAATACATCTTTTGTGATCTTTTAGAGATTTTGTCTAAAGAAGTTTTTTGACACTAGTAAACAAACTTAGCATAGTCAAATGTGGACTTTGAGTCACTTAACTCTTTGGTGAAAGATTAAGATGAGAGAAAAGATGTGTGAGCTTAAAACATCACACACACCAACATGTGTTTTGGAAAAATTAAATAATAAAAGTCTCTTCTACTTATTCTGGCAACAGCACCACTTCAAAGTCTGAACTTCTAATGTCGTTAGGCACTTTCAAGTGAAATTTCTCTATTATCTGCATAAATGATTATCTCATTACATGTCTCATTTGGCCACTACTTTCCTTAGCTGGAAACCAGAGATTACGTTAGCCGGCACCTGCCGGTCTTTGGCCGGTAAAATGTGCCGTTGACCGGAAAAAATAGACGTCCCCGGTCAGCTTGACCGGCAGAAAATAATAGACGAAAAAATAAAAAGTCGAAGAAAAATGAGGAATAATACATGATTTACTGTGGACTATTTAATGATAATTCCACATTAGTTTGTTCTGTGGTCAGTCTGGGCGCTGCTCGGGTTCAGAAACTAAACGAGGCTCACGCTGATAGCCTACACGTGACCCTGGCGCTGCTCGCAGATGATTGACAGGTGCTCAGAGAAACGAGCGCGTGCTCGTAGTGCTGCGTAGACCATGCTTTTTTTCTTCTCAGCTCAAAACAAAATGTTTTACTCGCGTGTGAATACAGTGGCTTAATATGCCAAGTGAAGAGAATCGGTGCATGTAATGAAAGTGCGTCGTTTATGAAGTGGAGAAAAAAAAAGGGAAAGTGTAGAGGCAGACGGGGGAAGGCACGCGTCTCTCTTGAAGATTTGCTGATCAGCGTCAGCGAAACAGACGTGTTGCCGCTGGAGACAAACAGGTACAACACTTTATACGCGAAGCCCGTCAGTGTGCATTTTCCGTCATTAAAACCTCGCGCTGAACTCAGAAATCTCCGGTTTAAAAGTGGGCTGCGTGGTCCCGATGCGCTCCGGGCTTTCGTATCAGACACACGGGCGTTGATCTTGGCCCGGGTCCAGCGCGTGCGTTGTCCCGGGCTCCTGGCTCAAACACACGAGGGATCACGCGGACTGCTCTGGTTCAGTCCGCAGACGGGCGCGAATCAAAGCGCGTGTCATCATTATGATAAATAAAAGTTAAAGACACCTCATTAACAACGACAAATTTTCGCTTTAAATAGATACTGTTATGCAGGCGAAAGCACGTAGGTTACTGCCAAAATTCACGTGCTGTTGTTGCATAAGACAATAATATGTGACCGGTTGTTCTCCTAATTGACCGGAATTTCCAGACCCCGCCGGTCAAAGTGACCGGCATAAAAAAGTCTAGCGTAACCTCTGCTGGAAACATTTTCAAATTTTCTCATTTAAAGTTTTTAGATCAGCACATTCAAATTCAAACGGCTCAGTTACTTAAGTTGATTTCATAACACTTAGCATTGTCAATGTCATGAATTAAATGGACTATTGGTAAAAAAACTGACATTTCACCAGGGTTGCAGGTCTTATGTAATTTAGTCACCACCTCAAACTCACGGAGACATGGAGAACCAAATCAGACCAAAACTCCTCTGATGTGCAGCCAACTTTAGCCAACGAAAACTTGTATTGATCATTTCATTTTTGAATCTAGATTATAATGATCACAGCAGTAGTGAGAAGACTTGACTTGGTACGAATTTGTTAAAGCTTTGGAACAAATCTATTGCAATCTCTTGGAGCTACATTTGTAAAACCGTCATTCCAACGAGCTGAATGTTTGCAGTGGCAAGAAACTTAGTCTGAATGACAGCCAAGGAAGGTATTAGATGTGTAATAATTAAAGCCAGTAAAACATGATTCTAGAGCACAGAATTCAGCCGCTAAGTGTGCATTTATATTAGTAATAGGTAGTATGTGATTAATCAGATTTGAACTGGTATACAATGTACTTCCAGTATCTTTGGGCAGAGACCGCTGAATCACACCGGACTCACACTGCCTTCAGTCCAGATTCAGACCCAGATCCGGTGATCACTCACACTGTAACCAGAATATGCATGGGTATGTACGGAGTCTGCTGGCCTCGCGAGACCACAAGTTCACTGGGGTTCACGCTCAACTTGGGAGTTTACACGATCACTGACACATGTATATGTAAACAACACTTGCGCTGCGTTTTGAGCTTTTTTCACGTCACTTCATTTTCTGTTTGATTTTTTGGAGCACAATAGATAAGCACGGGACGTTTATTTACATCTTCTGTGTTATATAGTTGTGTATACATCGAGCATTTTAACGTATTTGTTTTAGTTGTGCTAACATAATGATTTTATTTTGAAAACCATCGGATTCACTTCACCCGCGCTCACTTGGTTTTCTATTTGTCATGTCTTGCTTTCACAACTTCACCAAAAAATGCTCCTTCCAATAGAAAAAGTCCAGACAATCGGAGCAGAGCTGCGCGGCTTGCCAGACTGGATGGATCGCTGAGAGCTTCTCTCATTACTTTTCAAAAAACAGAAAGCCTCCGTACGCCAGACCGGAGTACGAACTGGATTCAGTGTGAGGCTGGTGTTAGCGTATAATCTACATTTATACTCATAGATGCATCATTAGTGAGTAAAAGAAATTCTTTAGTTCACTAGTATATTTGGTAGTTTACTACAGCACATGCTTGATTAGAATACTTAGATGGTGATACCAAATAACTTCTACAACTTTGTGTCGAAAATGGACACAAAGGCATTTTCAACCATTATTTGTCTGGAGACGAAAAAATCTGCATGTAAACTGGGTTATGGAGCCTTGCGCTGGCTGCTCAGACTGGCTATTGAAATTCTCGTAACATTTTGGAAAAAGTTGTGAAAAGGCAAGTGTGCAGAAGTCTTAAATTGGTGTAAAACCTTAACTCATTTTGTTACTACTCTACCTGAGCGTGATTTCAAAACACAAAACATCTTATGTCCAGTTTTAGAATGACTTGATGCCTGCAGAAGATGAGAAAGTAACCCTTCTTTGTAAGCGCAGGTTCATCTATGTCCTTGGTCTTTTATGTCCTCCACTCTTCCTGGATAAACATAGCCCTTCCTCTCACTCATCTTTTACTGCAGTAAGTGTAATATTCTGTCTCCCGCTGTGAGGAGGCGCTGGAAGAGAAAATTGAGATCCATCAGTCTCCTCCAGAGCAGACGTGTTTAAAGCAGTGGGCAAAAGATCACTTTGACCTGTCTCCCTGAGTGTGTGCGCTGTAATAGGCTGTTTCAAAGGAAGTGAAGACCTTTAGATTTCCTCTGTCTGTTCAAAAATGTATGGACTATAAAACACAGAAGACTGCCTCCAGCTTCAGACATGGTTTTAGGGCTGGACTGGTGATCAACATTGGCCCAGGATTTTAGGAATTTTCTCAAGTTTTAGGACACAGTTTAAAAAGGTGCGTTTAGTAGACCTTTTTAGAGGCTTTCAAAGGTATATGTTTTGCACTTTAAATCACTGATATAGGTCATATTAATGTTGAAACATATCCCATAAAGCAAGTAACAGGCAAGTGTGGCCGGGGTGTTTCTGACGCACACAGTGAGAAAGTTAAGATCCCACATTTAGAGACTTTTCAAGTTTACAGTAAAATATATCTTAACATCTGCAGTAAATATGTTTTATATTATGTATGTTTGTCTCTTATTTAAAAGCGAATCTATGAAAAAAATATCATTGGTTTGTATTGGGTCAGGGGTCTGTAACCTTTTACAGAAAAATAGCTGCATTGGCCAAATTTAAAGCAAATCAATTTCAGAAAGAGCCACAACTGCATTGAGCGCATAAGGTACTTCAGTTCCATTATTTTTCACAATGTGAGTGCAAATAAGGGTTTTGCGCTGTCACATCACAACATTCTACAGGCCTAAAGTGATTATTGTCTATGCAGTTTATTTTGGTAATTCAAAAGGTTATTATTATTGGGTTTATTCAATTCAAAAAGCACAACATTTTGAAAAGGTGTAATATTTTAAAATCAATATAGAGACACATTTGCATTTATTAAGACCTGACGGCGCGTCCATACAAGAAATGCAAAGGGATTCAGGAAGAAAGAGTTGCATGTGGCTCTAAGGCCGCAGGTGTTAGACCCCTGTATTAGGTGGAAACATGGCATATTTTTGTGATCTATGCATATTTATTTTATTTGTAAATGATAATAACCAGTAGTTGCAATCTAAATGGAACTTGCAAAGTAATTTGATCAATAGAATTCAGTATTTTGGAAGAATATGGGTTTAGAATGAGAGATTGATAGTATTGTCTGGTCACTACTGGGCCCGTTATCAGAATTACACCTAAGGGTGCCCTAGGTAGGGCAGGTGACTATGCACAAAACCTTCTGACCGGCCCACTGAGAATTTTACAGACGTCCTGAGGTAAACCTAATCTTTTGATTTGGTGGAGCTTTTAACATAACTCATCTGACAATCACTGCCCTATTGTGATTATAGTATTACCAATTTTAAATGTGTAGTATTGAGTGTGGTGAGATGCTTATTCAATAGAGCTGTATTTTAAATGTACAGTGTCATGCTTTTTGAAAGAATAGGGCCACCTCATACATTCAGGTTGGCGAGCAACCTTTGTAAATCGGATTATTGGGTTATAAGATGACTGTCACTATTCATTGTTCCAATGTAAGTGAAATGCCACACTTGGTCTTTGAATGTAATAGTTTTCTTGTTGCAGAGACAGATCTGAGCAGAGAGGAGATGGGTGTTTTACATGAGCACACAGGGGCCATCTAAGTGGAGCTGATGTTTCTCTAAATGACTTTTCACGCACATTCATCTGTATGCAGCACAGACTGCTCAGGCTCATGGACTAACTCAAAATTGGCTAATAGTGCAGCATTAGTGCTTTGAAAAAAAGTCATAAACATGATGATGCCTATAAATTATATTTTTGGTTCTGTCCTCAATCTTTTGTGCGTTTTGTTTGTAGGCTATTGAAAATGAGAGAGAGAGAGAGAGAAAAAAAAACAACGGAAACTAGAAACGTTTTAATTTTTAGATTTTGTTAGACAGTAATGGTACAACCATAACTATCACTACTAAAAAAAATAAATAAACAAAAAAACACAAGAAAACACATAGAAAGCATGACTGAATCATGCACTATATACTGTAGCAACACAATCTTAGAAGAAAACGTACAACGAAATGTCAAAAACATACAGTGCAATAAGTAAGTCTTCATGTCTTTTTTTTAATTATCATTATTATTTTTTTAAGTTAATATGTTTCGACAAGCCACAAATTTGGGTTGAAGCCATGTCGTCATTTTCTTTGGCGTTAACGCAGGGATGGGCAACCGAGATCTTTTGGCCCGAGATCTACTTTTTATGTGGTCAAGGCTTGGAGATCTACCAGTAGATTTGCATTACAGGCGTGATCGCCGATAATTATCTTTATTATTTATTTCAAGTTACTAAAATGGGTAAACGTAGGGCTGGGGCTTGGGGTAGGTTGAGATTTACTCGTTAACCCAAAGAAAATCACCAAGTGGCTTCAACCAAACTTTGTGGTTATTTTAAGTTTTGGCTTTTCACAGCATAGTGGACATTTTCTTCAGACTGGGTTGCAAAAAAAAAAAAAAAATAAATAAATAAAATATCAGAGTAGCAAATTACATTTTCAGTGAAACTATTTCCAAATTTAGTCTTGTTTTGCTCTTGGTTTCATTTATTAAAAAAAAATGTAATTTCAACATTATTATCCAACTTTTCTCAGTATTGTTTTAGTTCAAAATGACACTGTGGTTTGAAAATCAGCCATGAGTATCAGCTGGTGTTAAAATTGACTGTATTATGACAACACTATGTCTTAAAAACTTGTTTTTGGATAGCTTCTGCTTTGGTATCTCATATATTGGAGCTTGAACTGTTAAAAAGCACAGTCAGCCATTTGCCTCATCAATTGTGATTAATTTAATTATAAAGAGACAAACCAACCTGTCTTCCCCGACAACGCTAATCAATACAGTAAGATCTACAAGTAATGTGATTTTATGAACTTAAAATTCAAGATCTTTGACTCATAAAACTAAACAAGTGCCTCAGTGGGGAGAGGACTTGCTAACCATTATTGACATGAGCGAGAACCAATTCTTGCTGTGATACAATTTACAACACTGATTAGACTTCTGAAATCTTTTCTTATTAACAGTGTGACATATAGGCTTAAGTATACTAGATACATTACGTATCAAGAGTCCAGTCTCTATAAGTTTACCTAACCTAATTCATTTCAAAAAACAATTATCTTCCTAGAGAGAACCTGTGCTATGACCTACTTTTTTTTGAAGAATCTTAACTTCCTCTTTTCAGCCCACGCTTCACAATCCACAAACTTAGTACATAGGCCTTAATATTTCTTCTGCCATTCAGCTTAATATTTCATGAAGGCTGCTGAATTACAGTCTTGACTTTGAGAGGGAAATAATGTAGTGAAGGTGGTGGAGCAGATACACCAGGGCTTTTCATCATGACGTGTGCAGGAGGAATTATTCACACTGTCTGAACAAATGATGAGCCTGTTCATCACAAAGTTTTAGTCCCACACAGCTCCGTGTTTTGTCATTTGACGAGCTTTGAAGACAATATATTTAAGCAGAGACACCAGAGAGCTCCTGTGACATTTGTTGACAGCACAAAGTCGGAGGATGAGGCATACTGTATATTTTTATTCAAATATAGACCTGCAGGAAAATACTATTCATATATACTGGAAGAAAAGAACATTAAGTTATCGCAGTTTTGTGCTTTGAGATTGACACACTGGGTATATTGTCTGTAGAAGTAAAAGGTCACAGCTTTTCTCAGTAAAGCATGCTTCTGTTTTTAAGTCTATACATCATCCAGACTGGTCCTGATGTTTCTGACAGTCACAAACCAATCTCACAAGAAAGTGTACATATACCACGACATTACAGGACATGTAATATGCGTACAATTAGCGCAATTTCACGGCTTTTTTTGCGTAAATATGCCATGCGTCGCAGACCCAGTTCATTTCTTCATGCATTGTTATCTATGAATATTAACAAAATTCTAATCTTTACCTACCCCAAGCCCCAGCCCTAAACTTACCCATTTTAGTAACTTGATGGCTAAACCATTAAACCTAAAGAAAAGGTTCCCATGTACCTTCAATCAAAACTTGTGTTTTTTACATTGTGAAATCTCGTATCATTTTTGCACGTTTTCATGCTACGTTTCGTGCTACAGTGTAACATAAAAATGCAATAAATAATAAAATCGTGCTCATAATATGCTGTTTTTGTGTCCTATATGTACACTTTCTTGTGAGACAGTGTTGGATTGTCATGTGCAGTTTATTATACTGTTTTTGTTAGGCAGAAGTTGCCAATTTCAATGTTCTAAAAGCATGTTTATTAGAAGACAATGCAAGTAAAACTTATTTGTTCTTTATATGGCTAATAATAATAAATAAATAATAATAACACAATACAAAACACAATACTTTCCTCACTGGCTTAAGACTGTTTTTCACTGTTACAACATCACTGTGCATCTCTATATCTGAACCGTTTCCATGGCTATCCAAAATTCTAAACTTTTTTTTTATCTTTTGAACAGGTGGCAGTTCATAAAATGGCTACTATTTAACCTGGCTCATATGGAGAAGTAGCAGATAAAAAAAAGTTTAGTCTACATGACTTAGCAACTAGTTTTTTTTGTTTGTTTTCAGACAAAGTTCTGATTGACTAATTCACTTATTAATCATGCTCACCGAAATTTAGGAGACGAACATTATTAGTTTGTACAGTCACCTACAATCATGCTATTGCTCAGATTTACACACTACTAAAACTCACGCTAACATGACTTTTTTTTAACATGAACCATCCAGTCCAATCATAGGTAACAGAGACAGAGGCAGTTTTAAGTTCACTAATCATCTCCTGAGCTGCTCTGAGACGCTCTGCATAATCTCCACTTGAACAGTCTTTTCATTTACTCTGCTGCGTTCAAGGCTAACTTTTGACTTCATTATTCTACAGATTCATTGCCAAGTAATCATATCACGTCCAGTTGGATAAAAAGTTATGTTAAAATATTTTGTGTGTAAAAAGCTGATTTCAGAACCTCAGTGCTTGCACATTTGGTATTCAGTTTACGTTGCCTGTGGAATCTAATTGTTGACATTTGATTTGATTTTGTGGAGTAGTCATTTGCAAGTGCTGAAATCTAAAGCCCTCATTTTGTAGCAGTGCAGTTCATTTTACATCAATCAAGCCTATTCATCTTTTCAATTAGTCCAGTTCTTAAACAGAGTAAGAAAAGAAAACGCAAAGAATCTGCCGCTAGTGGAAAGTACAATTTCTATAAATGACTGACTTACCTTCAACATTACTATGTCTGTTAGTTTTGTGCATTATTTGTGACTCAAGATAGTAATTGTCTTATGGGCTTTTCTTAAAGCTCATGTGACAAACTCGCTGACACCAGATTGAGTAGACTGTTAAAAAAAGTTAAAACGTGAACATTATTAGGGTCCAACTGATTACAATTACGATTTTTGGGGAGGGAGCGATACTGATTTAAAGAGCCTCAGAAAGGTCGGTTTCCAGTTAATCTGCTGATTTGTTTAAAATTATTATCATTAAAAACAAGAATTGTTCCCCATGTCTTTGAAAAGCAAAGTTTGGACAGAGTGCGGCCAAGTTTGGATTAAAAGAGAGAAGTATGAGCGTGTGGATGTGACTGTGAGACACATTTAGGCTGCTATCAGGTAGGTCACCATAAAACAAACCGAAAACACAAGAAATGCTGCCGTCTTTAATCAAATAAAATCTTATTGTCATAAATCAAGGCGTCCGCCCGCAATTTCTATATTAACTTAATGTGCGAATGCTTGTAAACTCAGACACACTCAGACCCAACCTGTGGCGCACTCTGCTAGACAAATGTCTACATTGAAAAGTTAACAGCCTCGAGGCTCACCTTGCAATATTGAAATTCATCAGTGCCAAACATTTTTGCAACTTACGATGACCCGTGAGAGTGCAATATCGGCTGATTTATTCAGTCAACTGATAAATTGGTTGAGCCTAAGCATTACGCTGAATATCTGAAATTGATTGATTGTAGTTTATAACGAAGCTGACTAAAGTCCAAATGGTCTGTCATTTTGTTAAAACAGGCCCAAATACGTCCGTCTACGCCTCCATGTTTGTTTGTTTGTTTTGAGTGAGCACGTCTGGTCAAACCACAACGCTGTGCTGTGATTGATCTGGACTCACAGCAGCTGTCTTTAACCAAAAGTGAGAAGTGTCCCTAGAGCTTTTCTGTGGCTCTCCCTGCTTCTGAGGAGATGCCCCAGTGACATCGAAGGTTTGTCAAATTTCCCTACGGGGACAATAAAGCGTATCTTATCCATATGGTGGCTAAGATACACTTCTAGAGCCAGGTTATAAAAATGGTGTTTTGACATTTCATTAGTCTCAGGAGCTGCTGCTGCCAGTCTCAGTTCAAAAAGAGACAAGAGACCGCCTAATGCATGATCATGATGTTGCGGATCATTACAATCATGTGTCTTGTGTTTTGCCCGTTTTAATATCGAATAAGGCGTTTATTTCCTCGAGGTTTTGCTCCACAGCGTGATTCATGCTCCTGTCAGCTCACTAATCGTGCCCTGCACCATGCTGTTGTTTGGGCTTCTTTGTCAGTACCACACACAATCATCACAAGTGTAGGATGAAACTGCAAACCTGGAGGCCCCAGGCAGACACTGCAATTTCACCAATCACCCCAAACAGCATCAGAATAGAGTAATACAGGCTGAGTAAAAGTTTATTATCACACTATTGCAAAAGTGAGGCATATATATTTATATAAAGCGAACATATCCTAAACCAGGCCTATTCAGTTATAGTTACTAGTGGGCCATGTTTGTTGGAAAGCTTTGGTCTGGGCCAGACTACAAAAGTGAACTGTAAATGTGCTTTACATACACTATCCTCAAACAACTCGCTATGTTACCATTGATTTAAAATCTGCTATTTTCAATAGAATAAATACCAAAACAAATCTAAGCCAAAGCAAACCCAAAGTAATCAATCAATGAGAGTTGAAAAAGAGCAGCAGTCTGACTAAATTACATCAGATTTAAACCACATCTTGAATAAGCCTAGACCAGAATCTGCACCAGGACTAAACCAGGACTACAAGGTCTGAGCCATTTAAAAGGCATAACAGCTGGCTGGCACGAACATGTAATACACCTGTGCTAAAATACATCAGCGCTTACACTTTCTGAGAAGACTGAGAGTGTTCGGAGTCAGTCAGAACATTATGTTGACTTTTTACAACATATAGATCGTATGAGAACAATAGTCTGTTGGCAAACTGACTGAAAATAAAATCACAGACAACGAAAAAACGCAAAAAGTTATGGGTCTGTCTACGATTACTGGCTCCACCAGTATTTGACAGACTAAACCCTGTTCAGTTCCTTCTCATGTGTCACCCGCATACAGCTCCTGCAGTCAAGGGAGATATAGATCCTCTATGTAAGGCAACAGATTCAAAAAACTGTATCCTCAGTCGATTAAACAATTAATAATTGAATGTGCAGACAGTCTGAGGTGGGTACCGTGCATATTGTTTGTTGGTTGTGTCTGTTTTGTGTTTGTCTTATTTCTGCTTGGTGTCTGTTTTTTTCTTTTGCTGCTACCCCTGCCGAGCTTGGTTGCTCCCAGGAGACAGACAGGAATGAACATTGAACCTTGATTGAACAAACTTAACAAAGAAAGTCTTACGAAAAACTGCAACAAAACCATTCAGTGGCAAACTATGCATAATGGCCCGGCAGCCATTTGACTAACTGTCTATCTAAACCATATATAACACTTAGTATTATTATCCATTGAGCAGCATATTTTAACTTACCGTAATTTCTGGCTATTAAGCCGCTACTTTTTTCTCAAGCTTTGAACACTGCGGCTTATACGCAGAGCAGCAAAATGATAGATTCTCATAGACTTACTATTAATAAGTGCGGCCTATATATGTACTTATCATTTTTCTTACTTAAATCTGGTGGGTGCGGCTTATATTAGGTGCGCTCAATAGGGCAGAAATTACAGTACTCACTTTTTTGTTGAAAAGTGTACACATGACAGTCTTGAACCCTACATCTGTTTTTTTTCTGAAAGTCCTATATTATTTTTGAGTAATCACAATGAAATACAGAGTAGTGGGTGGAGGTAGGCCGTAGGTCGACTCAACTGCAGGACAATAAAAAAAGCTAATTAATGAGGAGAGAACATTATTATTATTACTTAGTTGCAAACTCAGAAAAGTGAATTTTACATGAAAAATATCCTTTAAAACAAACTTGAAGCTGCAGCAACGGGAAATAAACCCCAGCGCGAGTCTGCAGTTGGCTTGAGACGTCTATGATTTTGTTTTTCACGAGCAAACCACAAACACAACGTCATTATCTTGGTGCCAGGTTTGAAAGAGCTCAGGTGGAGAGGGAGGCAGTAGCTGGACTGAGCGAAGATTAGCTGAGCACTGGAGCTAGCAGGTGCGTGTGAGTATGTAGATTTGGGCAGTGAGTAGATTTGTTGGAGAGCGTAGGCTGCCGTCTCCGGAGTGTCGCTGAAGACATCTGTTGTGCCTCCGCTGCTCGCCCGGAGCTTCGGATTTGAGCTAATCCACAAAATGTCAGATGTTTTTGACAAGCTTTTGTGCTTCTCACGAGCCCTCACGTGTGCCGCTTTTCATCTGAAATACATTGTTGTGCTAAGTGGCTTGGGGAAGAAAAAAAAAAAAAAAACTATTGAGAAATAAAGGTCACTAAGCAAGAAGAAGAAGAAAGAAAAACCTTGAAATAATCATAATCAAAAGTTGAAGCACTTAACAGCTCTGGCACTGTTTTGCAGAGTTTTAACCTTATAAATGTTTCATTTATTTGATTATTTTTTACATTTTGCTAAAGTTACAGTACATGTCATGTAGTAATAAGTTTTGCAGCTTTCTATTTGTACTGTCAAAATATCTATTCAGATTTGCTCTTTTGCTTCAATTCAGTGTTTTTCTCATTTCAGTTTTTACAAACAATGTGTACAAGAGCAAAAATACATACACTGGGGCGTTGTGGGTTAACCTCTTAAAACTGTGCTGATCGGTCTGGACCCATTTGACCTTTTTCTTATGTTTTTCCATTTTGTCCACCAGTGATAAAATAAACTATCAAGCTCCTGGACTTCTTAGATAAAAAGAAACTTCCTATTTAAGGTCAAACCATTCGGAGAGTTATCTCAAGTCCCTAAAACTCCTCCTTTCTCAAATTGAAGAGAAAAAAAAAATTCAAACTCCACATTTGAATGATGAATGTCATTCATGCCCTAACTGCCAGTACCAACTTTACCGAACTGCATATTTACCTCAGGAAATGTGTAGAAATAATTCCTTTTTTTCTTCTGTGCAGTTTCACTTGGCGTCCATCAGAATCAGATTTTAGCCGTGCAAAGCCTCAACTGCATCTAAGATTTATTACTATGTCTGTGACACTTGAAAAGGTGACAAGGTAAAAATGTGAATTTTGTGAAAATGTGCAAGAATGTGTTCTACTCTTTGTGTGTCCTTCCTTGATGAAAACCCCTCAGCCCACTGCCTGTGCACCTGATCCATGCACTCTAAGCTTTTTTTTTTTTCTGACAGACTAGCGACACCCCAGGATCCTTATCTACTTGTTTTGCATGTATCTGGCTGTAGACTGAGTCAGCATATGTGTCTCTTATCGTCTACTTTAATTAAGTCTTAACAATTAAAATTTCTGCGCCTGGCAGGCTACAGTTGATCTTTCAAGACTGCAATTTACGTCCATGGCAGGAGCATTTTTTTTTCTCTTGAAACCAAAGAACCATTATTGTTTTTGCAGACAATAGCTGACAGCTTTCTCACATGACTATTGTGCTGGTTTCTAGATTCAATAATTAGGAAGTTCTGAATGCTTTAGGTAAAAAAGATTTCAAATTGTTTAAATTTTTCAGATGACAAAAAAGACACAAATAAACAAAATCTCAAATGCTGTCGCCGATCTGATTAAGAAAAATACCTCCACTTGTATGTGTGCCTTCCCTTAGTAAATTCATGATATCTCTTAAAAGCACCAATGCAGATAAAACATGTCGGTCCTTCTTTGGTCTTATTAGTATGATTCATTTGTCTGTGTGGAAGTTATCGACAGAGGAAGCAGACACTAATAGAGCTTTCAGTCTGGTCTTCTTCAACACTCAGACTTTGGGCTGGCTGAGACTCCGGCAGGTGTTACTCTTTTAATTGGTGCTGCTCTTCAAAGGCCTCAGGATTTCACTGCTAATTACAGCACTTCTCATAAACATCCAGTTATGATGCAGACCTATTTATTAAAGCTTTCTCCATTTTCAAGTGGCTGTACTTCATTTTTGCTGCCTTGAAGGAGATGGAGGAGACTAAATGTGCATTTTTGACTTTTTTGTGTGACATTGTGTAACTTTATGGAGTTGAACAGAAATCCAAAATCTCTTCTTTCTTGATTAATTTTATTTTGTTTACCATCTGATAAAAACAAACCATTCAAGCTCATGGAAATGTTCAAAATGAAAAGATAATTAGAACCCTCTTATTTAGAGTCAAATCAGCTACAGTTTTTTTATTGAATCAGAATCAGTTAGTTTCTAAGCCTAGAAAAACTAAATATTATACATGTATATATATTTTTTCTATATCCGTTCAGCTTTGAATAGGATTTGGCAAAATTCAAAATTGCTCAAACTAGTGTCCTAGGCTCTACATTCTGCATATTTAATTCTACTGTAAATAAATACATCTCATGCCATATTTGTACTATCTCGCTTGTTTTCACCCAGTTTGGTTATTGTGGTGATGCTTTTAGTGATTATACAAGCCATAGAAATTCTCAGACAAGCCCTGTCGAACATCGACTAAGAAGGAGACGTGGCATTAACTCTTCAAGCAATTCATTGTTCATATGATCTGACCCTGTATTAGACCTAATCTGCACTAATCAATCTGCTTAGTATAAAAAGATTACAAAAAGTGAGTCAACTAATGAAATTTTGGTCAACATTTTGTCTGTTGACATTTTGGTCGACTACAGGCCAGTACACACCAAACCACTCTCACAGAAATTCTCATTTTCAATGAGCCGCGGTTGTAATGAGGAAGAAAAATGATAACATTGTATAAAAAAGAACTGAGTGCCAACAAGTTGTATGATTGGCACAAACTGCTAACTCAGTGCTTTTTGAATCACAGAAGAGGAAACTGTAGAAAATATTGGATCGACTCAATCCTGGTGTGCGATGGTATATAGGTAATTCCACAACTGTTACTTAGGAACCATATTGTAAACAATACCAAAATTCACATAAATGACACAGTAGCTACAATTTGGCAGTTGATCATTAGGTAACACATTTGTTGTTAAACGATTGTTTAAAAAGGTTGTAAATGATGCCGGTTATGAGTAAATTGTCTTTGCATTATTGATGTCTCTTTTTTGGTGACACACATATGGTTTGTAATATTCAACTTTTGTTGGTCAATTTTGTCATACATTTTAGAACATTTTTATGGACACAATTATGTTTAATGTCTGTGGAAAAAATATAACCAAAGAAACAACATGGTAACAAACATGAAGTGACTCACCTGATCTTTTAAATCTTCTTTGGGAAATACAAGCTTGTACAAAAAAGAAAACACATTTTAAGTGACCATAATATATTCAGGCTACTTTTCTGAGTTTGTAACACTATTAAAACTGTGTAATCTCATCATTAGATTATTCAAAGTTGTGTTAAGATTTAATCATGGTTAACAAAACAATTTTTGAATGTATGTTGCCCTGTTTTCTGCTTGTTTGCGTTCATCTCCTGCACCTCTTATCCCTCTCTGTGTTATCTATTCTCAACATTTGTGCTGTAATTTAATTTCCCTTCTAGACTTGTGTATTAGTGCCTGTTGTCCACACGTAGTCCCTTATCTCACTCTGTCAGCGTAGGACTTAATAAATAAATAAACAAATAAACAAGGTACTCCAGCTGTTTTTAACATTGATAAGCCTGTTACATCTATACAATCTTTTTCTTTTTCCATATGAAGGATTAGGATTCTATTTTAGGACAACGACTGCAATGTTGATATTTCACAAGTTGTTTTTCTCCATTCTTGTTTAGCTGCTGGAAAAGCTGGGGCAAAGGGAGGAGATTAGCTTTAGAAAAACAACTGCAGGCCTTTGAAAGAATCTCACTGGCATCATTTACATTTGGGCCATGCTTCAGCAGGCTCTAACGCCACAAACACACTGTGATGAATGAGAAGACATCGGGCTAGCAAGTTTTGCCATTCCATTGTAAGGTTTTTGGGTGGGTTGTAAAAAAGAAATCATGAACTATGCCATAATCCAGACATAAACTTTTCAGACCAGTACCCCTGCAAAATGGTGGATATCACATCTTAAAAACCCCTAGATTGTGCTTTGAGATCTTCATACCGACCCTTTGGTAACCACTAAAACTGACCACTGTGTCACCTGACCAATATACAGTATCATTCCCTTTTTAGCACATGGGCTTGCAGTCCTAACAATTTCCCACACAAGATCATACTAAAGTTATTTTTTTTCTGGTGTGAAAATTAAGATGCACAAAACATGCTTACACTTCTATCATGTTTTAGCCTATGAAGTACTGTGACTCACTGTTTGCAAAAAAGTTATATAAAAACTTCACCTAGTTCTTATTTATCTGACGTGTTTGTGTTAAAACCAAACCCTGGTGTTCAAAGATGGCGAGCGCTGTGCATCAATGGCTTTTGCTCATTGGCGTTTGTTGTCGTCATGGCTGTTAGCTTTAGCCTTTTGTTAGGTGCGCTACAGGCTATGGAACATCTACAGTTATGTTTCGCCCATAATTCTTTGCGGGAGGAGCGGGACATTCAAACCGCTTGGAACAATCAGAGCGAGAGTTACAAAGTGAGCAGCAGTAGTCTAAGCTAAGGCTTAAAAAGATGTTTTATACAAAACTAAAACTTTTTGAACTGGAAACAAATTTATAATAAGAATTGACACAAAATCTGAACGTTCTTAAAGTTGTAGATGATTTGTCTGCCGAACACGAGCAGTTTGTGTTTGCATTGTGCTATAGGGAAAAAAGCTTTCTAGCCTGTAGAGGGATTTTCCCGCTGCAGTACCAATGAAGTGGTCACAATGGCTGCAAGCTAACAATGTCCTATCCAGATAATATAATGGATAACAGATCCATGGTTAAAACAGAATTGATTGCAGTGTATTTAATCTGTCAAAAAGGTCAAAAAACTGCAGAAGGACATGATTTTTACTTTTTTATTAAAACTTATATTGTGCCGGTTCTATTGGATCAAACCGGTTACTCACAAAAGAACATACAATTGAAAATTAGGTTAAGCACCAGTTAAACATAGATAGATCATTTTACACCGATTAAGTGTCAGTTTGTGGAGAAAAGCTGATATTTTGTTGATTGAGGTAAAAACACACTGATGTCATTACCATGCTCAGCTTGGCACAATTCTGAGGTTTGAAACACAAATTCAATAAAATATTAATGATTGCATAATTAGTATTTAATTTCTCTGACACTAAATGAGTTGTGACCCAGTGTTAAACATGATTGCAGGGCATTTCCCAGGGTGATATCATAATTTACAACCAAATCATCAACCTGAAAATAGCTAAACAGGGTTAAAATGTGCAGAATGTAGCAAAATCTTAACTGTAATGATGTTAGCTGCATTAGTATAATCTAATGTTCACTTATACAGATAATTCAAATCGTTCTAAAGGCGAGTTGTTTCATCATTCATTTGAAGAGTCCATGTTGACAGGTAGCAATCTTTTTAAAAGGCTACAGGACAAGGACTGGTCACTGTTTCATTTTGAAGCGGTCTCACAAGGGCATGTTTGCTAACATTATAAACCATGTAATTTGGTGCCATTGCCGAACCAATGAAGAAGCCTTACTTTCAATAATACTCTTCACATTATTACCCGACAACCTCACTATTTAGTATAACAAGACTCTTTTGTCACTAATAATTGCAACCTTTTGTTTTCCAGTGCTGTATCGACAACTACGAGGAGATGGTGAAGATCCTTCTGGAGCGAGGAGCCAGTGTGAATGCTCAGGACAATGAGCTGTGGACTCCTCTACACGCTGCTGCCACCTGTGGACACGCAGGCCTCGTCAACATCCTCATTTCACAGTGAGGGACACACAAACACAGGCTTGGAATGATGTACAAAACACATTTTTACACCCAGAACACTGTGTTTAGAGTTATAGTAAGAGTTATCTTTGTTATTTACCATCCTGAACTAGAAATAATAGAACTAAAAATAGTTTCCTTCTTTGTCAGTTTACACAACATTAAACAGTTCAGCATCCCAACACTGAGACTTCTTCAACCTTTATACGAAGACATAGTTTTGTTTGGCACTTAGAGATTAATTACATTTTAAACCTGTGAGGGTAGCATTATGAGTGCGGCTGTTCTTATCAAAATGACTGAACGCATTAAGCAAACATTAAATTAACTTCCGCCGGAGGACTTGCAATCACATCCTAAATAATATACGCATCATATTTGTGTTAATACGATTCACTTCACGGTTCAATAGAAATGACCCTGCACGTGAGCCACACTTTGATTAGGCTTTAATTACACTCTTAATTGGACCTTTTGGACATGATAGTATTAGAACATATATGATTACTTACTGCTGCTGTATTTGACATGCAGAACAAGTGACTAATCCAATCAGTCTACGCTGTTATGTGCATCACAACCTTTGATTAAACTCTGAATAATGCAGGTCAAGTTGACAGTGACTCACAGGAAAAGGTATCATCATGAACTAGCAGCACACGCCTATGTAGTTTTATTTCACACTTATGCTTTTAAATTCTACTGTTGGACAAGACAAATAAAGGTCTTCCTCTGTTCTCTTGAGTCAGAAAAACCACCCAGTTTCATTCAGAACTCCATTTGACTTGCAGAGCAGTGTTTTCTGAGGCTCAGAAGAGAAAGAATCTTATCTCACTGACAAAACTCAAGGTGCTTGTGATGAGAAGTCAAAGTTTCAAATAGGAATAAAAGCAAAAAAAAAAATCTATTCTTCATATGTGTTATTAGGCATTTTACCAAGAACTAAGTAAGTATCGAGAAAGTCCTTTAAGGCTTTTTCTCATGTAGGAACTTGTTTCAGTTACCAGTCCCTATATTAGGCTCGTTCACACAGAGCAGGAACTATGGACTGATGCCACACTTTAGAGACTTTTTTAGCTCCTGCTCTGGGGCAGGTACTTTCAGTCAGACCTGAAACCTTTTGGCAACACAAGCACATTTACAATGCTAACTTTTTTGGAAACATATTTTATGCATTCTCATATTTAGATAAACTTTCTTATCCTTAAGAAAAATGATTTTAAAGCAGTAGCTCTCAAAATATAGTTAATAATTTGTAAATAGTAGTCAAGGACTAGGAGTTACAGTGAATACCAGTATTTTTTATTTTATTTTTAATTTTAGTGGTGTTTTAGTTTTATGTGGAAATTAAAAAATATAACAGCACTTAATAATAAGTTATTGAAATGTTCCAGACTTTACAGATGCTAATATTATAGCTAGTTAGACCCACATTCAGGAACTGTTGCTGTGTGAACACAGACATGGGGACAGTGTAGTTCTTCTAACCTAACAGGGACTACAGGAAGGTTGGAACTAGTTCTTTGTACTTTTAAGCGCAAAAACACCTTATGTCAGAGAAAGTGTCCTTGTTTTGATGTTTGCACTACAAACGCTTCTGTCTCTAATTGGTTATAAAACATTTTTGTAAGTCTCCATGGTGGTTACATGATGTGTTTTTGGAACATTTGAACCATGTGTTCCTAACCCAGAACCAGCTCCCATGAGAAGCCCTGGTTAAGTAAATACAGTTGCTCAAAATAAGTACCTGTACTCCAAATATGTATTTCAATTCATACATTCAGTTCCCAACACAGGTCGCAGGAGAGTAAAACTAAATAAGCCAACCAGCCATGTCCTGATATTTGAAGCCATGCGCTCCACACTGCAGCCTCATTTGAAAATCCAAATCTAACAATGACTTTCTCGTCCTTGTGTCCAGCGGTGCAGACCTTCTGGCAGTTAACTCGGATGGAAACATGCCCTATGACCTTTGTGAGGATGATCCTACACTGGACATCATCGAGACAGCCATGGCTAACAGAGGTGAGCATGTGCAGACATCTGAGGACACATCCAGGCTGTTTGTCCAGTGTAAATGTGTCTGTACAGATGAAATAATGAGATCGTGTTTTACCCAGAGCTCCACTGTTAAAGACGGAAAATGTTTGCATTCTTCTTTTTGTATAGACATCATTATTCTGTAGCCTTCAATGCCCTTTTGTGAAATCAAGCAAGTCATAAAAAAGCTAACCTTCAGTTTGAAGGCTGCCACAACTGGTCAGTAAAACAACTTGGTGATGAAAAATAACTTGCTTTGTAACAAATGAAAGCTTCATCATTTCAGCAACTTTACAGACTCACATTAACAACGCAATAAAGGTTCTACCATTGATTTCTGTGCTTTATTATGAACCATAGATAGAGTACATATTAATCAATGGCTAAAAGCAGTGTTTTATGTGAAAAAGGTATAAGATTTCAAAATGGAACAACCCACGTCATTAAAAGCACTTCAATGATACTAGTGCTCCATTCACTCATCTATTCATTGGAGGATATCTCTTCCTAAGGTGAGGTCAGTGTGTTCCTCATGGTTGTGTCAGACATAACACAGGATTTATGACCTCTCATAGCACTTATCTTCCCCTGTGGCCTCAGTGCTGACACTTCAGATCGCCTGAACTGAGTTTGCTCTTCCTTCAGTTCTAATTGGATGCAAATTTATGCGACCATACAAACAAAACAAAACAAAAAAACACTCTTACAGATAGTTGTATAGGTAACAATGTATGGTGTGGCTCACATCGGGTCACTGCCCAAAGTCTGGTTATGCACACCTCCTATCCCTTTTCTACCAAGCTAGTGCTTTTTGGGGAAAAAAGTTAGGAAGGTCTTTGTAAATTATGTAATGTATCTGTTTCTAAGCTTAAATCTATTCCTCACCATGCTCTTGTCCTGTCTCTGAAATTATATTTTGCTAAGCCAATTGCTGATTGTTTTGGTAGTGAAAAAGAGAACATGCAAACTCATAAGGTGCTGATTTTAGCACAAACTCAAACCCACGATCTCCTTATTGGAAAGTCATAGCTGCTCTGTACTCCCCACTCCAAGTTTTTTTTTTCTACGTTGTTGTAAAGAAAGTGTAAGAAGCACAAGTTACTTATATGTTCTTGTTGTTACTTAACACCTGTCATAGACTTTAGTTCTCTTCAGAGATAATTGCCCCTAACTCCAGAACCTCCATATAAACAAAATGACACAAGTAGATGGATTACAACAATTTCAATGTGGTGGCTTGGACCAGTTTTTATTAATTTTGATATTGTCTGTCTGAAAACAGAGAACTTTGGTATCATACTGTATATCAAGTGTTTACTCACATGCAAAACACAGGAGCAAAACTACTCATTTGTGTCTCACAGTAAATCCATGCACCAAACAGGACATAGAACGATTATTGTTAGAAAAAGGAGGAAATGGACATAAAGTTGGTGCCACAGCTGAGAAAGCAGATCTACATTTATCTGGGGAGAAAGACTGAGCAAACTTTATGCTCATTATAGCTGCTGCATCTGGACATTTTATTGTGTTTATGAACATTTTATTGATCCTGTTGCAATAACAAACTGAAAATGTGTGTATTGTCACAGTACAAAAATGTGCTTTGTAGACATGTAGGTTAAATCACCATCTAGAAGAATCTTTGAAGAGGCAGCAGGTGCATGTCTTTGTACGTGCATCGTTCTGTGATCTCCCATTTACATATGTGCATTTTCCATTGGTAAATCATAACAAACAGGTAGCAACAGGACTGGGACGAGACAGAAGTTTCACGAGACGAGACTTGGTCCATAGGATGGAGACGAGATTTTGAAAGAATTTACTTTATCAACTTAATCCATAATTTATTGATTTTTTAAATTATTTTTCAATCAATCAATCAATCAATTTATTTTTGTATAGCCCAAAATCACAACAACAGTCGTCTCTGAGGACTTCCCAAGATTATTAATTTTAGCAAATATGAATAATAGGAAATCAAAATAAAACAATACATATTCAATAAAACAATACACATTCAATGAAACATTTGATCAAGCAGATTATTAGTAGAGCAGATGAATGATTGTCCAGAACATCCCCTGTCCTTAGACCCTCCTTCTCGGCAAGGAAAAACTCAAAAAAACCCTAAGGGAAAAAGAGAAACCTCGAGGAGAACCACAGTGAAGAAGGGTTCCACTCCCATGGACGGACAGGCTGTAGATGTAACTAAGGCAAAGTTATAGAGTTTATGTTTGTGGAGCCAGAGTCCATAAGCAGAGGGAAACGACTCGTCTAGCAGGGTCAGGACAGGCCAATCCTGGAGAGGAAGGTGGGGCGGAGGTCCAAGCATCAGTGGTCCGGCCCACGTCACTGGAACAGCAGCATCTGAAACAGTTACACTCCCCGAGAGGGGAGTGGGACAGGGGACAACGAGTGAATAGCAAAGAACAGACTAGAGATGAACTGTAGTTTATTATTCTTTACAAGAAAGGCAGAAGTGAGAGGATAGTGCTCAAGTTGCCATACTTTCCCCAGTATAATTGCTCCTAGGGCAGCCTGACTAGAACTATGGGTTTAGAGTCTGTTCCTAACTGACCTGATCATAAGCTAATCCGAAGAGGAACGTTTTGAGCCTAATCTTAAATGTAGAGACTGTGTCAGCGTCTTTGACATGAGCAGGGAGCTGATTCCATAGCCAGGGGGCTTGATAGCTAAAAGCTCTGCCTCCTATTGTGCTTTTAGAGACTCTAGGAACCACCAGAAGTCCAGCATCTTGAGAGCGAAGTGGACGGTTAGGATGATAAGGAATTATTTCATCTTTGATATAAGAAGGGCCAAGTCATTTAAAGCTTTATAGGTTAGAAGAAGAATTTTAAATTTGACTCTAGACTCAACAGGAAGCCAGTGAAGATCTTTTAGTACTGGGGTAATGTGTTCTCGTTTTTAGTACCTGTTAGTACTCTTGCTGCTGCATTTTGAACTAATTGAAAACTTTTTATTGAGCTTTTAGGACACGCTGCAAGCAGGGAGTTACAGTAGTCTAACCTCGACGTGACAAAGGCATGGATTAGTTTTTCAGCATCATTTTTAGGCAGTAGATTTCTAATTTTGGCAATATTTCGCAAGTGAAAATAGGCAGTTTTGCACGCTTGACTAATATGTGCTTTGAATGAGAGCTCTTGGTCAAATAAGACTCCAAGGTTTCTTACAGTCGAGCTGGAGGCTACACTGACATTGTCCAGTGTGATTATCTGCTCAGTTAGAGAGTCGCGCAGATGTTTAGGGCCGAGTAAAATCACTTCTGTTTTATCAGGATTAAGGAGTAGGTAGTTAAGGCTCATCCAGGTTTTTATATCCTTCACACAGGCACTGAGTCTTTCTATTTGACCAGTCTGATCTGGTTTCATTGATAAGTACAGCTGAGTGTCATCTGCATAACAGTGGAAGTCAATGCCATGCTTTTTGATAATGTTACCTAGCGGCAGCATATAGAGAGTAAAAAGAATTGGACCAAGTACAGAGCCCTGTGGGACACCGCAGGTTAATTTAGAACATTGTGAGGAGCTTTGGTTACATTAACAAACTGATACCTATCGGTTAAATAGGATTTAAACCAGCTCAGAGCAGTTCCTCTGACACCTACATCACATTCTAATCTCTGCAGTAAAATATTGTGATCAATCGTATCAAACGCTGCGCTGAGATCCAGCAGAACCAGGATTGAGATCAGTCCGTTGTCAGCAGCTAATAACAAATCATTTGTGACTTTAAGGAGAGCTGTTTCCGTACTATGATGAGCTCTAAAACCAGACTGGAATGTTTCAAATAAATTATTCTCCTGTAGGTGGCGACAGAGCTGTTTAACTACAACTCTCTCAAGTATTTTGGAAATAAAGGGAAGATTTGAAATAGGTCTATAATTGGCTAAAACTTCAGGATCAAGGTTTGGCTTTTTCAAAAGAGGTTTAATTACAGCATATTTAAAAGACTGTGGAACATATCCACTTTTTAATGAGGTATTTATTATACTAAGAATAGGATCTAACATCAGAGGGAGAATGTCTTTGAGAAGCCTACTTGGGATTGGGTTTTAAGCAAACACTTAAATTAAAAGCTTGATTGCAGGTTTAATTCCACAAGCGTCATTATCACAGTGAGGGACACACAAGTAATACATGTTATTCAATATGTCTAGTGTATCGCTGTACCTCTGTCCCACTTTTATCTCTACTGCTGCAGCGCTGACAGACATACATAGAGGAAGAGCGGGTTTTTCTTACTTTTTACTAAGTTGTAGACAAAGTAGGCCTAAATACCTCTTTCACAATGTTTAGAGTGGAAAAACTCAGCACTGTTCCATGATCCTTTTATGTGTGTGCACAATCTCATGACTGTCTGATCTTGTAAGGTTAAGTAGTCCTCTACAGCATTGCATTATTTCAGTTTGCATATTCACAATTAAAATAGGAATTGAAAGGTTTTTAGTCATTTATTTTTAAGCCATCTCTTTTCAGAAGTGCAAACTCAGAAATTGCTGTCCACATGTTTTCAACAGTCATGACAAAGTAAACTCTAGTTAGTACACTGTGCGTAGCCTTAGACAATTACCAACAGTACGAGTGTTTAATAGTGGTTGTGAGCAAGGCTAATTAAAGTCAGTAAGTTAAACACTTGCTCGCTGTGAACTAAAGAGCATGAAGGTCGTGAGGTTCTCCATCATGCATTAGCACGTAATGAGAAGATAAACACACAGCCCTGCTAATCTGACTGTGTAATTCCAAACAGTGCCTTTAATAGTTTTAAGAATGCCAATGGACACACACCACAGGTCACGAAGGGCTGTAAACTGGATGTCACACTTATTTGAACACCCACGCGCTGCCAAACGGAGATGAGGAGGGTAAAAGGCAGACAAAATGAGGTTTACGATGGGCTCGATACAGGCTGTGAGAAGAATGATTACGAAGGCGATCAAAGAGGGATCTGGTGCTGCTAATTGCCCCTGCACTGTTCCCAGAGCTGTTGTGTTGGAGAGGACTTGGCACACAGAAGCACATATGCACCAGTACACACACACACTGGATGTTATGCAGAAAGAGCCGGGGGGATGGCTCAGAGCAGATGCTAGAGGAGAAACAGGAATGTGTTCAACTCTATTATGCTACAAAGGATGACTTTTTAAAACTGAAGGAGAGAGCTGAAGTTTAGTCTGGCTCTTCTGATTCTAGTCAGTAAAAGCTGTCAAAGGTAACTTTATTAGGTTTTATCATATGGGTGTAAACAGCAATAACTTTGGGAAAATGCATGTTCGGCTAATATTGGTTAATAACATTCAAACAACTGTGAAAACCAGGCAGACTATAAAAGTTGAGGTGGTGCATATTGTTTTTGTGGATTATGTTATATGTGTATTGTCTTATACTAAAAAACAAACTTGCAAATTTAGCATCTGTATTGATAAAAGTATCATCTCTGCACAGCCTGATAAGCCTGAGTGAGCAGCTCTGGGCATTTTGTCTGCCTCCACCGTCACACTTTAGCCTCACATGTGACTCGTGTCATAGGTGACGGGAAAGACTGACCACCTATGCATATGCATATGCACGTGCATATTCATTCAGCTTCTTCTTCTGTTGTCATGGAAATAAGTGCAGTGGTCAGCTGACATGTCTCACATGACTCAGTGTTAAGAGTGAATGAGGAGCACTGCATCCGACCGACATGTGATATAAATAGAACCAAATCTAGTACACTTCAGTGAGAAGTTTTCTTATCCAGATTCTTAGCTACTCAGTTTATAATTGTCACTAACAATGGTCTTAACAGTTGAGCCAGTTAAACATTATTTTCTTAATTAGTTGACTAGATCAGTGCTTCCCAACGAGAGGTATGTGGACACCTGGGGATACGCATGCCCTCACCAGGAGTACTTGGAATGATTTCAGACTTTATTAGAAGGTGAAATGTATTTTGAGTTAATTTAAAAAGGTTGTTTGTGATGATATTTTAATACTTTTGAGACATTTCAAGCCAGCATTTCATGAAAACATGAAAATACAAAAGCAACAATTGGCAGTTTTCTACTAGAAAACCCATTTATTTACCTAAAAGCACAAGTTAGGAGGTTCTCTGCGTGTGGGACAAAATTTGGAGGTACTTGGGACAAAAAGGGTTGGAAACCACTGGACTAAATTAAAAATTATGTCTATTGTACATGAGACTTTTTAAACACCAAATGGTTGCAAGACATCTGAAGTACAGCACCCATCATATTTTCACCTTTACACAAAAAGTCAAGTACTGTAACTAGTCACTTTCTTGGGGCTGTAACAAGACAGTGTATGTAATTACTTTTCTAATGTGTAATAATTTACACTGGACACAACAGCCAAATATTATGAACCCTATCCACAATGCTTGTTAGACTGTATTTCCCAACGTTGTACTCTGCTGTTAGCTGCTGTCACACTTGTACTATTACATTCCTGTGCTGATGTATTGTGTTTTGCTAAATCCTGCTGGGATCGTTGGTAGATAAGTTGTACACGCAGTAAACAAGGCTGTGTTTGTGAAAGTCCCACCGGCTGAACAGTGTGTAAAGTGTGAGTGAAATCAGCCAAAACCAGTGTGATGTAACTCTCAGTGTGAATGCACTTTATCTGCTGTGGTCCTGCCCTGTCACCTCCATCAGAACAGCACACGTCACATGTCAGAGCTGCAGTGTAGAGAGTGAGGAAGTGAGATGGAGATGAGCTGTCCTCTGGACTGACCCTCCTGCATGCTTCAGGTTGTAACTGCCTGTCAGAGACTCAGGTAAAATATGCACAGTGAGGTGAGGCCTGTCAGGGACCACTTCTGAGGCTGTAGTACAAGTTCTGACTTCACTTTCTAGAATGAACATTGAGTTGAATCAAACTTTTTGTTTTGGTCAGTTTGATCTGTAAACATTTATGTTTTCCACCTCAAAACAACAGTTGCAACCAATAGGGCTGTCACTAACCATTATTTTTGTAATTGATGAGTCAGAGGTTACTTTTGTGTTGCTTGTGTGATTTTCTTTGATTAAAGGTACTAGACTCATTTTTTTTTTTTTTTACAAGAAAATAACTTAAAACCATTTTCCCACTGATATCTTGTTAATCCAGGAAATTAGTCCTGTTTATGTCTAATAATGTCCCGTTTGTGTTAAACTTTGTCTGTTGTTTTTAGTATTGTGGCTAATTGTTGTTAGCATACAGACTCACTTCGCCGCTAACAGCTGTGAAAAACATTAAAACACATTATGACGAGCAATTCTGAAGCTCAGAATGCAGTAGCTAAGTGAGCAAATAAAAAGTTTAAAATTAATTATTTCTGTTTTTTTTACGTTTTTCAGGATGCAAACATTAAGCTTTAAGGCACTGACTCACATTTGTTCATATAGTAATTGTTTCATAATACAAGTAAATCGACTGTGATAAACTCCCAAACCAAAAAAACAAAAAACACTGATATGTGTAGAACTCTGAATAGCAGTCCCTTTACATAATATTTGTGTTGTAACCTACACACATACTGTATATGCAGGTAGTGAAGTGCATGTTGTCAAGAACAACCATTGAACTGTCATTTTGGTTTTGATCCTCATCTGTGACTTTGGCCCACAGTTCTGTGATTGGTCTGAAGCACAGCGGTTAAGTGTGTAAACTAAGGGTTGTACCAATACTGAATTTTAGTTGTGGACGATTAGTCAATGACATCGACAAAAAAAAAAAAAAAATCTCCAAAGACATGATGATTTGCTTGAGCTATTACTGTATTAGAAACATTTTACTTATACTGATCATGTAATAAGGAAATATTAGATCTGCCTAAAACCCGTGTAATTAAATTGAACATAGGCTATTTGATTTCACAAATCAATAGGCTAAATAAATAAAAGCAGTCTTAACCTATCTGTGCATGTGCTGGGGGCGGAGACTCTCACTCTCACGTTTCTAACCGTTAAGAAAACACAAATCCATATGATGTCCTGGATCTACACATCACACACTCCCTAATGTGCCCTGCTCAGTGACCAGTCTTATATCCTCAACTCTGTCTGCTCTGTAAAGCTCTAAAACCAATAAAGTGTGGATACATAAAGACCGCTTCACGTCGCTATTCTGGTGGACAATCTGTGTGCTACGGGACGGCAGGACAGCGCTCCTCAGGCGGGTAGTCTGTGCGCTTGTAGACGGCGAGGTCACTCACTCTAACACAACAAGTCTATTTTTGATTGAAAAGTTGCACCGTGTACTATTCCAAATCATTTTTTTCCCTCCACAAATGCACAAATTACCTCTGCGCGCGCAAATGCCCAAATAGTCCAAAGTCAAATCTGTCCAAACTCAAGCTGTGTCTTGTTTTTGTCAGGCATCACACAGGAGATGATCAATGAGACGCGGGCCTCGACGGAGCGGAGGATGCTGGGAGATATTCAGGAGCTGATGAGGCAGGAAGAGGAGGTCAACCAGCAGGACTCCCAGGGTGCAACGCTGGTAAGTCTGACACCACCATCACCATTTCTCACCGCGACAGAAGAATTCTCCAAACAGCAGGAAGTCTGTCACATTTTCTACCGACTATAAAGTGAGAAACATATAATTGTGCGTCAGGAAATGATAAATGCTCAAACAGGAAGAACGATTGCTAATATGTGACCTGCATTTGGTGACAGAATGTACGAATGTATGACAGCACAGAGAAAAGTGGTGTTCAAATCAAACTAAAAATGATAGATTTAAAAGGTTAAAAGCGCATTTATCACACACATTGTTACAGAAATTGTATGTAATTACACAAAATGATTGTATTTAAAATGGCAAAAGAGAAAGACTTTTAGCAGCATCAAAAACAACATTGCATTGAAATAAAATGAAGTAGTTTCTGCAAAGGTTGACATCGTGATTAAAGCAGGATGTGGGAGGGAATAGGTGATAGGTGGAAACAGGACTTTTCTGTGAACTGGAGATTCTGTTACATTACAATACAAGGTTAGTCAATATGGAATCAGCCCAACTACAACTGCGCTGTAATCCAGATGCTCATGTTGATCAAATGTTGAGTCCAGGTTATTTGAAATGAGCTCTATTTTCTGCTCAGGCAAAAAAAAAAAAAAAAAAAAAAAATCACAACTTTCATGAGGAGGTAATAACAAAACCCAACATGTTCTATGCAATGAGTGGTAATAATTTGAACCAGTCAAATTATACATTTTAAAGACAACATGAAAAAGGTAAATAATTTCAACTGCCTTATAGCAAACACTTGGATTGAAAAATATTTTATACGATGAAAAAAGTATACATTTTTTCTTCAAGTGTATTTTAGTCACTTGTGTTTTTTTGTTTTGTTTTCTATGATACCTAAAACTTGGCAAACTGTTGCTCAAAAAATAATGGCTCAAGAATTCTGAGTTTACCGTGCGTGAGTAAACTGATGATAAGATTAAACGTATAACATGACCCCTTACTTGTATATGATGTTTAATATACGAGCATTAATGGCAGGTCCACAAATGCTCTTCTTGGCAGACTGTCTACAGCTGCTCTAAGTGGAATGATTCCATAAACCTGCAATTAATAGTGTATATTAAATTTAATTGGTTGCAGTTAAAGTTTTATTTGCCAGACGAAGACATTGGAAGAAAGAACAAACAAAAAATGGTAAACTCAGATTGTTAACCTCTGAGCATCTTTTCTTCTTACAAACACATTCAGTTTAATTAGTTGCAAAAGCTGTTTTTCTTTTCAACTTTTAGAAGCCTATTTCAGCCATCAAGGATAACTGGTTGTTTGTTAATACATTCAATTGTAGAAGAAGAAGAAGTTTTTGTGCTTTGAGACAACAAAAACTTTTGGAAAAAAACACAAATTTACAATGTGGATCATTTAAAGGTGTATTGCACAAGTTAAAATGCTCAAAGTTGTGATATATCAAATTACTGTCCAATTGTCTGGATGTTTTGTAAAGGCTGCCTCTATAAGTGCAGGCAGCATGTTTAGGATGGCATTATCACATGTTTAGACGCCACGAATTTAGTTTAGATTTACTAATTTAGCTTCACTTTCTTAGCTGTTTAGGTAAGGTTCATGTTTTGGTGCCGACAATAATAATTTGATATTAACTTGTTTATTAGAAATAGTCCTGTGAAGAGGTTTTTTCTCTCACAGACAAAACGGCGTTCCTCCTGACTTTCATTGACTAACTTTTGGAGTTTGTAAATTAGTCAGTGAAAAATAACAAATAAACTAATCAGCATCTTCGGTTTCATACTAATAACCTTCTACCCCAGAAAACATTATGCAGAAAATAATGTGTCAACAGGAGTCTTTTAGGCCGTAAGATTCGTTTTCAGTTGAATATTAAAGATTGATGGATGCAGCGCCACAAAATGTAAAGATGGTCCCTTGTTAAAAAAATGGACTCCTCGCACAAAGCACCTTTAATTTCACCTCATCTATTCCTCTTTTTATCTCTGGATATTGTCAAACTTGTACATTTTGTCCTTATGTATTTTCTCTCCACCGTGTTAGCTGCTACACACATAATATTATAACATAACACATTTTGAAAGACTTTGACAACATTTACAAAACATTTTGCTGATTTTTTATTTAAGTCCCTGTTTTATATCTAAAAATCCAGCAAAACAAACAAATGTTTTGACAATGTTTTCAGACAAATCTAGTTAATTTACTTAAAAAAATAATAAAATGCAAATTGAGCAAAATCTGGGGGTCGCAGGATGATTTCAAGATGTAATTTTACTTAACTACTTCTTTTTTGTTATGTTTTTATAACGTTAGCATCAGGTTTAACTGCTTTTTAGCTCAATTTAAATGGGTTTCCAACTTGAAATTTTTAAAAACATCTATTTTATTTTGCTGTGGGGGTCGCGAGTTTGTTAAGTTGTAATTTTGTGGGTCCCACTCTGACAAGTTTGGGAACCACTGCTCTAATGTATCAAATAAATAAACAAATTAGTCAATCCCAATTCCCTCTGAACACAGACAGATGCGTTCTTCATTGTTGAGCTCAGCAGATCAAACCCATGTTGTTTGTTATGTATGAGAGAGTGTGCTGCAGCTGGAGGCAGAAAGGGTCGTGATAGTAACCCAAAATAACCCGCTAAAGCCTCAGGTATTAGCACAGATTGTCTGATGGAGCTGTGTGTGCTCCTGGTAATCTTCTGTGGCCACAATGAAGCAAAGCAGAGCACGTCTGATTAAACTCACAATGGGAAAAGATGGAGAGAGGAAGTACTTATGTAAGCGAAAAGGGAATGATTTGATATAAACCACTGAAAGTTTAAAAGAGCAGCAGAAGCTAAGCCCGGCGTTTGAGTCAGTTAGAATCAATGAGTTAAGAGAGAGTGTGGATGGACTGGAGAAGCAAAAAAATCTATTCTGGGAGATAAAATAAAAACACGGGCCTCAAATATATAGATTAAAAGGAGTCAATGAATGCATAAAGATGAATTTGTGGTGCTAATAACACAGTGTCTGTCTATTTGCTGCTTTGTGATTGATTTAGCTCTATGCGGGGGACTTTAGATTCTCATTAGCTGGTAAGTTGCTAAAATACCAAATTGTTTAGTTCGTATCTCAACTCATTTGTGGAAAAGAAATGGAATTTGAAAATGGCCAGTCTAGAATGACAAGACTTTAGTTTTGGTAAGAGAAACTGTATTCCAAAGTGTGTGGTGAAAACCCTTTGTAACATCACTCACAAAGAGAATACACTCTTGTAAAAATAGGATGGAAAATCAACTGAAGCTTCAAAAGCGTTCTGACCAAAGTTTAACACAAACTCGGCAGGTCCCAGGTGTGAGAGGGAGAACACACCCTGAGCACCAAAATGTCAAGACTTTAACCTTTAAACCCCAAAAGGCAGAATGTTTGTCTCCGAGTGTGTCTTTGTGGGGAACTGCAAAGTCTGACCAACAACACAACCACATCACCCATATCATAGAAAGGGCTAAGTATTATTCTTAAGCTAAAACATGAGAGCCAACCACCAGTTCATCAGGCCATAGTTAAGGCTACAGCAGGTTAATGAGACTAACCAAGAATCTGAGGTTTACGAATTGTTAATTCACCATGGTAGCAGGCAGGCTCATTACATTCACTGCAATAATTGCCTTTATTCACGTTTGTATGAATTTACATACATCACAGTAATATCAAAGCTCAAACAAACAAACTAACAAATAAACAAACAAAAAACAAAATCTCATTGCAGATGCATTAAAATGTTGAGGTTTTATTGTTGTTAAAATCCTTCAAGGTCTTCTGCATCCGGCCAAGCTCCGCCACCAGAACATGAACAGGTTTTTATAAAGAAGCAGATAATTTTATGTGAATTATCTGTGTCTACACTCAACAAAAATGTGTATATGAAAAAAATAAAAAAATCTGTGTTATGCGATATGACATATTCCAAGAGGAGATGACCAAATGTTCTTTTAAGACAACGTTTTTCAGACATTTTTTCAGTGTTATGTAAGTGCACCGTATTCTTTGTTTTGATAAAAAACAAAACTCTACAAATGTATGTCGACACATATTTGATCACATGTGATGTATAGAGACAGAGTAAATACGTCCTGTTGAGTGTGTGCAAACCTCACCTCTATAGACCATGCATTATACTGACAAGTCCAAGGAGATTTTGTGTCTTTTAAACAATAAAACAAAGCAAGATCACCCTAATTGCATATACAAAATATAGTAAATATTTCAAAAGTTTTTATTTAGTCTTAGAGGCATGAGACATTTTTCTTCCAAGGACAGGCGAGATACCGCTTCTGCTTCAACTGACTGCACAATGCTGCAAAAAACAACAACAACAAAACATTATTTATTACTCTTTAAATCAAACTATTCAAACTGCAGATTGCTTCATGTAACTTCAGATTATCACTGTTGAGAAATACTGCTCCAGATAAAATATATTTACAAATACATATACTGTTCTCAATTTCCTTCATTGACTGCTGACATTTGCACACATTACAGTACAAGTTGAGTGTTTTTCTGGACCAGCGAAGCCTTAGACACATAGCAAAGGCACTTTAAAGCGCTAAAGCTGCGAAAACAAAGATAGGTGACCTTTAAAAGTATAAGTCTCATTTTGTGTGGAGTTCTGGAAAGTGTCAAATCAAATGAGAAAGTAGCTCCCAGTGGGGTTTGTACCAGTGCCTCTATGTGCCATGGCATTTGATTTCCTCCTCTGCCACTGTAGCTTAATGAAACTATTCTTCCACACCACTCTCTCTGAGCTGGTGCTGCGATGGTGATGCAAAGTCCAACCTCCATCTCTGAACTGGGAGCTGTCGGTTCAGTTCATTTAAGGTCTAGTGATTGCATTTACATCATTCTCACACTCACAGGAGCGACAAATCAAAGCTCCCACATTCTTTATTTACATATACAGCCTTTTTTGTTTGTGGGTGGAAGTCTGTGTGTCTGGAATGAAATTGGATGTATGCGCGTCAGAAGAAGTTAGGAAAGAAAGGAGGTTTATTTACTCGTACTTATTAAACTCATTTTGTCATTTTTATTGTATTATCTGTGCACCATCTACAGACCTGTTCTCCCTTTGCATCAGAAAAGGGAATATCTGAATGATTCTCAAAAAGTGAACAAGACTATCAAAAGTTTGAGAAGCACTGTCCTGGAACAACAAGTGAACAATTGTCTTTATAGAGGCAGGGAAGGCAGACTTTCCTCAGGGCAGTCCAGGCAATTTTAAGCTTCTTGTGCAAAGAACATAAAAAGTTTTGTTGTCATATATTTGTCTTAGTTGACCTAAGAATTAGAAGTGAAAAGTCGTGCTTAACTACAGCACAAACCACAAATCAACAACAGCTGATTATTAACAGTGACTCAAGTATGGAAGAGTGATCATCGATACTAAAACATGACATTAAGAGACATAAATTGAATTTAACAAGAATAATTGTCAATATGCACATTCGTAGACAAACTTTACTGAGCCAGTATTGATGTGTTAATGCTGTATTGATCATGTTAACGGTGCAGAACATGGACAAAATTGCAATATTGGACTTTACTTACAGTATGTAAAGGACTGGACAATATTGACAAGACTTTTGAAGTGAATTCAAATGATAGTCAATCTAGAAGAAATGTAATAATTTTGTTTCTAAACACTGAGGTTTAATTCTGACAAAGTTTGCGAAAATAAACTAGTTGATTAGTAAATTATTATGAATTATTATTTTTTTTACAAGATAAACAATATAGTTGATATTCAAACTTTGGATAACTTCAAAATAGAGTTGGGTGGTATGTTGAATTTAAGACTAAACTATATAGCCTAGTAGTATTTGTTTTCTATAAGCAATAGAATAAAGTTGTTCATAGTGCTTTATTCTACAAAAAACTTGAACAAAAGTACTAAACTAGGTGTAAAGGTGATATTTTCGAACTTTTGTTATTCTCTTACGGGAATTTATGGTTAAAGATCCAGTTCATTGAGAACTGCTCCTTTCTTGCTCTTTTGGGACATTTCCTGATGATTTACGTGTATTTTGAGCACAAATGTCACCACTAAGTCTTAATAAATTTTGTTGAAGTCGTGTTATCTCAAAAAAGTAAATAGTTTCTTCTGTAGCTGTTAAAAATGCCAGGCGGAGCTAGCTTCACGTTAGCATCATACTAGAATTTAGGCCGTAGCTACTGTTAGCATTGTTGGATATATTTACAAACTTGGCCTGTTGGGTCGCTTTATTCTTCTCCATGTCTTCGTATCTAAAGTATATTTGGTATAATATATTTCCTTAAGTTCACATTTGCTGTAGTAGTTGTTGAGTGATAAAGCTGTTGTTCTGAAGGACTCTCAATGTCAAGTCTTCTTCTTGGAGGTTCTTAGTGGGCGTGGCCTCTGATGCCAACTGGATACATTTTGCGACATTATTGTTCTTCATTTAAAAACATTTATATACTGTATTATATTGGTATTTATTAAATTCACATAAATTACTTTTTGACATTCAAAAAAAGAAAAAAAAATCACCCAGCTGTAAAACAATTTCCACAAAACTACCTAAAACTTGATATAATGTCATCTTCTAGTATGTACTGTAGTAAAATTAAAATGTATGGTTGTTACAATAACCTTTTCTGCCAGCTTCCTTTCTTGTACAACTGTAGGACACTGTATTATTCTAAAATATTCACATACTTTATAATACAGCTTAGAATAATTACATTTGGGTGTGCACTGGAGAGAGGGAGCATGCTGCACTAGCTCTAATGAATCCACTGGACTTGCAGGTGTAGTGCGGCACACCGTCAGCACTTTGGTGTGAGTCCCTTACTTAGCACTAAGCATTTTTAGCCTATACAAGACACGTGCCCTTAAAACTCATTGATCGTCCTTTGCCCCTTTGCCAGCTCCATATTGCAGCAGCGAACGGCTACGTGCAGGCCGCAGAGTTACTCCTGGAGGGGGGCGCTCGCATGGACCTGAGGGACTCCGACGGATGGCAGCCTCTACATGCGGCGGCTTGCTGGGGTCAGGTGAGGTCAACGCCACAAAAAGACTAAAGGTTATGTTAAACAAAAATTACTCTCCTGTCCTATCAGCTTTTAGTCAAGTTTAATTGCTGTGTGGATAAAGTAAATAACACTCAAATTCAGGAACAAGTGTAGTTTATTTACTATTGCCAACATACAGATATGAAGGGCTGTTTCCAAACATCCACACTATTCCATTTTGTAGTCGTTTTCTACAGGTCAAAAATGGAACATTCAAATTTCCCCACAATGCAACTAGAAAAGTAATGAGCATGGATGGTGACTAGAATTGTTGAAGCGAGGTCACAATTTGTTGCGAGAATCAGAAAAAACACATGGACAGCTCCAGGAAACAACACAACTAAATGAAAATTGATAAAAGAGCTAACTAAATGGACTGCTGAGCCGCGATAACACTTGTAAGTTACAAGTTGAACCAAAAGCTGTTAACCTAAAGACGCTAACGGGAGCCATAAACATGCTAGTGTTAGCTGCTTACCTTAGTTTGAGTTGTAAAAGTGGAATTATCTCGTCCATTTGCTTTTAATCTGGTGGTAATGTGATGAATTTTAGTTCGTAAATATGTATGTCAAAAATGACTACTTACAATAGTTAAGAACATGCTCCCCAAAACCCCACAGCTCGACATTTTTATTCTACCAATACACACCTGAAGTTTGTTTGTTGAGTAATCCAGATTGTAAATCTCTAAAGCTCTAATGCTCTGTTCCACCTTGTCATGTGATGAAGCAATTGTTTTACACTTTTAGCTTCAATTGCTTTACTCAACAACATAAAACAGAATTTTTTTTGAGAAAAAAAATTCAATTTATGTATTAATAACATGGAACAGTGTTTTAAGTAGGCTAGGGTCTAAAACACAGTAGTTTTGTGTTAAACATGTCCGAATAAAATACAACACAATTTCAGGTGTGTCTGTCCATTTACACACATTGTCAAATTACAGACCCTTTAATGTTGAGAGAGGAGTAATGAGATTTGTGGCTTTTGTAGATGCACGTGGCAGAGCTGTTGGTCTCACATGGAGCCAGTCTCAACGCCAAGACGTTCCTCGAGGAAACGCCCATTGGTAAGAACTAACTCTCATATATACAAATGAAAACAGTCATAAGGCCCGGTAAGTTAAATTAACTTGATTTGTTTTAATATAACTTGACATTTTGAGCTTACTGTTTTAAGTTACACATAAAAAAACTCACATAAAGTACTTAAACAGAATTAAAACAAAAATGGTACTTACATTTTGAAAGTTTTTGTTTTTATTTTAGAATTGCACAAGTCACAAATGTTTGAGAAGGCTAATGATTTCTGTTCACATTTCCAAATGTCAAAATGCCAATGATGTCAAGTGAGCATATTTTATATAACCTTTTGTTCATTTGCGAAGAAAGAAAGAGTTTTTGAGGCTAAAATAACAGATGCAGTTCAAATTTAGACAATGAAAGGTTAATGGAGGCTTTTGTTTTTATGTCTGTGAATATTTTTTGTGAGGCTAAAATATTAGTTTCAAAGTTAGGAATTTATGGCTGAAAAAAAAATCTTATTATTCTAGAATTCTGAAGATGGAGTGTAAAAATGCAAAGAAGCACTTTTTCAGCCTTAGAAGAACACTGAACATTCAGAATTTTGATCCCAAACGTGTGACTAAAACAAAACCCCAGCTTTGTGTTTGACAAGCAAATAACATTTTAAAATTAATATAAACTATTTGCTTTGGTCCTGTGCATCTTAGTCAGTTTGCAGGGAAATGATGGAAAGATCCATATTTTTCTATTCTGGTATTCTAGAATATATGAAAAGATAAACATCTATTCGTACATTTGTTATTTGTTCGGTTCGCCAGAGGCTCTCAGGGGCCCAGGTTGTTTTTGAAATGTTGTAATATAATGCAATCTCTCCATGTAGATTTGTGTGAAGACGAGGAGTTCAGAAACATATTGTTGGACCTCAAACACAAACATGACATCATCATGAAGTCCCAGCTCAAGCACAAAACGTCCCTGTGCAGAAGGACGTCCAGCGCAGGCAGCCGTGGGTAAATGCTGACACCTGCTGGAGGACATACTCAACTACAACTTTTAGCGCACACGTTTTAAGATGAAGATCAAAAACATTATGTAGCTTTCATTCATTTCAATCAAGCAAAATGTAACCAGTGTAAATAATATATCTTGTTCTTATTATGGACATCACATTGGACCAGCCAGATGAATTGCTTTGAGTGTTTTAGAAATGGAAGAAGAATAGATGTTAGTGGTACTGTTTCAGCACTTTAATTCATTATTTGTTAAAAACAGGTTCCACAAACTTCCGTACTAAAGTTTTCTAAACTGGCAACAATCAAAGTTTCGAAATGGAAAAACAGCAGCACTTTTAGTGCTGTTTTGAATATATGTTTGTGGTAGCCTAAATATAGCAGTTGAGCTTTTGTTTGATGACAAATTGTTTGCAAGCAGTAGGTTTGGAACATTTCACTCATCCCACTGGCAAGTCAGTTTTAGGCTAAATACTATGTGTTTTGGGCTAAATACTATGTTTTACTTGTACAACACAAAAGTTGTAGCTGAAGTGATGCATACAAACTTTATAACAAGTGCTTATTTTTACTTTAGTCAAGAGTTACACCTAAAATACTTATTCAAAATGCATTAAGGCGAGACATCATTATTATTTTTTTGTTATTTTGCTTTTTCAGTACATTGGTTTTCATGTTGAAACAACATAGTCTAGTCTTCTTTTAATGTTTAATTTCCCCTAACCCACACATAGTTCTAAGGAACATTGTAGCTTCATGCAGTGTCTTAATAAAAATAATAAATCAAAAAAAGTTTAATTATTGTAAGTGTGATTTTGACTTGTGTGCACAGTAAAGTGGTGCGGAGAGCCAGTCTGTCTGACAGACACAACTTGTGCCGTAAAGAGTACGAGACAGAAGCCATAGTGTGGAGAGGAGGCCGAGAGGAGCAGGACGCCGACCAGGAGAACAGCCATGTCCTCAATGTAAGTGTGAACACCACACAGAGGGGGACAGGATATTTACAGTGTTTGTACTTAAGCAAGACTCACATCTGTTTCGTTTTGAAGACAAAAGGTTTGATCTGTAACTATGGCTCCGTCCTACTCGCACTAGGCTCCAAACTTGTCTGAAGTACGTAAAACTGTGATGTGTGGACAAAAAAACACTGTAAAGAAATGGGATTCCCTACCTACACTAACCCTAACTCTAAAACCACTTCTTGACCCTCAAACAGGCCCTTCGCAAAGTGAGGACCAAAATGTCCTCACTTCCTAAAGATGTCCTCACTCTGTTGGTTAAAAACTCAAAACGGTCCTCACAAAGAAAAAAACAAATACATAATAAAAAAAAAAAACATACATACATATACATACATACATACATACATACATACATACATACATACATACATACATACAATTTATTTTTTTGGTCATCATTGTTCTGAGCTGTGCCTCTGTGAAAACCACTTCCTGCTCACACCTGTTCTTTTCACTGTCACACACACCACTCACCACAATGGAACATCTGCTTTCTTTATCTTTCTAAGGTGTGATGCAATATATTGTATTTAAACAATACAATTGCACAACATTCACCTTTGAATTGTCATATTTTTGAGGCTTCTTAAGCACTTTTTTTCCCCATCTCAGTATATTTTTGTTTTTCACCCCCAAATTGTATTGTTAGAGCACTATCTTTACCTAATTATTTGTAGCATAAGCTTTTTTCAAACTTACGCAGAGCCATTTGAGTCACTGTATGACTTTTTGGGATCTAGACATGTAATGGGCCATAGGCTTTGTGTTAGAACGGTTTATATACCTACACTGGTACACCAGCTTGTTTTTGTTGGTTTTGTCAGATATATGTGAGTGATATCAGAGCATGTTTACAGTTGTTTCTTTCTTGTTTTTGTTTTTTACAATTCGGGATTATGACAAACTCTATCAAAAAATACTTTTTGTTCACAAGCAAAGCTTTAGAACAGCTTTTTCAGACCAAGCAAGTTTACCATTCTCTGCTCTGCTTATCAGCGCTCATCCCAAAGAGTCAGATAGTGACTCACATGGCTCTGCACAGTTTGAAAAGATCCATCCATCTATTTTCTTTTGCTTTATCCAAAGTCTGGTCGCAGAGGCAGCAGTCTGAGCAGGGAAACCCAGACTTCCCTTTCCACACACACTTCCTTTAGTTGCTCCAGGGAAATGCCGAGGTGTTCCCAGGCCATGCGCTGTTTAATATTTAGTAGAACAACAGAACAGTTTCTGTGTTTTCTTCTTGAAGAAACAGTGCCACTCCTTGTACACTTGTCAGTTTCTGTGCATCTGTGAGCAGCTGTGTGAAGCATTTTTGAGAGGTCGTGGTCACAGTTTCACTCAGGAATTACGGTTCCAACATTTCTGAAGGATTCGCTTTAAATGTGATACATTTTACTTGTGGGACTTCATGAGGTTTAAAGTTTGTTTTAAATCGTGGTTTTATGTGAGGTTTAATATTTGAGGAATAATCTAAACATGACTTATAGAGCGTCCATTTGAAGGTGTCTAGTGAAGGCTCTTTGTGTGACAGGTGAAGCCGGTGATAGAACTTCCGGACAAACCCAAACTCCCTGCCATTCTCAAAGACAGCAGACAGAATGGACTCATCTCCACCACTACATCCATGCCCCCGCAGTCCCCTTCGAACGGCTCTACCCCCCCTTCAGACAAGACCTCTCTCCTGTCCACGCCCACTCAGGACGAGCCCTGGCCCCGGGACCGCCCCCAAACTCTGTCCGAGCTGAAAAAGCAAAGAGCTGCCGCCAAACTTTTGAACCACCCTTTGTTCAATGGTCACCTTGGCAACGGCTCCACAGACTCCTTCTCAGACATCAGAAACAGTTCTGATGACCCCCGCATGCCGCTGGTCTCGTCCAATGGCAGCGCAGTTTACTACACTCCGGCCAGTGGCGACCCGCCCCTTCTGAAACTGAAGCAGCCCTTAGAAGAAGAGGCGCCCAAACCTCGGACCTGCTGCTGTGTGTCGTAGCCCTGGTCATGTAATCGCTCATGTCACTGAGTATGTGGACTAAAGCTGCTGTCCACTCTACAGCTTTGACCTCTGCGATCAAAGATTTCTGCTTTATACATCTTACTACAACCTGTGAGGAAATGTGAATGCTAGTAAATTCTAAAATTAGTTTTTAGACAATAGGAATGCAGATAACCTCAGTTAAGAATGATTAGTCTTAACTGAGGTTATCTCAACCCCATGGTCTATGGTCCCACTATTGTCTCACTGTGACAGCTACAATCCAAGAATATGAGCCTCCACTCAAGACTTTCTATACAATCAGAAATCTTTGATCACATAAGGACAAAATGATGAAGTAAACATCCAGCTTTAGAAAGGACACCAGTATTTTCGCTACTGTAAATGGAAAACTTGCCATATGAACAAGTGACAAATGTTAAAATGACAAACTAAGAACACTTTGTGATGAAATACCAAGGGGCAGACGAGTGCCTATTGGTTTCAGAAAGTTTGGATTGCCACTTTGATTTGATGCAGACGATCTGCCTGTAGTTTAAGAAGTAAGTGGTGGTACTGCATGTTCTGGTGCAGATGAGATGTCATACACAGGTTGAATATGAATCATTCAGGTGAGCACAACAGTCACATGACTTTAGACCAGACTGTATTTTTACTTTTGCCATGTTCAAATCAGGATGGTAGGAAGGAAAGGGCTAGACAAAGTGTGTTGAGAGCGAGCATTGGAAGGCTTTATGTAAAAGAACAGAAGGTCAGCCGTTATGCTTTTAACCTGAAACAGCACAGATGTTTTTTGTTTTTTTTTCTTTGTTTTGTTCACAAAAATATCTTCTGTCACTTATTTAGGGATGGTAATCAAGAGTCAATTTTATGAAAAATGTATTCAAAACTCAAAATCAGCTAAAGAACAGATTTTACATAAAATTTACCTATTTTGAATTCGAGTCAAGTTGTAATTTCTTTCCTCATCAAAACATTTCTGGATGTTTTATTTTATTCACAAAAGCTTGAATAATTCTGTCTTTTTTAATCTCTAAAGCTCTAAAAACTCTGTTCCACCTTGTGAGATCAAGTATATTTATGTCTGCCGTACACTAGAATGACTTAGGAACTTGTATTTAAATTTTAGTTTTTTTATCTCATTAAGTCTCAACTGTTTTGAGCTGTATTGTTATAGCTTCAACATCAGGCAAATGCAAGGGTGAAAATATTGAAATGATGATCTGGTGCTGTGTGAAGATTGAAGCACTTCCTGTGTTACCAATTAACGACATCACAAGGTGAAGCACAGTATTTTTAGTTCAACAGCAAAACATCAGCTAAAAGTGCATTATTTGTGTGCCAAAAGTGTGAATGACACAAAACTCCAGGTATGTTTGGGTGATGAAACGCCAACACGTCCAAGCCATGTTTTAGTTGTTAAAACATTTTAGTAGTTCAATATATTTCATAAATACACTTACAATTTCTCATCGAGTAACATTTTGTGCAAAACTCACTACAAGATAGCCAAATTAGCGTTCAAAATTGAGCTGTGCATTTCATTGGTTCATTATTTGACCTTTAAAATAGACTTATTACGTTAAATCCACTTTTCTGAGTCTGTAGCCATGCTAAAACCGTTGTGTTTAGATTGTTTTATGCATGTTTGAGTAGTCTTGTAATGTCCTGCTGCTGATGCTCTAGTGCTCAGAAAATCCTTGTTTTCACCCACCACCTAACCCTGCCCATTTGTCTGTATTTGCTTGTGAAAAAAAAGTCATTTAATAAGTGCAGCTTGTAAAAGTAAAGTATCACAGTGAAGAGCAGAAAGTCAAAAGATGTGTTTCCATTTCCAAGCCGTTTTTGATAAATATGTTTTTCAATGAACAAAATGTAAATGACCTACACAATAGGTCTCCTTTAAAACATTGTGATGTTCTTTGGGGAGAAAGCAGAAGAGTTGACCTTTAAAGCCTTCCAATGACGCTATGTAAAAGGCAAAAAGCAAAAGCATGCCATGTTCCAGTGTTTGTTCTAAACAGTATTCCAGCGTCGCTCCTCTGATCCATCCTTAACTGACCACTCCTCTGCAATGGCTGATTAACAACCATTGTTCAGCTGTACATTTTAATTTATACATAGAGTGTATTGTAATGTATAAGCCTATTGGTAAAGAAGCTGAGTGTATTTATTATTTGAATGGCCTGTCGCGAGTGAATGATTTTGAGATGAGCGAAGCACCTTCTACACTGCAGAAAGTCAAACTTCAATCTATGTTGAAATGATTAGAATCTAGAACAATCATTTTTACCAAATCAAACTGTTTATTTCACTTGTTTCAACACTGTAAAAACTTAGTTTTTAAGGTAACCTACCTTTATTCAAATATTGTCAATAGCATTAAAATTACGGGATTATGATAGGGAAATAAAAGTCAATCTGTATTTAAAGTAAGTATTTACTTACTGGTTCGATTTGAGATACAATTTTCTGCACAATTTATAATCTAGACTATAGTTCCATGGTTGCATGTGTTAGGGATTTCCTCAAAAGTTTGGTTACACTGCTGAATACTTATTATTTATGATAATCACTCCTGAGTTTATGACAAAATGAACTTCAGCAATAAAAATGACCGCAAATACAAACAAAATGGTAAAAAATTAATTGGAATTTTGAGTAAAATCTTAAAGAAATGCTTTAGTGATGCAGCAAATTTCCCTTTTTTGTCAACATCTTACTCCATTTGTAAACATTTGAGGAAAAAAACACATTGGAGAAATTATGCAGAACCACATTGAAACAAGTCTAATAATTAGGTTCATTAAATAATACTTACAATGGAACCTACAGTTGTTGCAGTGTGACATGATGGAGTTCAAGTGAAAGGTCTTATTGTTCTAAACATGTACATGCTATTGTAAACACACTAATCTGCCCTCACTCAGGTGGATTCTTCTCACTGTATGTCATAGTGATAGATATAAGTTATATATGACCCTGATATGCCTTTGCTTTCCTGTTTAGATGTAGCATTTGTCCTACAGAATCGTCCCCTTAGAATGCGAAGATTAGAACAAAAGAGAAATGTTTATTTAATAAGTGAGTGTAAAGAGGAAGATCTATAGTGAGAAAAGGAATACGTTCTGGAGGATCGTATTCTGAAAATATGATTGTCATTTGGAATTCTAAACTTCTATGTATGACTGAGGTTCTGACTGACTGACTGATAAATGAAATGTTCAAGTTATAAGACGATTCAAAGCAACAATTGTGTTTATTTAATTAATGTCAAATAATGATCAAAGTCTACTCCAAATATGCTTTGCTTTATTGCACCAACCAGTCACACCAAAGCAATGGGGCAAGTGTTTTGTCAAATAAAACACTTCCTCCTTAATCTGACTGTAGCTCCTGGTGTTCCAGTTGTCTCCATCAAGTACTGCCAGCCAACCTGCTTAGCTGAAATTGACAAGCTGTTAAGGTTGCATTACATGTTAACCTCCATGCTATGCTTCAAGGCGCCTACTTTGTGAATCACTTATATTAAGATAAACTTCTTTTAATCACATCGGAACATCAAGTTGCATTGCTGTGGACTGTGATTGGTTTAAATATATGTCTTCAGTTTTCTGATTGGCTCAAGGATGATCATATACAGTATATCACCAAGAATTTTTTTAAGTTGAAAAGACTTTACAGTAGTTCATAAATTCCTCAACAGTGCACTAAACTTTATAAAATACTGATATAGTTAAACAGACGTGACCTGAAAACTCAACCTTCTCATTCTAAGGGGACTTTATAATTTTCACACAATGTATTAGCAAACCAACAGCCCAAAATGAACAAACATGAAGTGGACTCCTGTATATTTTCTTGTTAAGTGCCAAAGAGTCTTCCTTTAAAACTTAAGCCGATTCTAAAGCTGATTTTGGCTGCCCTTGTTGATGTACAGTAAACATATATTTGTCCAAACTGGGGTTGTCTTACAAGTCCACAGTAGTTTTGCTTCTGCACAAATTTGTGAATAAAAGATAATGATGTCATACAGTAGATTTCATGTATATTGTCAGTACATGTCGAATGGTTTAAAAGCAGGAGAATCTGATTGATCTCTAAACATGTGAAGACAGTTAAAGGTGCATTGTAGAAGTCAATATCATGTGTAGAGTCTACCTGAAACATACACTGATCACTTACCGTTAACCTGTGTCTACATCGGTTTTGTCCAGTTTCCCTATCACTAAAAACATGTACAATAGGTTGACCCCAAGACTCTACTGAAAAAGAGATTCAGATCCAGAGGTGACACGCCAACATATTTTTACACCAGTACTTTACTTGAGTATTAAAAAATCTGTTTACTTTTTCTACTTTTTTCAAAAAATTGTACTTTTTATCTCTACATTTTCGATCTACTTTAATAAATGCTGACAACAATATGATTAAGTCAGATACATATAGACAAATAACTGTTCTTTTGCGTAAGTAGTGAACTTCATAATTTTGTCATCACCTCTGATCAGATCTCATGTCCTTCCTAGTAACTAAAGAACAAAACTTCTCACATTTTGGAGATGGTTATATTAAGACATTGTCCTTGTCCAACAACTATGGTGACATTGTCACATGACAATCACATGCTCCACCTGGTCCTGAACATGAACAGTCCTTTATTGTGGCAGCCTAGGACAATCATGCTGTCTGATCAGCAATTGATATGCCACACTTGTGAGACGTGCTGGTGAAGAAATGTTCACTAACACATTATTGCCAACAATATAGAAAATATCAAAAAGTTGAGCTCATGAAAAATGGAAGCAAAAAACAACCTTTTTGCATTGCTTAGGGTAATTTTAAATGAGGCTGAAACAATAGCTGAGCTTCAAACTTGGTCAATGTGACTAAGTATGTTTTAGACTGTTTGTGTATTACTTAAAAGCATCACAAGATGCAAAGTTAGTCACGTTGAATTTTTCCTATTAAGGTTATTTTCATGTCATTTCACACATTGATACCAGTGACTAGACCCATTCACTAGTAATGCAACAAAAACTGCTTTTGAACAATATGTATTTCAACTGCTGTAATACTTTCAAATACTGTGTTTTAAGGCAGAGGATCATTACAGAAAAGGTTATATGGCCAAAAAGTATATGTATATAAAAAATAACTGACACAATCATCAGAATCCACAGTGCACCTTTAACTGTAGCTGCCACTCAAAGTGTCAGAAGTTCTTCTAATGTTGTGGTCAGTGTGAAGAAAGGGACAACCACTGTTGAAGCAGAACAGATTGTACAGACTGAGGCTTGTGTGACAACATGAGACACAAGACAAACTACTGACATTTTGTAATTACTGGATTTATTCATGGTTACAGTAACATATTTGGAATAAATTGTATATTTTGAGAATTGTACCTGTTGTATTTTTTGTTTGATTTTACTTGTTCCAAGTTCTCTACTTCCAATTTGATTATAAACTTCTTACTTCAGGCCACATGATTTCCTCCACCTAATTAATTGAGTGTCTGAATTGTTCTTACGATATATTTTATGCTTTTTTGTAGCTGACATGAGCCAAGATGTCGGTATGTTAAAGATAGTTAGCCACAATGCTAACAACAACAACAGACTGACTTGGTGGAGGTGAACAAACGTGACATTATTAGACAGACACATTACTTTGCGGACTAATTTCCACCTGAACGTACATACATTAACAAGACATCTGCGCTAGGGAGAAAGTGATAATGAGTTTTACTGTAAACAATAGTCCCTTTATTTTGTGACACAGGTTTAAGTGTCAAAGTAAAGGAGACATTCTAGCTACATGCTTAATATTCTATAATCCAGTTTGTTGCTGCAAAACTTTTCAATGTTATGTGTATCATAAGCAGATCTCTTAGATCTTCTACACTTATAGATTATTATTGCGTAAAATAAGCTATTCCTTAAAGGGACTATAGGCTAACTGATTTTTGCATCCTTAAAAATTAAACAAAATTCATTTTAAGCTTTTTTATTTCAGTCTACATGATTTGCTCACTCAGCTAATGCATTCTAACTTCATATTTGTTCACATGATGTATTTTAATGTTTCTTCACAGCTGTTAGCGGCAAGGTGAGTTAGTATGCTAACAATAGTTAGCCACAATGCTAAAAAAGTTAGACACAAACGGGACATTATTAGACGTAGACATTGTGGACTAATTTCCACCGGAATAGATGCATTAACAAGATATCAGTGCTAGGGGGAAATTGTTTTTAATTATTTTGTGTAAAAAAAAATAAAAAATAAATAAAGTATTGTTCCTTTAAGACTGTGCCCAGCTTTATAGAAAAAAAAATACAAATTCTGATTGATAAAAGTAACTAATGTTAGCTTTACAAAAATAGACAAGCAAAAAGTACTGATACACAGATATTTTGGATTTCATTTCACTTCAGTTCAGTAATATTGTGCTCTGGATAATCACAATTGATGTAATTCATGTGAACACTTGCTATAAGACTGATTTAGTTTATTTATTTATTTGATTAATTAATTTATTTAATATTTTAGCTATGAAGGCACACCACAGAACAAACTAAAGATTTAGTTCCAAGTCCAAAACCTACATCAGCTCGTCACATACTTGGACTATACTCATGCACATGGACTGCTTCCTGGACATACAGTACCCTCATCCTCTGCACACTCTTTGACTGTGTTTCTCTCTAGCAGATACTCTACTTCAGAAGTTAGCTAGGTCACAGAGTCGACCTCAGAGGTCAGAGGTCAAAGTTTGCTCCAGCCCAAGCCGTTACTACTGCTTGTGCTGTGTGAGCAAGATAAGGACGAGAAATGCTATCAAATAAGCGCTACACATTTAGGTATTAGATAACCTAACATCTTCACAGGAACTCAACAAGTTTGTAATGTTCTTTAAAGAACTGCACAGTGCTGTTACAGTATGTTTCAATCATGAGCAGGACCACTCCTATGTTGTTCTCCAGACCACACCTGTACTTCAGGAGAAAGCTATTGAAGAAAACAGGTCAAGTACAGGTTGATTGTTATTATTAAGCATTATTTTGATTCATTTGAGAGCAATATTTCTCAAAACCTCGAAGCTACAGAAAACAAAATGTCTATGTCAGACTAAAAAAATTCTAAAAATTATTGCATAAGAAAAAGATATGATTGACTGTACCTGATACTTATCATTATTAAGAACTATTTTGAGTAGATTTGTGATCAGTATTTCACAAAAACTCCATACTATTGAAGAAAAGATTCATGACTAAAACATTAATGAAAAATTAACATGGCATACGAATAAGATTTTATTGGCCGTACCCGATGCTTGTCTTTATTAAAAATTATTTGGAAATGATTTGGGATCAATATTTCTCAAAACCAAGATACTTTTGAAGAAAAAGTGTGTATTTATGACCAAAATATTTATATTGCATAATAGGATTTCATTGGCTGTGACTAATGCTTTTTATTGTAAAGAATTATTTTTAACTGTCTGTTTAAAATGTTAAAAATGCATATGAAAACAATTTCATTGGCTGTACCCGATGCATTTTAAAGTTAACCCTTCAGAGTGGTTTTGTGTCTGCATTTCCATCTTTGGGCAGACAACTGTCTATTTTTGTGCCATTAATTCACCTACTATTTCCAAAGAGGACCTGACTAGGCTTTTTTTTTTTTTTTTTTTTTTTTTGTAAGTTTAGCTCCACTACTGTTCCCAGCGGTCAGGTCATGTACAGCTTATGAACAGCTGACCATTTTGACAACATACAAGCTTAAGTATGTTTTTTTTTAAATACCTTTTGATTAACATGAGTTTATTTGAACATAAGTCAGATTAAACAAATAGTTGTCTTTGTTCACTGTAGGTAAATCTGTGACATAAAAATAGTCCCAGAAGCCAAGCTGCCAGGAAGCTCACTCAAGAGCAATGCTGCTACAGAGGATGTGACCATGGACTGAAGCCAGAAGAGTTCAAATAACAAACAACACTAGGCTGTCATATGCAATATTTTTTAAACTTGGCTCTTTTCATGTTTCTGTTTTTGCTGACCCATGTGCATTTGTGTCCGTTTTACACACAAACTTCCTGAAAACACAACATGATGAAAAACTTCCTCACATTTATACGAGTAAACTTCAGTAAAGGTAAACATTAATAGCAATGTATTTTTCCTTATTCCCCATGTTTTTATGCTTTTTAATATTTTTTTTAATCTAATTTATGAGTAATTTTTTTTTTTTTTTTTTTTTTTTTACCATTTTAAGTCATAACGATGATCAAAATTGCAAGAAATAAGTGACACTAGCAGATTGATTGAAGGCTGCTAATTTGTGTTACACCACTCATTCATTCATTCATTAATCATGTTCATACTATCCATTTACAAAGTATACCTGATCCATCTTACTAATAACTAAAGAGCACATTGACCTCAATATGACTTCACCTATTTGCCTTTCTAAAGTTTTGCAGGATAGCAGAGGGAAAAAAACACTTATAAACACTTATAAGTGATGGAAAAAGTCGTATAAACTGATGTTTGATTGTCTGTTTCCTCTTCTGCTGAAGCAATCCTTAATTCCAGTCATGTGTGAGTAATCAGTTAAGCCTCTACAGCCAAATGAGACTAGACAAAACGTTTGAGTTTCACAACGGTGTTAGGTAATTCAACTACCATCAGTCATTAGCCTCTCTGTCAGTGCACCTGATAATAACTTAAGAAAACTATTACTGCAGCCTTGGATTAAAAAAAATATCTGAAAGATGGCTTTAGGGCTGTTTAGTTCTAATACTTATATTCAAATAACAAAGCACATGTAATAGGATCCAAAATATTAAACCTTCAAATGAACAACTTAATCAGTTTTTTATCTCACCACAAATATTTTGATCTTGTGCCCATGGCCACCACTTCCACTTTTTTTGTTTGTTCTCTAGGGAAGGAGGAAGTGAAAGGGAATGAATGAGAGAAATTATTAGTTTGGTTTTTGAGAAGACACCAACTTCAGGATTCAGTGCAAGGTTTTAGAGCCTGTTGGAAACCTCCCACACTGGTCTTATCAGCTGCAACACAGATAACCGTCAGAAGAGGGCAGTTCAAGTTGAGCAACTTTCAAGGTAATACGTATTCAGCCTCGGCCAAAATGACCTCTTGCATGTTTTCAGAAGGTAGAGGCAGCCTGGCAGCTAGAATAGAAGCATTTAAATAATGTACACAGTAACGAGTCCAATAAAAATAATATACTTAGGAGTAAGATGATGTTACTGTAAAATGATAGTTAACTTGACGAACTTATTGTAGAAATACAGCCTATAATGTCTTTGGTCAATACTCAAATATTGACCCAGTTTCTAGTCTACGCCTTTAAATGGCCCCTCCCGATCTGTGCGTACACGCCGTACGCGCTGTGTGCTCGCGCGCCGCCGCTCATTGGCTGCAGGCTCTGATCGGTCAGCGCGAGGACAGGAGCAGGCCAACATGTTTACAGCCACATACACGCTAATTACTGCTTTTAGCTCCATTGTTTCCTGGATTTATAACTGAGGTTTTTTGAGAGAAGATGTGGTGTCGTTTGGCGAAGCCTCTGGGGAAGACTTTCATAACGCGTGGATCGTATTCATTTGAAGTCCCAGCACTAAATAAACTGAGAAACGTCACTTTGACACTACATAAGGTGCATGGGTTGCACTCGAGCACGGCTTTGTGTCGAACTGTGGCTAACAAACACGTAATTATTGTTAATTACGCAAAAGGACAAGAAAGGGACTTATTTTCCTCGTGTGGCTTGCCATCAGACTGGGACAGAAGAGCTACCATCGCTACGTCTCTGTGTACAAGTGTACAAAGTAGAGGCGGGACAGGACGTGTCCTTACGCCTCAGTCCAGCTCACATTGCGGGCTTCAGGTTTCCAGGATCGGGCTCTTTGGTAATGTGAGTTTTCCCTCCGGAACCATGCAGACTCGCAGCTCTTCCACCGCTGCAGCCACGAAGCACCGCGAGGCCAGCGACGAGCCGAGCGTCAGCCACAAAGGGGTAAATGAAAGCTTTCAGTCCCGTGTTTACCTTTTGCCCACAGCGGAGTCAAAAGGGCGCAGAGCCGCACTCCAGTGTGTGCTTACAAAGTGTGGTCATGTGCAACTGGTGCTGCGTCCCCTTGGCTTCAGGTTGTGCGTAAAATCATATAGAAGCATGAAACCACGTTCAAGAATTGCAGTGTCATCTGAGGGTTATAGCAGTGGCACAGAGAGTCCTGATCCAGTCAACACACATAGCTACAAACACTGGCTACATAATCTCAAAACAAAAGATCAATTTGGACCATTGTATTGCCATGGGGACAGCAGAGACTTCTCTGTCCTGACTTCAGTTCAGTAAGGTAATTGACAATAAGTTATTAGTGGCCTTTGGTCACGTGTCTTTGACTGTTTGTGCTGACTCATAGTTCCTAATGCTACTGCATTTACAACATGAGTGATTCCTGTTGTGATATAGTGCTCACTTCTGTGTCTAAGAAAGCAAACCACAGGTTTGGAACCTTCCTGCTGTGAGAAAGAAGTACCAGCCATGCACTTTATTTGTTCTCTTTCTGCTTTGTTACAATGGCAATATATTGTAGCCTTGCTGCATTTCTCCATGTTTAGTAACACACTTCTCTTAAAGGAGAACTATTGATAAAACCCACTTTTCTGAGTTCTTCACCATGTTATACCAGTGTTCTCTCATCATTAGTTTACCAGCAGTTGTGTTTGGCTTGATTCAGTGTTGTTTTGTCCAGCAGATGCTCCAGTGCTCAGAAAAGTCCCGTTTCCACCTGCCACCTATCCCCGCAGTTGTCAGTATTAACTTGTCTTAAATGAGTGAAAACTTGTAGAGTTCAATATTACCATGTATGCACTTTCCAGGAGTAAGCACAAGTAAAAAGGGGCTTATCAGCTCTGCAGTTATGAGCGGAAGTTAATGTCTGTTCATCATTTTAAGCCTTTTTAGATCAGTTTTATGTCTTACAATTAACAACACGTTAATACTAATCTACATACTGTATGTTATAATTTATTACTAATACAATAGACACCTTTAACCAAGTGAAATTTGATGATTTCATTATAAAGCATCTTCACAGAGCAAAAACAAATATTATCCAAGAGACCACAAACTAGTTCATGCTCCATATGTCACTGTGCTCATGATCTCCTGCCTTTGGAGTGACTTTGCCTGTCAGCTTGTGTTTTGATTGCAGTGAAAAGCTGTTATCCCACACAGCAAAGACACTCTTAGCCCTGGTTCTTCTCTCTCACATGACCCTTCCACACTGAGCTGGGATGTGCCCGCCTCAGAGCAGCAGTGGCATGGCCCCTCGCCCTGCAGCCTTTGTCCATTGTTGGCAGCCAGTGACTACAGAGCTTATGGATTCATCTAGGGGCAGCGCCAAGTTTTAGTTAGGCAAGTTTCTCTGGGTCAACAGACCTGCTTGTTTTTTGTTTGTTTGCCTTTTCTGTGTCAGATTTAATTATTGTAACTCAGACAAACAAAGAGAGATAGACTGAGAGAAAGTTTAATATTTACTCAAAGGAGACCTATAGTGTTTTCTCCATGTATTTAGTAATAACCAATGATGATCAGTTATTTACATTTTGAGCATTGTAAAACACAAAATTGATCTAAAACTGTACGCCAAAATGTAAAAATGTCCGTCAAGTTCCTCAAAGTTACAGAACAGCTAAGCTTTGCCTCTTCATTGGAAAATGTTTTATAGCAAGCAGCTTTTTTCTAAATTACTTTTTTTTTTTTTTGCTGAATAGTGGCTATATGACAATTTAGAATTGCATTTATGGTGCTTTTCTCAGCATTTGAGCATCAGTTAGTTAACCAATAATATTTAATACATATGTTTTGCAGGTAGTTTTTCAATAAAACAAAAAGTTAATGGGTCTAGTTAGGCTGGGCGATATGGCAAAAAATTGATATCACGATTTTCTTGGAGCCAGATCACAATTTTGATTTTATCATGATTCTTGTAGACCTTTTATTTTCCTATTGTTTTTAAGGTAAACACAATTCACCATCAGCTATCCTGTCAAAAGCTGACAATGTTGCCAGATTTTCAGGGAGAAACAAGCAGCCTCACCATTCTAGAAAAAGTCAATAAAAGAATCGAGTATTTAGAACATTGTGTGTTGCTGCAAAACAACTGTTATGGATTCTGACATACAGTATGTGTTTTTCTTAGAATAATAGCGACAAAACGCTAAAAATCCATGTTTCAGTTGAATGAATTGATGTATTTGAATAAATAAACCTGAAAATTTGCTAAGATTCATTCCTTTTATGACTTTGAGGCGCAGTCCAAAAGAGAATTTTAAAGAAAGAAGCCCAAAGTTGCTATAAAATCTTGGATTTGGCAACTCTGAGACTAAGAGTAACAGGTTGAAAAAAATAGTCTGTATTTGAACAGACAGATCCATCAAATAGATAAAAAACAAATCACGATATGACGATTTCTCAAAAAAGCAGATTGTCACAGAGATGAGCTCACGATTCGGTTTTTATCATGATATTGCCCAGCCCTAGGTCTAGTTGATTCTATGTAGAAATCATCACAGTTGCCAAAAAATCTCTCAGATACTTCATGGCGAAGTGCAATGTGTTTTTTTTTTAGAAAAAATTGGTTCTTGACCACCATTTGAACTTGAGATCATTCTCCAGCCTTTCTGACAGAATATTGTCTAAATATCAATATGAAAAAACAAAACATCGAGATATACATTTTTTGTCATCCAGCCCTTGGTGAAGAATTCACAAAAATGTATTTACATAATCTCTTCAAGTCACCCTTAATCTCAAAAGTTGCATCTGAAAATAGACGCCATAGCTTGCTGTTTTGGGCACGCCCAGTTTTTGTGTAAGCAAAACTCGCTCCGTCTTCTGAAAAGTTTTTCTAAACTCATAGCAGTTAAAAATAAAGAAACATAAAAAAGTACTGTCTATTTATGTCTTAAGGCTTTTAAAATCCAAACAATGTCTCTATCAAACACAATCTGTTTCACACAAGCGTCTGTGAAGCTGCTAGGCCTGAGGATGTGTGGCCTTTGTCTGCCCTGTGCTGTACAGTGTAGTCGATGTTAAAAATGTGGAGCTGTGATGCTTCATTGTGTGTGCTGCTGTCGTCCCTAAAGGTCATCTCTGTGTCTGTGTGTGCTGTAATCACAGGAGCATTGTGTTTTACAGACTAGTGCTCTTCATCAACCTCTGACATCGGCTTCAGGGTCTGCGTCGCACTGGGGAAAAGTACATTGTTGTTAGTCTTTTAAAGCTAGTCTGTTGAGTGTTATATAGAAGAGGGTTGCAACAAGTTTATTGGTTGTTTGCAACTAATTTACTATTCAAAATCATAAAACTGCACACAAAAAAATAAAAAATAAACACCAGTATAACATACAGATAACCTTGTTTCTCTAAAAATCAATAAGGATCAAACCTCTGATAGTAAATTCTTAAAATATATTGTCTTTTGAGTTCCAATTTCTTCTGTATGATTCTGTTTGTGTGTGCAGGATGACCAGACTTCACAGGAGCCGTCTTCACCTCCTCCAGAGGAACACAAACCCAATAAGACCCAGCAGCTTAAGAAGGTCTTTAAAGAATATGGAGCTGTGGGCGTGTCCTTCCACGTCTGCATCTCCCTCATGTCTCTGGGCATGTTCTACCTCCTTGTGTCCAGGTAATTTTTTCATTCTTATTGCAGTTATTATTTGTATTAATTGCAGTGCATGTATTTATTTTAATAATTTAATGTATCATTCATTTATTTCTAGGGAGTTTGTAAGTGCTTTGAAATGTGCTGATAGTTTCTAGTTGGACACCTACTAAATACATTCATTGGTTTGTCATTTCAAATGCATGTGTGTGGTAGTGCACGGTAGTCTCCAATAACATGCAAAAACTGAATTTTCAAAAAAGGTTGGGCAAATACATACAAAAGAGATTTTAAAGTTTGATACTTGCATGTTTCCTTCAGAGGTGGACGGACAATGGGTGGTATTGTTCTTAATTCTTTTTTTTTGTCCATGATCAAGCTGGACACAAGAAAAGCTGTAACTTTTAATTTACAGGCAAGTCAACCTGGAATGAATCACTACTCTAGTATGAACTACAATCTCATACACAAAGAAAATGTATCAAAAATTGAATTGGACCTAAACAGTTTTTTGTTTTTCGTCCCTAAAACCTCAACACAAATGTAGTGCCCTTCAGGCCCAGGCTCCAGGCACAGGCTTTCCTGTTCTGCATATTTACCATTAAACATTTAAAATCTTGTTCCTTTTATATTTAGAGTCAATCAGACACTAGAAGCCACAACTACAAAGCCTCTGCTTCAGAAAGAGTCTAGTCATTAGTGTCGCTGCAAAGGTTTAGAGACACATTCACTTTGAATTGGGATCTTTTTGTTAGATGTTTAGTGAAAACTTGGTTCTGCCATAAGAAGCTATAGACACAAGCAACCATAATGACACAGCTTGACTTCAGTTTCCCCTGAGATACTTCAGATGCACCCTGGCATACATGCATACATTTGGCCCATACTCTTTCTAATAGAACGGACTGTGAAAAGCCATAATCCCCCAGCATGTGGCGAGATGGCACTATCATATAGAGTTCTCAGCTCTTGTTTGTGGGCGCCGTGCCAGACCGCTCTGACCACAGGAACTTGGCACTGACAGCTTTCTCTTCTAGCTGATAATGACCTTAGATCTGAAGACTGACTCGTAAGCATTATGAGCGCTTTGCCACAGAGCCCGCACATTTGGCCCGCTAAACACCTCTGTGTGCGAGCTAAACAGTCGTCCTTCTGCAGATGGAGCAGTGCGTTTAGCTGACGGCTATTTGCATTTAGCTGACTTTGCTAATTGTTGCTAGAGTGTATATTATGTGAGATGGTTCCTTTATTGATTTAGGCGTCACACTGTGATAGACTTTTATAGAGTTTGTTCTTTGTAAATGAGTTGGCACCTGTGTATTATTATGCTCACTCTCTGCAACAACAACATTTCACTGGATTATGTATTTCCAGCAATTGACTGTTAAGATTAAGGAGATCACAAGTCGAACCACCTGCATTGGTAGAAGTTTGTGTATGTACATGTACATATGTGTATGTATTAGGGCTGCAACTAACAATTCTTTTGATAATCGATCAGTTGGGCGATTATTCTTTCGATTACTCGATTAGTTGCTTAGAACGCAAACGTAACTTGAATACAGGATATTTTTTGCCAAGTTTGAGCTGAAGTAACGCCATTTGAGGGCGTCCTGGAGATGTGGATTTTTCCCATTCCCCAATTCAGACACTAAATAACACTAAAAAAACAACTTGAAAGGATTTTTTGATTATTGTGGTGTCATTATTATCAAGAATCAAGTCTATTCCTTACTATTAGTTTGAAATTTAGCATCATGACAACACTAGGCTCATACAAACCAGTTTTTACATCAAAAACACTAAATTGCACAATTTTCATGTAATGACTGTTCAGTCCTCCTGGGATGTGTTTAACCAATACATAGACCAGTTAACCATTATTTGATTACTAAATTAGTTTGCAATTCTTTTAATAACTAATTAGTTTTGATTCATGGATGAACTTGTTGCTTCTTTATTATGTATGTACACATTAACACCAAACAGTCTCCCTCTTGTGGACAAACACACACAGTACTGTTCTGATTCTCTCTTGTGTCCTCTGTCCACAGTGGCATCGACATGAGTGCTTTCTGTGCAAACTGGGCTTCAGTGAGACTGTGGTTCGATCCAAGATGGCCGCCGGCACCAGCACCTTTGTTTTGGCGTACGCCGTTCACAAGCTGTTTGCTCCAGTGCGAATCAGCATCACACTAGTGTCTGTGCCTCTCATCGTCCGACATTTTAGAAAGATTGGACTGTTTAAAGCTCCGCCCACAGCACCGTAGTCACAAGGAGGGTTTTAATGACGTGAAAAGCACATACAAGATCACAATCTTATTCATTTTTATTTCAGAAAAGCTAACCTAAAGCTCAGTCACACAGCATTAGTTTTACCTCATGATGTGTGTAAAATGGAAATGGCCTTTCCTGATCATTCAGTGTCTGTAATTTACTTGATTTTACTCTGGAAATGTGTGACAGATGGAGATATGTAGTATAATAACATTAGATTGAATGATTGACAGAAGTATTTCTTCTGTTGTAGGTTTGTTCTTTTTAGTGTAAAAAACACTACTATAGCATTTCTGTTGTATTGATCAGTTATCAGAATCACATATTTCTCTCTCTTCTACATTGATAAAGTTTTTCCATTCAAACTTTGCAGAGCCTTGTTCAAGCTTTCTAAAACACTGCTCTGAAGTCTACAGTTGCTACAACAATGTGGTACCACTTTGTGTTTTGTTTAGCTTTTAACTTTATAATTAAAAAAAAAAAGTTTAGAAAATGTTCGGTGGTAAATAGCAGTAATAAACTAGTTCAAATCTGATTGTAAAAAGCCCTAGAATCTTAATGAATCAATGTGCTTCAACGCATGGACTCAAATCACAGACATTCACACAGGAGTTTGGAGAATTACAGATGTGGGTGATTCATGCAGGATTCATATTTTTCCTGAGGTAAAACTAATCCTGTACAATACATAACATTTTCTTTAGTCATGTTGGGTGGTTAAAATACACACTGGAAAAGATCAAACAATGTTTTTGTGACTTTGACTTATACAAATGTAAGAGAAGATGAAAATGTTGATTGTGTTTAATTTATTCGTTTTAAGTTAGAAATAGCTCTTATTTGTCTTTTAGGAACAATAGCATCGGTTCTGAAGGATCTTGTTTATATTATCATGCTCAAAACGTGTTGAAGAAAATCTAATTTAATGTTAACATACAGTTGCTGTAAGCCATAGCAGTTTACAATCACTGATTATTATGCTGGAGAAGTTTAAAACACTAAGTGCCTCATTTATCAAGCATTTAAAATAGCTTAAGGGAAGCAAAAACCTGACACAACTGACATTTGCCTCACAAAACATGCAGAACTTTAGGTGGTGTTGATCAGTTTGATGGGAGATGTTCTGCTGTATCTGCATCTACTAAGAGTAAATTGAGTTCAAAACAGTCACAAATCTCATGCTTTTTTGAGTTTCTACTCACAATTTAACACTTGGATTGATAAATGAGGCCCTATTTCAACTTGTATTGCTTCTGTGTTCTGTTCCTTTCTCTTTAAGCAGTGTTCAGTAAAAACAGGCTGCATTCATGTGACTTTGTAAAGATGTACAGCTTAAAAAACCAGAGCGTTAACGGCAGCAGCTGTGAAATAGACAAGTAACACTGACAATAACAGACATTTGCATAGCTTTACCTGGATTGTTTTTGCTGATACATGGAAAAAAACAACTCTGTGACAGGAGAGATTAGTGAGATTATCTATGATGTAAGACAGTTTGTAGTGAAATTCTGACCCAAAGTGTGCGCATTCCCGCTTTCCGAGTCGGTGGTTGAATCTTTGTTGTTTCTGAAATCACATGAACGCAGTGTCATTCCCAAACTTATGATTTTAGAAACTGGAAGGCCTAAACTTAAATCAGGAAAAGACGTGTTTGAAATGCTGTTTGAGTCAAATTTCAGCTCAGACACTCAGGCAGGAGTGTGAGTTTACGCCAGAGCCACCAATCACACTGCTCTAAATCCTTTCAGTCTCTGCCTTCTCTCTCACTTTTACTTCTCTAACACTGCAGTCTGAAATGTAGTAGGTTTAGTCACACTTTAAGTTGAGGTGACTGTGAAAGTTTTTAGTGAGACTAACGGAAAGAGCTAATTCTTCCGGTGTTAGCTGACTAGCCACGTTGTGCTGCTCCTGTGCCATTCTTCTATCACACCCTCTGGTTCTGCTGCACCACTTCCACACAGGTGCTCTTACTTTGCCATTCCTATCAACACATCGTTTCTGTTTGGTAAGTTTGTTGTTCTTTTGCCTGATGTAATTCGTTTTATTAAAAGATACATTCTCTTTGAATTCAGTTTCTGTGTGGTTTGTTATTAGTTGTTAGTACATGCGTTTCTAAAAAAGATTGTCATTTTGAATAGGTTGTGTTCATAAGATCAGCAGGTGGGCAACAGACAGCAAAGATATTTTTCTTTCAGGGGAGAAGAAAATTTTTCAGGCAACATTGCAGGCAACACTGCATTTTTTGATGAGGAGGAAACAATGTTAGAAGAGGTTTTAATACTTAGAAAATTCATTTTTTTGTGTGTCCTTAATGTTTTCCAAGTCAAAAAATAACTGATTGCATAGAAGCTGCTGTGGACAGGCCTGGGTTTACTGTTGCATTGCACTCTCTTTCATTCTCATTTGAGGTGCCTTAAATAATAAAAGTTAACAATACATTTATTCACCTCGCCCACACACACAGGCTCTAGACCAGAGGTGTCCACGCTTTTTTCACAGGGGGATTTTGAAACAAATATGGAACAGAGAGCCACTTATTCCAAATTTTGCATTTTCTTTTCTTTTGATAAACTGTCACAATTTTTTTAAGACATTACATGTTCAATTTAGGTTTATTTAGTAGCAAAATGTTTGTAATTTCAATTCTCATAGCAGAATATTTCAAATTTGACAGTAAAATGTATAAATTTTTGTAAATTGAGTAAATTCAGCAGGGATTGGGTGAGGGCCAACAAAAATTGGTTCATGGGCCAGATTTGACCCTCAGGCCGCACTTTGGACATGTCTGCTCTAGACCATCTTTCTTCATCATTTCGAACTTCAGCGTAGCTCCTTTAATGAAGACAAACGTGTATATGTATCTAGATCAGTTTGGCCTGGTCCTAGATCAAAAAATACATTTGAATTTGTGATGTATTTTATATTTCATCCACATTGACAGTTAGTTAAAGATGGAGATGTCAGAGAGATAGAAAATATATAAGTGCTTTTGTAATACCTTAACAGTTTTTACTCTGTGCAGACCAATGTCCTGTCATGTTTGAATTTAGAGTTGTTCTTGCACTCCTCTTTTCCACCACACAGAGACGCTCCTGAACCACAAATCCTGTTCCTGTGCCTCCTCCTCACACACACACACACACACACACACACCAGCAGCAGCACACTGTTCATCTGTGAGGCCGTTCCATCTGTCATCACAACAAATGCCTTTGTAGCAGACAAGTGCGAGCATTAGACGACAACACACTGCATCACACATCGCTCACAACAGTCAACATTTAGTAAAGTGCTCTTCATAATGAACACAAGTCTGAAGTGGATTTTATAAAATGACTCACAAACTCAAAGGAATGCAGATGATGAAAGATGACTCGTTGAAATCCTTTGGTTTTTTTTGTGAGAAAACATTATTTACTGTTATATGTTGTAATTTACACATGCCCTTCCCAGTGCAGTGTTTTTTTTCAACCCTTACACTAACATCCCAAACGTCCCAAGAGCTGTGCACATTTGGCAATATAGTTAAGGTCTATTTTTGTACAAAACTTCAGAACTCAAAAGCCACGCTTCTTTGTTTTAATGTTCATTTTAATAAAACAAGCAACAGATTTTAAAAGTGTAATTTGTACATGCTTTACTATGAATCTGAATGTTTGAATAATCACAATAGTATTTTTTCCATATTAATTTCTACAGTGGAGAGGCCCTCTTGAAGCGTTTGCCCCTGGCCCCTAAATTCTATCAATGGGCCTGAATAGGACTAATGTCTAGGTCTTTAACACACGTGTGTGATAGGTTTAAAGTACCGATGACTAGTCTAACTTATTACCTTAGATAGTAATATTGTAATACAACTATTGTATTACTTTTGCAGAAACTTGCCCAACTCTGCACATTTGTATGAAAAAAGGGCCTGGGCAGTACTTGGATGGGAGCAGAAAGTCATGTCCAAGACACTTCACCTATAGTCTGGATCTAGTGTGAGTGTGAATGATTATTTTTAAATATTATTATAAAGTAATTTCAACACACATTTAGCTGGATATAATCATTATTTATAAATACATAGTCTAATCATTATAAAATATAATCAAGATACATTATTTCGATTGGAAGTAAACATTTTATTTGAACTATTTAAACTTTGCATACAAATGTAACTGATTTTCATTATGTTTTTTATTGTTTGTATTACCTCATCATGAAAAAAGTTATTTTTTGCAGTGTGTTATCAAAGCTGGCGTTGATATCAGTGTTTTACATTTTATTTAAAACAGACTCATAGAGTTTCTGTTAAAAAGTAAAATAAGCCCCACCTCATTGTAGTGATAAAGTACTGCATTGTTGCTGCATTAACAGTTTTGAACCCTACATGTTTACTTGGAATTTAAATTTTCTGAGTAATCACATGCATATATAGACAAGTATGCGGAGATTGTGAAAGATGAAAGCAAGACTTTTTCCTCAAGCATCAGCTGCAGAACAATCCAAATACAACTTTAAGTAAAAGATGTTAGAAAAAGTGCATTTGAACTCATGCGTCCCTATAATAAAATGCCTGAGTGCTGCATGTGGCCCAGAATTATCCTGGCGTTCCTTTATCACAGCCTCTTCCTTGTAGGTTTGTAAGGGTCAGCCAGCGACGCTCCACACATCCTTCGCTTCTCTGGCACTGCAGATATGCAAAGCTAACAAGCCATGTTTCTATGCCAGAGTGCAGGAGGAAGAGAAGAAGAAGAAGAAAACTCTCTCTCTCTCTCTCTCCTGCATAGTAAATAATTCAGACTTGTATAAGAAGAGGTAAGAGAGCGGGTGGTCTGAGGAGCACACAATCAACTAGTGGAGTTTTTTTTTCATTTTTTTTGGGAGAGAAACAGGAGCAGTGACAACTTTGCTACAATCTCCCTCTCGCTCTTGTTCTCTCTCTCTGTCTCCCTCTCTCTCTCTCTTGCCCTCTTTCACGATTCCTCCTCTCTTTTTGTTCTCTAACTCTTCTTACTTTAACAATCCCTCTCTCCCCACTATCTTTCTCTCACCCCCTCTCCCATCTTTGTCTTTCTCTCATGTCTCGTCATTCTCCTTTTCTCTCCTCCATCTTCTTTCTCTTGTTTGCTCTCTCTCTCTTTCTCTTTCTCTTTCAATTCTTTCACCTCCTTTCTCCAAGTATTTTTCTCTCTATCTCTTTTGCTTTTTCCTACTTTATTTGTTTTGACTTCTCTCCCTTCTTTTCCTATCTCTCCCTCTCTCTCTTCTCTCTCTCTATTTCGTTTGATCTCTCCATTTGCTGTTCTTTCTGTCTCCCTCTTTTTACTCTCTTTCTCTTTTTTCTGTTACTACTGACTTTACTGTTTTCTCTCCTTTTTCTCTCTTTCTCACTCTTGTTCTCTCTGTCCCTCTCTTACTCTCTTTCTCTTCTCTCTTTCTTTCTCTTGTTCTATCTGGTCTCTTTTCTCTTCTCCTTTCTCCCACTCACTTTCTCTTTTCTCCTTTGCTCTCTCTGTCTCTCTTTTTTCTTCACTCTCTCTTTCCTGTTTTCTCTGGCCCCTCTCTTTCTCTTCACTCTCATTTTCTTCCCTCTCTCGCTCTCTCTCTTTTCTGTTCTCTTTGTGCCCCCTCTCTCTCCTCCCCCTCTCTGTCTTTCCCTCTCTATCTCCTTCTCTCTCTTCCTCTCTCCCTTTCTCTCTCTTCCTCTCTCTATCTATCCCCCCTTCCCCCCTCTCTCTCCCCATCTCCCCCTCCCCTCTCTCTCTCTCTCTCTCTCTCTCTATCTCCCCTCCCTCCTTCCCTTTCTCTTTCTCTTCTTCTCTCTCTCTCTTCCTCTCTCTATCTCCCCGTCTCCCCTCCTCTCTCTCTCTATCTCCCTCCCCCTTCTCTCTCTCTTTCTTTCTCTCTCTCTCTCTCTCCTCTCTCTTCTCTCTCTCTCTCTCTCTCTTCTCTCTCTCCTCCCTCTCTTCCCTTTCTCTCTCTCTTCTCTCCCTCCTCTCTCTCTTCCTGTCTCTCTCCTCTCTTCCTCTCCCTCTCTTCCTCTTTCTCTCTCTCTTTCTCCTCTCTCTCTTTCTCTCTCTTCTCTCTCTTCTCCCTTTCTCTCTCTCTACTCTTTCCTCTCTCTCTCTCTCCTGTTTCTCTCTCTCTTCTCTCTCTCTCTCTTCTCTCTCTCCCTCTCTCTCTCCTCTTCTCTCTCTCTCTCTCATCTCTACACACACAGACCCAAGAGCAAGCAGCAAGCAGCAGCAGTAGCAGCAGCAGTAGTAGCCCGGGCCTCATTATCCATGGATGAGGACAGTGAGCTGCCATCGCTCTCCATCCCCCGAATGTCCCCCATGGCTAAGAACAAATTGGTGACAGCGCTTCGGGCCAGTGTGTCTCTGCGTACCTGCCGAGAGCCGGGCCTTGTCACATTCACACTTACACTTTTGCATTTTTTACAACACTTTTTTGTTTACGTTTGGACGCAGCGTTGGCTCGTCTCTTGGTGAAATGTTAGTTTGTGTGCTGCCGTGTGATTTTGAAACAGAACAGAATAATGTGAGTGTTTGACAGAAAGAGAGGGTTACGTCATGGGCTGGTGTTTTGTGTGGAGTTTAAAGTGTTGCAATGTGTGGAGGGAAAGTTCAGCTGTGTGAGGATGCTGTACGAGTGGATTTCAGAGAGGATGGTGGGCAGTCTGGTGGATGGTTTTCTTTTTTCTCTATGGGAATTCTGTCACTATTGACCTCAATGGTGCAATTTGGCATTAAAGTCCACTAGAAGATGAAATCCTCAAGACAGCGTTTCCTGTCATTTCATGTTTATTTGTCCTTGTTTCTTCACAAGCTGCAACTAGACAAATGTAGAAAAGTTGATACATATTTACCACAGACTTTCCAGGCTTCACCAAAACTGGTTTGAACATTAAAAAATTGATAAAAATGTGTAAATCCGGAAAAGAATAATTCTTTTGGTCACCGACAAGAACCTCACCAAACAAACCCATGTGAAAAGATATTTGTATGTATGATCAGAGGTGACAAAAGGACTATACTCTTACTTCTCTAAATATGACTCTAGTGAAAGTGAGTAAATTGCGTAAAAAGTAAGAAGACAAAGTTGATGTGTGGAACACTGGAGCGTGAAATGAACTTTATAGTGGGTAATTATATTGAACATGTGCTTGATAATTGTGTCAGATAATTGTTTTGAGAAGTGCTATTTTATACCAAACAAAGACCATTATAAATTTAAGGAGTGGCAGGAGTGAGCCAACAGTGTGGAAGGCTGAGGAAGCTGCTGCAGGTGTATCTTACACTGAGAGAGAGGTGACTGGTTGAGAGGTTGAACAGATAGTCACAGCGATGTGGACAGGTGGAATGAGGTGACAAAAAGGTTTTGGCTTCAGTTGACAAACAGTCCATGATGAACTCCACTGGCTCCAGTTTCATGACAATCATTTTTTAAAATTTGTTTTAAATGCAGTTTTTGTTGTAATGCAGAAGTTAACATTGCATTTAGATTATTTTACAATAAAGTACATTTTAATAGGTATTGCCCAATTTCTCATCCCATTGTACAACATGAACACTGCTAAAACGAATTTGTCTGTGGCATTTATGCAGTTGATTTAAGATACAGTATGTCTTAATCCAAGAGCTGAACACAGTTTTCTGATGCATGTCCGGAGCAACGGTCTGATTGGTCAACAGTTTATCATACAGGACAAAGTGTATCAAGTGCGTAATTGAATGAGGTTTCACTTTGAAACACACTTTTCACATCAACAACTAAAATGATGTCTGAACTGTGACAAACTTAATACTTGATTCTACCTTGTGATGTCATCACGTCAGTTTTAACATTAACAGCCATCTTTGTCTCAGTTGAACTAGTTTATGCTACAATACATTGGATGAAGGACTGAGGTGTGTTTTTTTGTTTTGAATAGTTTTCTTTTTTACTTCAGTTGAAAGTCTCCAATATTTTCTTGTTGCAGTGCAAGCACCAATCAGTTTAAACAAGGCTAAAAACATTAGCTGTAGATGCAAAAGAAAGCAATATAAGGTTGCAATAAAGTTGTGTTAAGTTCAAAGACAAAGTGGAGGCATTTCCTGTACTGCCACTTAATGACATCACACAGTGCAACAGTGCGTTTTTCAGGTTGACAGAGAAATCCAGATAATAGAACTTGCAAGATTCATGTTAAATGTGTCAATGAAACAAAACACAACTCCAGGCATGTTGTTTGATGAGGGAAACAACATTATATCATAAGAAAACATATTTGCATAATGTAGGCCTTAAAAATGTGATTACTGTATAAATTAAAGGTATATATAAATGTAATACTTGATTGTGAAAATGTGACATGAAGTCTAAATATTTTTGTTTCTTTTCTGTGCGTAATCTACAGCAGAAGCTTCACAATGAGAGCTTAACTTACCTGCGTGTCTGATTGAAGCTTTCCCAGCCTGGCGTCACCTTTTCCTAAACTCACCATTATTGCACTCTCCCTGAATCCTTCTTCTTCTTCTTCTCATTGCCGCGCTGTAGTTGCAAAGTGCTGATGCATGTGGCGCTATCTAAACATATGGCACAGGCTGCTCTTTTGACAACTCTCCTTCCACTTTATTCATTCTCACCTTTTCCGATTATTGTCATTTCCTCCGTGCGTTTTCTTTTCTTCACCTCCTCATTATTTCACCTTATTACCTGCCTGTTCGTCTCCTCCTGAACCCGCTCACTAAACTTTAAATCTTAGAGTCTAGACGGAGAGCCTTCAAAGACAGTTCGACGTCTGCATGGATCATGTGAAGGCTCGGATGTAAGGCTGCATTCTGGAGCTGGTTGTTATTTTTATACTGTACTGTACTGAATAACATTATGCAGATGTAGTGTCAACAGCATACCTGGAAAAGAATAATCTCTTTCAGATGGAAACCGTTGGGCAAAATATCCAGGAGGAATATTATAGTACAGTGAATTGATTAGTAGATCGCCATTACCACAGATACAATTTTTTTTTTTTGTTGCGGCCACAATTAAAGCAGGGCAGAAACAGTGCAGTATTTAAAGGTGGTGTATTTGACGTTTTTTAGTTGTAAATTCAATTATCAACAAAAAGCCTATTGCTTAAGCAGCAAATTGTGACAAATCAGATTACTGTTGACTGTTTAAAACAAAATGAATGTTTAAACAATTTTTTTGTTTCCAAGAGCTTTTGCTCTTGGGAATTTTTACTTGTCTCCAAAAGCAAAAGCAGCGCTCTGATGGCTGTGCTTGACTTCATGTCCGACTCATTTTGTCAACTGTAAAAGATTTACATTTTAATAGCAGACCAAACATATTGTACATGGATTTATTTGTGCTGAGAGATTTGTGAGAGTTGACCTTGCTTCAGGTTTTGGGGTGAGCATTTTACTTATTTATTGTCTTTATCATTATTGAAGAACATTAAAACCACTATTATTATGACATTTTGTTCATAATTGCATTTATTAGAGTAGATGCTCTGAATCAGTTTTTTTTGGGCATCTGATGCCAACACAGTATACTAGAGGATGTACTTTACACGGCACAGAAACAGCGTATTTGAGAAAAGTTACAGCTGTTTAATTATGTTACGCTATTTTGCGATAGGAAAAAGCGTAAATGACCAAATTTCACAGCGGGACGTTTTCTTCAGGTGAAACGGGTAAGTTTGGCATAAGTTACTAAAAGGGTAAATTAGGTTGGGCTTGGGTAGGTTAAGATTAGAATCAGATTTATCAATATTCATAAATAAGAACAGTCTTAACAACCACATTGTATTGCTTATTTCAAACGTAATTTACATGTTGTGTATGTGTTAATGTACGCTTTCAAACATTTCCCGATGAAATGAATTTTATTACAAAGCCCTGTACAAATATCGTTTATGGCTATGGGACGATTTCATCTTGTGAGAGTGACAATGTGCTCTGACTGATGTGAAGCTTTTTGTATCTGCACAGGGCACTAATTCTCATGTCAACGTGATAAACACCCTTTGTGTGTTTATTAATTATACTGTTTATTAAATATGCAAATACTGTTATGTTTTTGATCATTTTTCAATCCACTGTGCAAACACAATCCACATTTTCTGAAATGCCAATAAATGTTCATAAGGGTTCATAAGGGCAGCCATCTTCACTGCCAAAATGACCAATCTCAGTCTTTTGTTTGCTTAGTGTCTTGTTAAATTTGTATTAGTCAACAAATGGAATAACTTAAGTGAGGATTTGGGAACAAATTAGTGGCTTAGTCTTGAGTCTGGTCTTAGGTACCACAAGCAGGAGCTGGGCCTTGGACCTCAGGACTGGCTCCACAGCACATCTACTGGATTCTACTGGAAGGATTATTTTGGCAAAGAATAAGTGCTCACTAACACACATTTAGATTGACATTTGGGAGATATTTGTATTTTTGGAAAGTGTCTTAAAACTTTGAGTTCAAAAGCATTGCCTTTATATATTTTCAGTGCGACGTAGAGGGTTTAATCTCTTACTAGAAATAATTTGTGTCGTTAGCCTGCAGTGCATCGTTAGCCTACAACATATCATTATAATCTTTGAAATCATGCATTATCTGAGCCTTTTCTGCTAACTCCCCCCTTAAACTTGCCTGTATTTTGGCCGGTCTCACTCCCGCTGCTCCTGTTCCTTGAGTTAAGTTTAGCAGGTGCACCTCATGGCAGCTCATCCTAGCAGCACCTGTCGGCACCTGTCAGCTGTCTGCCTTCATCACGGCTGCAGCTCTGGGCCGACGGCGGAGCAAAAACACACTGCCACACGCTTCTTTACCAACACCTGCATCCAATTATTTCAAACATCGTCACCCGAGCTGCATTTGTGTGTTCGTCTGCTCATCTGAGGCTTTCTTCTATAGCTCATACTTGGAATGTGGGGCTTAAATGTGAGTAGTTATCATGGAACAGGAGAGAGATCGGAAGATGGAGAAGTGAAGGGACCCTTTAATACATCATGAGAATATTTTGAAATAGTGTAGCACATTTTCAATTAAGTGACCATAACAACAATGCTTTAACCCCATATGGCACCAGCCTGTTTTATGAACCCTTTGGAGCACAAACAAATGGCAGGGGTCTTTGTGAAACTGAGGCTGGCTTCTGACGTCTAATTGACAATTTTTTATTTTTATTATTATTATTTTTTTTTGAAATAAGAACAGCTGTATAGAAGCACAATCTGGGGCCAGAATCACACAAGTTTGAGAACATTTAGGGGTTTCTCCTTTAAAAGCTGAAGGTAATTGAACTAAAAGAGTTTTAAGGACTTTAGTTTAGACGAGCCAGTAAAAATCCTTTAAAGGTTTTTACAAAATGTTTAGAATGTTTTTGTTTGTCAAAAGAGCATTTGAACAAACACTGAGCCGAGTTACAACCACTTTTATTTTCTTCTAAATATTGAAAAAATTGGGGAAAATGGGATGTACCACACTTGGTTCCTTAAGGATTAAAAAGAAAAAAAAAAAAGTTTTACAAAAAAACATGCTTTTATTCACATTATATTTGTTCAAAAGAGTTACACAATGCATCTCTAAATATTCATGTCATGTTTTATATTTTTGAGATCAGATTAGAACTTATCGTAATAAAAATCAAACTGTGAGCTCTTCTCTGTGACAAGCTGATTTTTTGTTCAAATCTTTTCTCTCTTTATTGCAGCTGTTCAAATACTTTACTTCATCTGTGTCTCTGGATTTAACCAATCACAGTGAAGCATGAACTTTCTGAAGAACCAAATTATGTTTGAATTAGTCTACATAAATTGTGCTAAAATTGAAATTGTGCTCTAACAACAAAAATATTGGGGTATGCACAGTCCTTGTTCAGCATGAAAAATAGAATAAAAAACAAACATATTTACTATATATTTTAAAGTCATGTTTGACACAACTATTTCATGTATGTTAAGTTAATATCTACGCACACACTTAATAAAGGAAAGCATTTTTGAAACATTGGACTGATTTCTGATTTAATGGCCATTTTCCTCTGACTTGTACGTATGATATTCCACTTTATTGACACAGTATAATAATCCCTTATCCCTCAGTCGAGTAATTAAACCCTTTTGCTGCTATTATGATTTAGTTCTTTTCTGCTCTGAAAAACACCAGCCATGGAGGAAATGAAATGATACTTTGTACTTCCTGATAAAAGATAAACAGAAGCACAATAATGGATTTAATTATTGGCTTTTCAGTTACGCTCTCACTAGTGCTCCATAGCTCATCTCATCTCTCTCTCTCTCCTCTCTCTCTCTCTCTCTCTCACTTTCTGTCTCTCTCTCTCTCTCTCTGCAGGTGCACTTATGATGTGTGCAATTTTTCATGGATAAAACATGTTCAGATTTAAGGTGTGTATGACAGATTTGTGCCATATTCTGTGGATTAAAGCATATCACAAATATAAATAATAACATCATACCAATCAAGTGTGTTTGTGAAGAAAAATATGACATATTGGCTAAGAATTGGTCCAGACTTTAGGACGTTCCAGTTTGGTTTGGTCCAAAGTCTGAATGTGGATGCTCTCAAGCCGTGTGAATGCAAATCCTCCGACAAGTTTTTAATCCACTTCTATGAGACATTGTAACTTCAAAGGTGTTTTTTCCTGCAGTCCCTAAAGTAGCTCTTAGTCTTTCTGGCTAATTCTGGCATTTTTGCAGACATGTTGATTCATGTACACTGTCCTGTAAAAAATAATTAAAAAAAAGAAAATACAGAAAGTTTTTTGTTTTGTTATCAAATAATTGAAATTTTAATCAAAAAATTGAGAGATTGAGATTCGGTCATGTTGAATTGTCGTTTATTTGGTTGGTGGTTTTGATTTGAAAGATCGACAACCATTTTTTTTGTCAGTAAAAACATGTGCTCTGAAAAACATCTATTAAATGGAACATATTCAAAAGTTATTCTGTTTGGTTTGTTCATAAGAGGCCATTTTATTTTATTTTTGAAAAACAAGTACAAAATTGAATTGAAAATTGTGATCGAGGGAACACATTGTGATTAAATTACTCAAAACTAAAGATTCCTAATCTGAGCATTTGTTTCTATAACATATGCAGCCTACTTCCTTTCAGATCTGAACTTGAAACCTTCACTTTATTGTCTTATGCATACAAAAAAAAAAAATGCAACTAATCAGACACAACAGTCATCAGGAATTGAGCTACAGCCCCAACTACAAAGGAAATGACACCGGGGAAAAAATCTATAGTCTTGCCGGATATGATTGCAGAGATTTCTGACATCACAAATTTGAGACATTTACTGTTTTCTGAGGCTCAGGGGGAAAAGATTAGTATCTCAGACAAAAGCCCAGCATTTGTTTTTAAAGAGAAAACAACATGAATAAAACTCATAAATGTTTCCATAATATGTGTGCTATAAATAAAAATGTATTCTCTGTGGCGTACACAAATGCATAACCGCTCTAAACACAAAAGTCCAACCACTGATTCTACACTTCCTAATGTAATTCAGCGTGGCAAACTTTCCCAGTGTGAAGTTGTGAAACAGCAGCGTAAGACCCACTGTGTTTGCCGCTCGTGCACTTTATAATGAATGCGTCTCATAAATCCTCCTTAAACGATTCCACCTTAAATGATTCCCCGAGCGCGGGCTGTCTGCTCAGTGGAGGGCGCTCATGGATCAACGCATTAACAGTACCCAGGGCTGAGGTGACGCGTTCGTCCCAAATCCGACTGACCCACGCACTCAACACACAGACAGCCCAATTTCTTTCAATTAGCCCCGAGTGGCCGCTTCGATACGTTTTCGTTTGTTGTTGGGACGCGGGGGCCCTGTTGCATGTCGTGTGGAGAATGAAGACTAATGTGCGGCGCTGGAGCTGCTGAGTGCTTGATTGTCCCACTGTCCCACAATGCCATTCTCTCCGCTTTGTTTTCCCCTGCTTTCTACAAAAGGGTAAAGCTGCAGAGCGGCGGCACAACAGCACTCTCACACCTGCAGCAGTGTCACGCAGCAATAGCACACTGCAGGAACTTTTTATGAGACAAGCTTATTCTTCTCTTTATGTTTATGGGTTTTACTATGAACTGAATAAAATTTTAAAAGTGACATAACATGTAAAATGTACTTTTTTTTAAATTTGTAACCATGTATAGTACTTCAGACCCACCCTGAGACCGTGTTTCTAAGGCAGAGGTAGGCAATCTTTTTTTCACAAGGGCCGTATTCGCATCCACACAGGTAGCATAGGACCGGACTCATTGGTGCAACAAATTGTCATTACTGCAAGCCAATTTCTTGTGAAATTTACTGGGTAAATCAATCAAGAAACAAACAATATTAGGACTACCACTAAATTTCAAAAGTGTTTCGGGGGCTGAATAAAACAAGTCGAGGGCCGCATCTGGCCCTGGGCTATAGTTTGACCATGTTTGTTCTAAGGTCTTGGTCTTGTCATGGACTTAAGAGTTCTTGAACTCGTCATGGACTCAGTGGTAACTAATAGAAACTAACAATAACTTCCCTATGAATGTTCATAGTGTGGTGACAGTTACATACATTTCAGAGACTGTTTCAAGACCAAGCCCAGATGATAACCATAAACATCCTTAGCTCACACTTTGCAAAACATACATTCAGATGCTAATTGCACCATACTTTTCCTCTCCTAACCCTTTTCACCTTCACCTTCACGGCATCACTTTTCTTAAGTTTCAAACATTTTTCTCCCAGTGCCTCAATTTGCTAGCCAGGCTGGTGCCACCCAGTGCCTCCACTCAATTTCATTTCACTGCAGCTTAATAGAGTCAGGTATCACAGGACTAAAGACGGTTTCCAAAAAGCAGGAAGTACGGTCCTCCAATCAGTGAGCAGGAGCGGAGTGATGTGTTGGTCAGAAACCAACCAGAGCTGAGAAAGCAGATTGTATATGTTCTTCTTTGACTTGTGTCAACAATTACTTTTACTTTTTTTGCTATTATTAGACATAGACTGGACACTACAAACTCATTCTCACCTGACAAAATATGTATCATTTCAATTTTGTATAAAAAATGCATGTTTAATCTGAGGATTCCCAGAATGATGTGGTAGTTTCAAATCAATCCGATGTGTGAAAAGTGCCTGTGATGTCAAACTGCTGTTGTCTCCAGTGTGCAGTTCACCATACTCGCTCTCTCTCATACACCGCTTCCTCAAACTAACCGGAGTCAGTGCTGACCAAGCAGAGCACCAATGTTTAATACATTTATTCACAACGCGGATTCATTTTCTGTTTTAAGCATTATTCCTGGGTAGTTAGGTGGGGCTATTCATCACAGTGTGACAACAACAGAGCGCGTAGCCATCGTTCATTGGCGTGTCAGCCGGAGTGATGCCTGCGGAGAACACACCTTAGCTGTTAAATATACTGTGCACAGCAGCTTTTATTGGAGACAGTGTTTGGGAAGTCAGCAGTTAACGGACAGGCCATTGATTGTTCTCTGGTTTAGTTTGGAACAACTTTAGTTCATTAATATGAATGTCCAAACCGAGAGGACAACATAAATCATGAGAGCTAAACTTCTGCAGCCACACTTTGGTTTTAAAGACGGATTATTACGTCTGCATGATTGGATCGACTTTACGTAAGGTGCACTTTGTGACTGTTCTGCAGGAGGGTCCACCACCTGTTAGCTTTCATAGAGGTTTTGCCATGACACTTCCACAGTATCGGCGTTGGGAGTAAGACTCATTTATGCTTTTTATTTTAGTTTTTATGCTCACTTCATTCATACTTTAATCTATTTTTGATGACACAAATTTGTTCTGCTGAAAATAGTAAATAAACTCTACCAAAACAACACAGCAAATCTGCGCTTAACTTGAATAAACACTTTGACCATCGATAAAAGTTTGATTCTGTTGCTTTTGCTGCTCTGTACTGATCTTATTTCAAAGCCTGAAGAAGTGTGATAAAGGGCAAAGCTTGTATCTACCTTAAGATATAACTAGTCGCTGTGCTTATTTTCTTTACACATGCGCATTAGCACTTGCAGTAGAGAGACATGCCTGGCCTGTCATACTGTTAACTAATGAAGGTGTGAGTGTGGACCAAAAACGTTAGACAATCAGATTTGTTTAGTGTAGTTGTAGTGCGCCCTAAAGTTGTGATAAACGAATCACACACAAAGTGATATACTGAACACAGCAGAGAAAATAGAAAGCAGAGGTTTTTTGCTGTGTGACTGGCCATACATACAGATGCAACAGAAAAGTGGAGAATAGAAATTAATTTGGCCAAAATGATCTTATTATCATAATGCAGTGAGGCCAGTGTCTTTGCTGCCAACTAAAATACATGAATGAATGTGCTAAAATTTTGGTTAACTTTTATTTTCTCAGATTTCATTTCTGTGTTGTGACATGCTGAAGAAATGATGGAATCCCCAGATGTTATTTAATTGTGTTTACAGTGGGAAAAAAAAATCAATATCACAAGCAGTTTACTCAACCATAAAGCATCATCAACAACAACAACAACAACACAACAACAACAACAACAACAACAACAACAACAACAACAACAACAACAACAACAACAACAACAACAACAAAACAAAAACACATTCAAGATCCACACTTTGCCACATGCCTTCCTGGCTTGAGAAAATGTACCCTTTACCTCTTTAGTCCTGTGTGTGTTGACTCAAATGATTTAGCCACTGTCAAAGAAGACATATTGCAAAAAAAAAATCCACTTTTCTTTGTAGTTGTTGTTTTTTTGTATGTATGCTTTGCAAAACTGTATCTAACGTTCAGAAGCGCCAGTGGCAGCGCACACATTAGCGCAGCGGCCTTTTGGACGTTCACTTCAAAATGTAAGGGCAGACTGACCGTCATTTTGCACCATTGCTCTACCTGATGACAACTAAACATTCACACACATGCACAGCAGAGCCATCCTAAGCAATGTGAATGAAATGTCTGCCCGAGGACACAACATTTTCTCCTCCAGTTGTCCCACTGTGGCACCTGAAGTCTCAGCGGTCTCATCTGATGGGATCAGGCTTTGACAAGTTGGTAAGCTGGTGCCACAAGTTTTACTTCACCTACCTGCAGCTTCTGCACAGTCTCAACACTTCTTGAGGCATTAGGTTTCTCAATTAGCTTTGCATCCATTCATAACTAGAGAAATCAACTGCAGTGTACATGGAATTATATGATAATCCCAAATTTTACTGGAAGTCATGATATAAACTGTGTTATATGTTTGATATACATTGTGAGCAACCTATCCCTTGTCACTTGTCTGCCTTTTCTTGCCAAATAAATGAATACATTTTGGGTAAAACAAATAAATTGTCATTTAGCCACTTTCCAACAATAAAAAAAACAAGTCAAAATCTTCTGCCTGTTGCAGTTATTTTTACAATGGAGGTGTGGGGCTTATCACTAATCATTACTCAGGTGTTTTTAGAAACAATTTTGTGCTTCACAATGAACATAATGTATAGACTGATCTACATAATATCATATTTTATTATTAATAATGTGAAAAACACAGAATTCTTCTTTAATTATACAGATTGGAATACAAAAAGAACCATTTATTTTAGCCAAAACGCTAATAAAAATAGCCTCAGTGCATCATTGCAGCACCATTAAACAGAGCTCTTGTACTGGTCCATACATCCTCAGGGTAACATTCACTGTGAGTAATCCCCAAGTTGCTTTGTCATCTGGAGAAATATTACATACAAGTGCAAAGGGCCAAGACCACATTGATTTTACAGTTCAAGACTCAATCAAAGAGAATTATGGGAGGCAATCGTGCTGGGATTTGCCTTGACCACTCACACAATATCCGCTGTGCCCTAAGGTGATGTAGGATGAGATTTATATGTTTAGGGTAAATACACAGTGGTGCAAAGAACAGACGAAGGGATTCATTTTTAAAGCTCTCAATAGAAAAACTGCATCAGAGACCGATGTTTATTGAACAGAAATGTAAGTGTGCTTTGAGACATGAAGGCGAAATACTAAAGACTGGTTACCATTCTCTCATAGAAGGCCACGTCTGAATAGTCCAATGCTTTTCTCTTACCTTGGGTGTTTTTGATTGTGTTTTGGGTTGTTATCCTATTAGAAGATCCATGACCTGCGACTGAGATGAAGTTTTCTGACACAAGGCAGGACATTTCTCTTCAAAATGTCTTGGTAGTTTTGAGATTTCATTGTACCTTGCATAGATTCAAGACACCCAGCAAAGCAGCCCCAGAACATGAGACAGTCTCCTCCATGTTTCACAGTAGGGACAGTGTTCTTTTCTTGATGTGCTTGATTTAACAGAGGTGTACCAACAACTTGTGTAGATAAAGAAAAAAGGCACTCTTCATACAATAAAAGTTTAAAACCTTTATTTTTCTGGGCTACGAGTGTAAAGCTAACCAGCACATCAATTAAATTTTAAGATTAAATCAGCCCAGAAAAATAAAAGCTTTTTAAACTTGAAGAGTGCCTTGGGTCGCTTTGTAATTTTGTTTTCCCAATCACCAATAAGCACCTTTAGATATTATTAAATGTCAGATATCCATGAGCATTTTTGGAATTTTCTTTTTTGAAATTTTGGTGTAAATATTGAGACAGTTACAATAACACTATTTTGAACAATACATCAAGAACCCTTTATTTTGTTTTATTGAATGTGTATTGTTTATATTTTATTTCCTACTATTCATGTTTGCTAAATAATAATCTTGGGAAGTTCTCAGAGACGGGGCTTTACAAAAATAATTTGATTTGATTTGCTTTGACATACAGTTTTCTTTATTGTCTTTTTTTTTCTCAATTTAGATTTTCATGTCAATGTTTTTTTTTTTTTTTATCACATTCTGAGCTAAAGTTGCCAAAACAAAACAACATTTATATCTGTGTTCATTTTTCATTTTAAAAATCCCACAAATTGTACATATAAAATGAAATGAATGAAAACATGACACTTTAAAAAACTTGTCTTACATTTATGTGAGTACCAAACATATCCTACTGATTTATAGATTCCCCCTATGTCCAAAAGTTCATTACACACATTTTCAATCTGGGGATTTCTATTGGTGACTAGTTCACACACAAAAAATGCATTTAAACAATATTATGTTAGCTGCCAATCATGTATTTTTGACTGTATGCTGTGATGTCATGTGAACACAATACATTCAACTCTTTCTGCTACATTTTTCCCTGAGAGTCATTTTTTTTGGATTATTTTTGCCAAAGAATTTCCAATCAGATCGCGAGGCTCCCTGCAGGCTTTTATGCCAAGCCCGAATGGTGATTCTGCCAGACTGACAAACACAATCACACCGACAGTGAGCGAGGCACCAAGGCAGAAGCAGGCTCCCATCATCACAACGTCTCCTTTTAATAAGCCGCTAATCCTTTGTAATGGTTTTATTAAATGCCCTCATCACACCTGCAGATCATTCCATTAGGACTGTGGCAATAAAATGAGCTTTTCATCAAGACACGCCGACAGAGGGAGAAAAAGCTATTATTCCTCGCAAATTCTGATATGACGTCGCCACTAATGTTATCATATTAAGCTATTTGGTGGAATTTATGTCACTCCTGTTCATCCGTAATATCTGTGGAGGGTTTGAACGTGAAAATGGGTTGTGTAGAGCTGCCTCCAGACAACAAGGGGGCACTCTAGACAAGAGAGACTCTGAGGTCATCTCTTAGTTAGTTAAAGAGGTTATTAACTTGTGATGCAGTTGGAGGTCCACACCACCAGGGGTCACTGACTAGAAAAAGAGCCAATACTCGCCCAATTTAAGGTGAAAATATCAACGAAAGTCTATGGCGGTATACAAATGTTCAGCACCAGCAGCTGGAGTCGTGGAAAAACTGCAGACAGTCGAAAAAGAGTGTTTTATGTCTGCTGTTTACTGATAGCTTCTCTTTGCCTCGAGTAAACGGCTCCACACACTGGACATTCGGAGTAGTTTAGTAATTTTATGACAAATAAATTAGGTAAATGTGCATTATTGCAAGCAAAAACTAGCCTGCTAACTGTAGGCATGTACGCTAGTTTTCTGCTTTTTTGTAGACCTTAAATGTCATATGCATTGAAGACTTCAGATATTTAACTGAACAAAATCCAACACAATAAAGGGGAGGTACCCTTTTGACGGCGCAAGGAGTATGTTGCAAGTCATCTATCCACCATTGGCCCAGCAGTGTCCTGCGTTCCCAGCTCAGCATTGTGGTTGTAGCCTCATTCTGAGGTGAACTTAATCTGCGATGTTTAAGATTGTACCTGTGTGTGGGCTAGTGCAGATGCCCTGCTGTGTTCTGTCCTGCACCTAGCTGTAATTATAAATGCAAGACAAACTACAGTACTTACAGTAGTTTGCTTTAGTCTATAATAGTCTATAATCTAACTTTTTAGATGCGATCAAGAGCTGAGGAGCACTGCTGTGGCATGCCCTTTTCTTTGACTTTTCACTTGTTGTCTCAACCAACAGATAGGAGTGAATGGAACCAACCCATTAACTTATAATTCTAACTTATTGTAACCAAATAAGAGTGTTTAGTTTCCCCTTCAGAATGGCCTATCTTTCTTTTTTCTACTTCATCTACTCTAATGTCACAGACTTTTCTGACAATAATAAAGAGAAACTTGGGTTATGACAAGAGACATTCAGCACAATGTCATTATTTTTTCTATACTTACACATTGTAATTGAACACCTGGAGCTAGTGTGAAATGCAGTGCTAATAAACCAGAAACAAGCTCAACAAAACATTTACATGATAACATTTTAGTAAACACAGTTGACTGTGTGGAGTTACTGCTTGTACAGTTGAGCCTGCATTTTGGCTTCTACTCAAACCACAATGTTGTGCTGTGATTGGTCTGCTTCTGTGCTGTGTGATTGTCTTGAACCAATGTTGGTTTGAAGCAAACCTAAAGGCACAAGCAAGCCCAATTGCTTCTGTCGATTACAGACCTATAGAGAAAAAAGTGTCCTTCACTACTTCTCAAATCCTGCCGGCAACGCCAAAATGTCTCAATAAGGTTCAGGGCTGTGGAGAAGTTGTGGATATAACATGGCCAAATTAAATAACAATACTGAAAAGATGTATCACTTAGTGGAAACAGATTGTTTTTCAAAACAAATAAAAAATAAATCTACAGGAGTTGTCTAGAATTACTATGACAAACCAACACCACGGAAATTCTGCACTTCCCCACGGTTCAAGATATATATTACTGCTTTTAGCTCTCATACCGAGCAAAGGATCATGGGACAAAGGAGTGGAGCCGAGTGTGGATAGTGCCGTGTGCAGAAATAGGATGGTTCTACATGTTTTTCTTTTTTCTTTTTCTGTTTTTGGCATTCGTGTCACAATCCTTTTGAAAAATGCATCAAAGCAATTGCAAGAACTGGCGGGACTCGGGTTTGGGCACACAAAGTCATGACCGTCATCCAAGGCCCAGTATCGAGGGAAGGGAAGGAGGGGTGAGAGCGAGGAGGGGGATTCAATCGGTACGGTGCCGCTTAATAATAAAAACACATCCTACAGACCAACCTAGAAATGTATCTCTCTGCACGCTTGGAATGGGGAGACATACTTTGACTTAACTATTCAAAATTCATGTTGTACATACCATCATAAGGATATCTAGATTTGATTTTTCCAGTTTTAATATCTTTTTTGAATGATGAAGCAATTTTCCTTTTTTTTTCATTTTTAGATAAAGTAAAGTAGTCATAAGTCTTACATACCACAACATTTTACCTGGGCTGTATTAATACAATAGAAAAGACAATGGACAGATCAATGATGTTATACAACTGACTCTGATTAAAAAGTTGTCAAGTTGGAGTTAATAATGATTGAATAAAATCAGTGTTGTTCCAGCACAGGTTATAAAAGCAGTTACAATTTCTGTCTCGCAGTCTTGCACAAGGAAATAAAATGAATTTGAACCTTGTTCAAAACAGGGTTCAAGGTGTTAAAGACTTGTGAATCAAGCATCTGGCTTCAAAAGCAAACTGTTATGCTGTGAAAAAACTTCAAATATCCAGCACTCCAAAACAATAATTAGCCGCACAAAGAAAGTAAAATAAAAGACCTTTATTACTGTAACTAGGCCTATTTTTTTGTTTATCAAAAAGGGCAATGCGCGCACACTCCGTCTATAAAAGAGTCGCTGTTCTTAGTCACAAACAGTAGAACCAGGTCAAAAGGCTCCAAAAAAACTCCGTCAGCTAACTACAAGAGTTTATCACTGATAGAAAGCAAAAGTTATGCTACTAAATCAACACTTGTGAATGAAATTAGATCCTACGACCTTAAAAGTTACATTCAGGTGAGTGAAAAAACTGTGAGGAAAAATGCTGTCTCAAGCTTCAGGAGACAGACGTCTGTCAGAGCGGTTCATACGTGATTAAAACAGCTAGCTCTTGTCCGTTTGTTGTTTACTTCAAAGAAGTTTCTCCATGTAAGCAGATGGAGAGGTGCTCTTTCTGCATTCATGCACAGTGGCGGAAAGTGACGTTGACCAAAAATCCCTCTATAAAATCATGGACTAAATGACATGGACGTGAGCTTATAGGACCCACCAATGGTAGCACACTAAAAAGGTGAAATGGGGGAGCCTCAGGTGTGAAAGAATGTTCACCAAAATCAACAGGGACAAAGTGTTATGCTGTTGCAGTCTTTACTGTGACAGAAAAACTCAGAAAGCTCAGATATAAGATTATATAAATTAGCCTAATGTGGACAGCTGTAAAAAACAGGACAAATATGATAAATTATGTGAGTTGTTCCAGTCCTTCAAGTTCAAACAGGCCAATCTCATGCACCAGAACCAACCAAATCTTGTAGTAAAGCTCTCGACAGTCGTGTTTCCACATCAGGAATTGAAATAGAGCTCTAGCTATGACTGCAAAGAAAGTTAACAAATGAAATAGAAATAACAGATCTTGCCTGATATGCTAATGCTGCAGACATGCTCAAACAAGACTGGATCATTTATGGACTTAAAACAGTGCAGAAGATCTACCTATGACATCACATATTGGACATACAGAACAGTGTTTTCTAAGGCTCACAGTGGGAAACTTCAGCTATGTTTTGATTAAGGACGCCATGGTTGAACATTAGTAAAGACTATAAAAAGTCAATTTTGGATAAGATGTTAAGTTAAGTTAAGGTTTGTTAAGACAATGTACAATTACTTTATACACAACGGCAGAGATGCTAGTAACAGATATCTTTATAGTTAATTTCCATATGGTCCTGGAGAAGGGAAAGGGGAGGTTCTACTGGACATGCTTTTAGTGGTAGGGAAAACCGGAGCACATAGAGTAAACTTACACAGACACTGGGAGAATTCACACGATTCTAGTTTTTCTCATTTTGAAGAAATCAAACATGGTGTTTTTAATTTTCAGATCATCCCCACATAGCTAAAATGTAGCCTAGCTCAGTAAAACGGTGCTTTAATTATTCTTGTGTATTTTATTTTACAGTGACTAATCTCCGCTTTTGTGTTTGTGCTTATATACTGTTCCAATTTGTTAGCGACATCCTGGCACTTTTCAAGAGAGAATGAGAGGAAGGAAAGAAACAGATTGTGTTGTTTTTCATGCTTATATTCACACGTAGCTGTTAGCGTGTCTGCCTTATGCTTTAACACACACTCTCCTGCCTTCTGTGGAGAGAAGGCTAAAAAATGACAGTCTGACTTCCTCTTGTGTGCTCCGACTGTAGAGCAGCGAGCGGATCACTTACAGACGGATTATTCTGCGCAGATGTTCCACGCTTCACTCATCTTCAGTTTATGAATCTTGGCCAAGAATCCACTCCACACACGAGTGCTGTTTGTGGTGAAGAGGCTCAGACGGAGTGGTTTTTACAGTCGTTCACGTGCACTTGACAACAGCGACATACTATGTCTAAGGCCTAGCACCAGCAAACTGGGATGAACTTATCTAACTTATCATGTCCGCGATTGCTTTTTTAAACAGATGTAAGTAGATACTAACTCGTTCAATATTTATGTCTTTATTTGCACATAGTCTTCTTCAAGGTTCTGGCCAGGGGTTACACATGGACTGATTACTATTTCAAGCCGAAACACAAAGACTTTTTTTTTAACCAAAGTACTTTTGTTTTGCTCATACTGTGAACTGTTCTTCACTTTTACATGTTTACTTTAGCATTGTTCCCTTGGAGTTAGAACATTCTGTGTTGAGGCAGATTTGAATATATTCAAGTTTACAGAGCCTAAGGAGGGTTGAAACTGAGAAGAGAAAAATAATGTGGGTTTTGGAGTCGGTCATTTGGAGAAAGAAACTTCCAGTTCTGAAACTATGTATTCTAATTCTTAAGAACTGCCAAGCTCTAATGCATTTATACGATGTTTTAGAGAGAATTCTGTATAGTTAAAAGGTAAATATGAAACATTTTGAAAACGTTTAGCTCATTTTACCTAACATATTCTAATATTCTACATAACTATTAAAGTTAAACTTTTCCATGTCATCAGAATTCAGAATTTTCAAATCATTTATACTCAATACTTACAAAATAATAAGTGTCCCCATGTCTGTGTCCACACAGCAACAATTTTTTAAAGTGGGTCTAAGTTGCTTTAGCTTTGGCATCTGCCAACAGAAGTTGTCTTTTTTGACTTCACTTCTTCATGATCTACTAAACCTAAAAACATAATCGAAAGTAAAAATAAAACAAAATTACAAAATGAGTCACTGTAATGTTTTGGAATGCTTTTACATCATTTTTCTCAAGTATAAGGAAGGTTTATCTATACATGAGAATGTATTAAGCTGTTTTCAACAAACCTAGCATTGTAAATGTGTTTGTGTCTTCAGAAAGTTACAGGTCTGACTGAAAGTACCTGCCCCAGAGCAGGAGCTAAAAAAGTGTGGCCTGAGTTCCTGCACTGTGTGAACGCGGGAGTGGAACTAAAAAAAGTATTAGGAACTGAAACAAGTTCTAACAACTGGAAAATATCTATAATAGACCAGTACTTAGCGCTGCGCGACTGCGTAGTCACCTTTGTTCACAGAATGCTAAAGTGTTCCCCAGGCTGACAGTACTGGTCCAGCTCATGACTCATTTGATCAGCATGGACCATATCATATTGCATATTAGGCCGCATTTTGCCCATTTTAACAGTTCAAAGTTGTCAATTTGTTGAACATCGTAAACTAATTACAGTATGAAATCAAATAGTTTTAAAAGCTGATATTCTTTCTCTGCTTTTCTTTCTTATTAGACATACAGTACACAAAGTTAACCAGTGGTCCAATTGAGCCTGCATTTCTCTACAACACATTTGGATTCTGCGCTGCTCCGTCTCGCTCAGGTTGTCCACTCCATTTCCCCGTACAGCCTGGTTTCCTCTCAGGTAGAGCCACCGGAGGATTCTGCACTGCTGCCTGCATATTATCCATCACTTTGTTCCTCCATATGGAAATGCCAGTAAAGACAAACTCGTGTACATGCCCGCAGCTTTTCCCCATATGCACTCCATCACCACATTCAGACACAAACATGCTCAAACAGATATGGAGCCATCAAGCCGCCCGCCACACCACCGCACCCTAAACTACATCTGAATAAAACATGAAAAGACATTTATTACAGTGAAAGAAATGTGCTTTATGCAGGTAGGTAACAGCCATGGTGTTGGAAATGAAGTAATGTCGGGGAAAGAAATGTAATTAGTTCATCAAAGTTATGTAAAGCGTAGAAAAAACAAATGTAACATCTGCTGAAGCGATGGTTTAAACAGTTTGAAAGATTGTGCTGGCACGTGAGAAGGAATGAGACTGATGTGGTGTGGACACAGTATGTTGTATGTACACTGTAAGAAGTCGTAATGTCAATAAATTAATATTTGACTTAAATCTTTGTGTTGATGTAACTTGACAATGTGAGACAAAGATTTTTTACTTTTAAGACTTTTAAGAAAGAGTGGGAAAGAGAGAGAGAGAGAGTGGGAGAGAGAGAAGAGAGAGAAAAGGAGAGGGTGAAAGGAGAGAGATGGGGAAGAGTGAGAGAGAATAGAAGAGAGGAAGGAGAGAAAGGATGAGAGAGAAGAGAGAGAAAGATAGAAAAGAGAGGACAATGGAGAAGAGAGAGTGGGAGAAAGGAGTGTGACAGAGACAGAGAGTGGAAGAGAGAAAGGAGAGAGAGTGAGAGAGCAAGAGAGAGAAGAGAGAGACAGAGAGAGAGGAGCTTAGGAGGGAGTAATGGAGAGAGAGAGAGCGAGAAAGAGAGAAAGGAGTGAGAGATAAAGGATAAAGAGGGGGGAGAGTGGGAGAGAAATGAAGAGACAGGAAGGAGAGAGGGGGTAGAGAGAAAGAGAGAAGAGAGAAAATAACAGACAACTAATGAGTTTAATTGATTTAAGAGAGAAACTGTACTTGCATTTCTAAGTTAAATTGACCTATGACATGGTGTCGAGTTGACACACTTTGAAATGTGTGGCATAAATGCAAGAAACTGTCTCAAAATCATGTTTATAGCTTATTTTTACTTTGAAGTGTGCAGTTAATGTCCCAGGAGAGCACGTATACAGTATTTGCTGGAAAGTCCAGAAGGATATATCTCTGTATTTTTACACAGAGAAATATCAGTCTGGTCGCCACACCCTCCAAGGGCATTTCCCTCAAAATCCAGATCGTACCGTGCAATGAAAATCGTTTATTTCAGTCACGTGGTTTTTGCTAACAACGTCCCTGCTGTGCGCAGCGCACATGGATCTAGGCAGCGCGGCGGAAGGTTGGATAAACAACATGGAGCACCAGAAAACCGAGAGTTTGTTCCATACACCGGTAAATGCCACGTCAATAGTTGTGTTCAAGATGGTCAAGGAAGTGCAGTCGGCTCGAGCCGGTAAGGACCTCAGATGACAGCGAGAGAAATATCAACAGCTTACGGCACTAGAAGCCTTTATGCTCTTCTCTGATTGGTTCCTCCGCTGTCTGTTAGGTGAGCTTTGCTCCGCTCTAGAAATCCAGTTGACTCGGGGCGACCAGACTCATCCACTGGTACAGCTGAGAGGCTGGATTCTCCAGGCAACGTATATATGGGATTACCTCTGCTTAAGTAGTGCATATGTAAAGAAAAATTGTTTCTCTCATCTCATCATTTGTGTCTAAATTTTATGTTTTTTGTTTTTGTAGTGGTTTATTTGAGGCATTAGAAGCACTGTTTCTCCATCTTGCTCCCATGCCGATCCAAATTTTCTCATGTGAAACTCTGATTTTTCTTTTTGGCAGTGTAAAATATGCTAACAAGTGCGTTGCAACTTTATTTTACTCTAATAATTACTCAAAAATGAAAGAATGAATGAATAAATGAATGAATGAATAATGTTAAGTTTCGATTCAGTAGGCTAGTGTACTTATACGGAGCTGCACATTTAGCCCAATTCATATATGAAATACACTAGAATAACCTAAAGTTATTGTTTTATCTGAATATTTAAATTTCAGTTTTTGATCAGTTGCACTCAGATACTAGTATAGAATAGATAGTAGATAGAAGTACCATTTATTTTTCTGTTTTCTAAAACTGAGACTGTGAAGTCACACAAACACAAGGATAAAATATTGAAATGACTTTTGTAACCCTCTTCTGTGTATAAAAACAGACTAAACACTTCCTGTATTCCCACTTAATGAAGTCTGGAAAATTAAGCTGGACTCCAGATTTAAATTGGAAATGATAAAATAAACTAAAAACTAGATCAAACATTGACAATTCTATAATATGGTCCTTTACAAACTGTGATCATGTTAAATATCTGTAACCAAACCGTGTTCCCTGTGGTGGTGCGTGTGGCGAGGTCTCTTTAGGTCAGATGTGTTTGGACTAGACTCTGAGCTGGGAGCAGAGCGGGCCGCCTCACACAGGAACACTGAGTAAACTAGTCTAACATTTATTGGGGTCATACAGAAAGTGCCAGGTCACACTGTGGAGAGGATGGAGCCCTCACTGTGGCCATGAAAGAGAAATGATCCTTAAATATAGATCTGATACTAAATAGCCTCTAGCTGTTGGTTTTGTTGTTCCCTTGATCATAACTTTGTGTGCAGTAGATGGTCACCTCAGAGGAAGAGAAGATTTGGGATATTTTAGCTTGAAGCAGATGTTGAATTGTAAGATTAGAAGTCTAATTTTCTTTTCCCTTGTTGTTTTTTGTGATTCACTAGTTTTTATCTGAATGCAGCTCATGCTCCTTTGATCAGTATCACTGAGCGACAGTTGGATAAACCAGTTGTGAAGTCCAGTTTTAATCCGGTTTTAAAAACACGTTACTCTTCTAAGCTCATTGGGACTTTTAAGTGTTCTTAAAAATTGTGTGTAAGAAAACTCAAACTCAAATGTAACATTCATGTGTTCACTAGAAGTCAAATTCCTTCCTTCTCTTTGACTAAACTAATAAATAAAATACATTTCTGAAACAGCAGACTTTTTTGTTCTTACAAGTGCTCCTGAGTGTTCTTAGAATTTGTTCTTACAGACAAACTGCTTCAGTTAAGAACAAATGTTGTGAATTGTTAAAAATGTTTGTGAGAAGCCTTTAAGAATACATTTGTTCCTAGTAACCAACAAACTGCTGCTAAAGTTTTTAAATTACCAAATATATTTCTTTCAGTTTAACAACTGAATGCTGTAAAAGTCAAGTGTGACTACAGCACAATTAATCCAGTACTTCAAGCAAAAGAAAAAAGACTGTGTTGTTTGATCATTTGCGCAATACATCACTTCAATAGTGCTTTCCTCAGTTTTTTAAAGTGAAGCTCACCCCCTAAACTTCACCCAGAAACACATTTCAAACACAGCAAATTCAATAAAAAACATTGTGGAAAGAGAAAGGAGGGTCTGAGAGTGGAGAGAAGCAGTGTGATTAGTTTGACAGCAGGTGTGTCCAGTCAGTGCTCAGGTTTGAGTGAACAATACGCGACGTCACATAGAGTCTAGAACTGGCATTGGCCTCAGTGAGACACAGTCAGTATGACTACTTTGACTTGAAACTTGCTAATTTGCACTAAAATTGCCCCACACAAAAAATAAATAATAATAAATAAATAAATAAAATATACAAACCACAATTTTGTTCATTGTAGAAATTGCAATTGATCTAAAACACAATATGAATAGAAACAGGTCTATTAATTTAAGTGACAAACAACTCTTCCTCTTTAGCGATAAACCCTGCTTCCTTTGACTGTCCTGCTTCTTCACTGTAGAATCTAATTCAGAAAAGCTGCAGAAGACACAACATCAGATTTTTGGTATATACAAATATTTATAACCTTCCTGTGTTACTGTTAAGAGCAGTTTGTGGGGTGATTCCTTTGAGCCACATGACTAACACAAACACATTTGGATAGTGCACAGCAGCTGGGACGTGTTATTGAAACAATGTGGAGCTGATGGAGGAGCAGTATTGACGTTTCTCGGGGTAATGTAGCTCTCCATCTCTTTCCTCTTTTGTTGAGCACCTTTCCTTCTCCATCAATCTATCTATCTGTGCTCGCAGGCTGAAAAATGCCTTCCATTACTTCTGCCATGTGCTTTACAGAAATAGCAATGGTTTCAGTGAAAAGCAGGAGGTAAACAGCCTGCTACATTTGCCCTTATATACGGGAACGTTTAGAGGGTGTAAAATGGATTTGATTGGTGTGTTTAGATGCATTACGTGTTTTTAAAGCACTCATAAAAATATATTTCCACGTTTTCTCCTACGCTATTCATAACAAGCATAGTTTGAAAATATAGCAGATAGAACATACAATGTTATGACATTATGTTTATGATTGTAACAGTAAAAATTTATCAAAAGCATAACCCCAATCATAACCATATGTAGCCGTTATGAACCACCAAAGATATATTGTGAACTGTATTTTTCATCTTCTTTAAAAAAGGGACAAAGGAATCCGGCCCTCCCCCCCAAAACCGATCAAGTTTTACGACAGGAAGGCCTGCTAGCCACTCTTTAACACTCTCTGTCCCTTATCAACAACAATTCAACAAATGGCTGTGATCTCTAGCTCAAAGCCCCCTGCTGTGACCTTACAGACACTGGCAGGACAAAAACTCTTACAAGGACATCTACATTCATGTGTGTTTTCATGTGTTCTCATGTCTGTATCCTTGTTGAAATATGCATTTGGAAATGTTCTGTTCTTTGTCATTTCTTCATACATTCTTGATTGTGAAAGTCATGCCTCATATCTAATCTGCCAACACAATTGAAGATCTAGCAATTGAGATGTCAATATGATTCCAATTGCATGTATGTTCTTGTTAATTGAAATTAAGTAAGGACATATTAAGCCCTAAGCCACTCCCAGGTCACAAGAGTCCGCCCCTCCCCAAGACTCCACAAAGACCACAGTCTTCGGGACACACTGGGGTTGGTCACACTTCTACTTGGAACTTCCTGGCTTCTTGACATCTACCTCCTTCACTTGCTGAACGGGGTTACAAAGCCGTGAGGGCCTCTGGCCCTTGGCGGCCCCTGCGGGGGTCAGCCACCCTGCTGCAAAACTGAAAGCAGGCCTATGGAGGACTCTTCAGCCGGCATCCTCAAGCTACAGAATCGGACTCTCCAAGTGCTGCTAAACCCATCGAACAGCAGCAACTGCACCCCTTTGGTCATGCCCAAACAAGGAAAGGCCTCAAACTCGGTGGACACCAAGGAGCACCACTTCTCTGACCTCATGGGCTGTAAGACAAAATGGTGGCTGAATGCAGAGTGGCTCAAGGTAGTTAGGAAAGTCTTGTTACTCCTAATTTAAACCAAATCAGATCTTACCATTGAAACTAGTGTTTACTGTAACTGTTTGGAAATGAGTGATGAATGTTTATGTTTGTTTTTGTTTATTAAACCACACAAAATGTTACTGGTTATGGTTTTATAATTAGGATTTTGTCACTGTAATGAGAGAGCGCGCCTTCAGACAGACGAGGAGTGTGTAGGTTTTATTAAAAATTTGAGTTAGACTTTAAATGTTAACTCTGGTGCCCCAAATTGATTAACTTTATTAATCGCCTACACAACATAATAACTAATAATTAGCAATTAGTGCGCCATGCCACAATTAGCCGATTTTTAGCATATTATATTAAAACAAACCACTACATATCTGGTGCCGCGTGAGGCTGGTATCACACTAATGTAGTAATAAATAAATCTGTTACACATAATAAATAAAGGATTATATTTTTGAGATCCAAACAGTATTTCATATTTTATTCAGCTTACTTTGGCCACCCACATCCGGTTTAGCTGCAGTTAGCTTAAGTTATTAACATGGAGGTTTTGTTTAGTAGTTGCATCTATTTGAGATCATCCCACAAGAAAAACAAATCAACATTTTAGTTAATTTCACAGAGCTAAACAGGAAGTGCAATGCCAAGAAAAGTGGGCGGGGCAGAATAACGTAAATAATTGAACTGGAAAGTCTTCTGGTTGAAGGGAACAGTTTATTATAAATTTGGCTTTATGATTTCTTGTTAAAACATACAAAAAAATGAATACAGTGAACGTACCATCATGACTTTAAATTGTGCGTGGGTCATGTCATGTCTTTGGCTTGATTTCTATTTATTTCAGTCTCACTTGTCCATTTGTAAGCACAGATAATAGCTCACAAGACGACATAGAAAACAAGTGTTTGAAGTTTGAAGCTAACCCAAACCCAGTCTGTATGTTATTTACTCATTATATATGCTCAGAGATGATCTATGTCCAGTATGAGAAATACAGAGATACATTACAAATAATACAAACGTTTTCGACCTGAAAGTATTACTACAGTGAAGCACTATCTTACATTTGGCTGGTATGGATGTTGTCTTGAAAAATGGTAATCGCCTGTGTGTTTTGCCCAGCGTAGCATTTTGCCATTAATTACACTAAATGTCGTTAAGGACGTGGGTAGTTCTGCTGCCACTGCATCAGCGACCAATCAATGAGCATTATCAGGTTTGGGACAAAGGTCACGGGCCTTGGGGACACATCACACTGTGCTGGACATGCTGCTGTCTGAAACACTGCTCTGCTAAGACTGCACTTTAGTGAGACTCAGGGTACATGTCCACTTGCTTATTCCTGTCCAGGACAATCAGGAACGTCAGTCAGATGCAGAGAGGGGTAGGACATAGTACCTCTTTGTAGAAACATACATTCACATCTTTTTCTTCACAATATTATTTGATAAGGTGAAAGCACCCGGTTTAAATTTTCAGTGACATTGGCCACATTGATTCTCAGACTATATCAGTTTTAACATTTTGCAAGTCACTTGCAGGTGCCAATGTGCAACCAGAGCAGCAAAGTTGTGTAAGCTCCACTGCCTAGTGACAGTTATTAAAATGTTGTCAAGAGCAGCCAAAATACTTGTTTAGGCTTCTCCTGTGACCTTTTCCAACTGCTTTAATCAACCTCCAGTATAGAGTACAACAGGTGAACACAGTGACCTCCTGTGGTCTTCACAGACATATTTACTTATCACCAGTACAATGACTGTAACAGGTCTTACCTCCAGTGAACACACTGACCTCCTGTCGTCTTCACAGACATATTTAATCATTGTCAGTACACTGACTGTAACAGGTCTTACCTCCAGTGAACACAGTGACCTCCTGTGGTCTTCACAGACATATTTAATCATCGTCAGTACACTGACTGTAACAGGTCTTACCTCCAGTGAACACAGTGACCTCCTGTGGACTTCACAGACATTTAATCATCACCAGTACACTGACTGTAACAGGTCTTACCTTCAGTGAACACAGTGACCTCCTGTGGTCTTCACAGACATATTTAATCATCACCAGTACACTGACTGTAACAGGTCTTACCTTCAGTGAACACAGTGACCTCCTGTGGTCTTCACAGACATATTTAATCATCACCAGTACACTGACTGTAACAGGTCTTACCTTCAGTGAACACAGTGACCTCCTGTGGTCTTCACAGACATATTTAATCATTGTCAGTACACTGACTGTAACAGGTCTTACCTCCAGTGAACACAGTGACCTACTGTGGTCTTCCAGACATATTTAATCATCACCAGTACACTGACTGTAACAGGTCTTACCTCCAGTGAACACAGTGACCTCCTGTGGGCTTCACAGACATATTTAATCATCACCAGTACACTGACTGTAACAGGTCTTACCTCCAGTGAACACAGTGACCTCCTGTGGTCTTCACAGACATATTTAATCATCACCAGTACACTGACTGTAACAGGTCTTACCTCCAGTGAACAATGACCTCCTGTGTCTTCCAGACATATTATCATCTAGTAACTGACTGTAACAGGTCTTACCTCCATGAACACATGACCTCCTGTGGTCTTCACTGGCATATTTAATCATCACCAGTACACTGACTGTAACAGGTCTTACCGCCATTGAACACAGTGACCTCCTGTGGTCTTCACAGACATATTTAATCATCACCAGTACACTGACTGTAACAGGTCTTATCTCCAGTGAACACATGACCTCCTGTGGTCTTCCAGACATATTTAATCATCACAGTACACTGACTGTAACAGGTCTTACCTCCAGTAACAATGACCTCCTGTGTCTTCCAGACATATTTAATCATCCAGTAACTGACTGTAACAGGTCTTACCTCCATGAACACATGACCTCCTGTGTTCTTCACAGACATATTTAATCATCTCAGTGAAAAAGTACTTGGGCTAAAATGTATTAATACACAATCAACCACTCTGAAATTTTTTTCTAAAATATTTTCCAATATAAAATAAATGAAGGAAATATACTACTTAAGTCCTAGAAAGCATCACAAACTCAATCTAAAAAGTGTTGTCTAACAGTTTAAGACCAATAAAGCAGCAGTGTAAACATGCAGTGTCCTTATGTGTCTCATTTAGCAGGATTAAGAGTTGATCAAGTGCACTGGCCTCCCCACAGTGCTACTCAAACCGTCCAATTGGAGTGCAGCATGGGCTCAGGGGGCGGGACTTTGAGGGAGTGTTGGCACCAAGTTTTGGAGAGCACTGCCAACTCAACACGGTCCAAGGCTGCCTACACAGAGCATTTAGAAGTTTTTGTGTGCTTATTTTGCTGAATACTTGTGGGATTTGGAACAGTTATGGAGACATTACGCAGACAGATGAAGAAACATCCAGGGGTACGTCTTTATTTTGTGGTTTTTGTGTGTTGAGTGTACACCAGGTTGGTTGATAAAAAGTACGTTTTTAGAACATGTGCCATAAAATAGGTTAGATTATCACCACATGTATAATCAGTTATTAGGTTTGTTATATAAAATAAATAAATACAAAAAAATCATTCAATAAAAAAAAAAATTATAAAATAAAAACAAAAATACAACACAAATACTGCAGCAAAATAATTTACTGTATTATGAACTGGAAAATGTTAAAGCACATACAACATCTGTTAAAGAGGTCAAATCGAATCATGGACATTTAACAAAGGGCATTTCATGTTCGTTTTTCTAGTGTATAATTAATAATTGTAATGTATCTAGAAAGCGTTTTATGTATATTATTTTGTATAAAAAATACATAAACACAGTCTTACACATAAAATTATCCAGTTTCCCAACTTGTATGTCCCATTGACCCTGTTTTGATCAGGGAAGTTAGTGATTCCACATCCTCCTCCTTCCTGAGATGTGACTGTCTTACTTAATATCTTCATTTTGAGAAATATCAAAAAGTCTAGACTTTGATAAGATCTACAGACATTATCAAAGAAGTGGGTGTTCAGTAGATCTCTTCAAGTCGAGTTGAAATAACATTTTGCTAGTAAAAAGTATTTGACTTTTGAAAACATTATAAAAGCTAAAGCATGCAGTCTTCTTAAAGACTTGCCAGACATAGTATTACATAAATAAATGAACAAATTAACAAAATTTTGAATGACTAAAATGGTTGGTTCCGACCCCCAGGTTGGGAATGACTGCTCTACCTTCAAGAAAAACTAAAACAATCATTTTACACAACCTAAGAGGTGACTGGTGTGAGTTTGGGCTTTACAACTTAAAAATAAAAAAAATTCTCTTTTTACACCAGCAGTAACTAGTGGAAACAAAGGCTTACTGCACACATTGGAAATGTGTTCAAACATGAAAGGTTTGTCTTATACACTGTAGAAGCCATCAGGGTTTGGGGATCTACTATGTATTCCTATGGATTCAATTTTATGCTACACTCAAACAGCAAAGTACACAAAATGTTGTCTTTTTCAAAAAAGCAACAAACACACATTTTTCACTTTTGTTGTAATTTTGCATTTGTAATTTTACAATACATCACACTGGATGTGTAAAATTACACAAAGAAAAAAAAATCAAAGAAAAACTAAACAAACAAACAAACAAAAAAACTTTATTCTTCAGTTCTGATCTGATAAATGTCAGGAGAGCGGTTCCAGCCCCATCATGTGTGAGTGGAGCCTGACCAGATGTGAGCAGCGATGAAGGACGGTTTGGCAGAGCACCAGAAACTAATAAGGCCAACAACAGAGTTGAACTGAGTCCAGGACAAAGCAGGACTGCACTGCACTGATCCTGTCTGACTGCATCTCACTTTGTCTTCTGTAAAGTCTTTTGAGTGTCCAAAGAAGCACCACTCAAGTCCAACTTCAGCACTAGGCCGCGGACAGCTCCTCACTCACTAGCATGCTAACTGTAGAGCTCCTGCACCATGTGACGGAATCAGCTAAGGCCACTGATTCAGGAAAGAACAGCAGTAACTAATGGAAATATGGAGTGTGTGTTATTTTTGTGCTAGTTTGTGTTAGTTCTCTCATGTCAAAATAAAAGCCTAACCAAATTAGATGTATTGATCAGTAGACATATCCAGAATGATCCTTAAAGAGACTTGAGTTTGTATGTGTGACAGCCAGTGAACATGGTAAACTGTACAGCAGAATGTGTTATAATGAAGCACAGATCTGAGTATATACAGTAGTATAGACAGGACAGATGTGAGGCAGTAAAGATGCTCTGAACATATCAAACTGTCAGCTGTCTGCATCTATGTGTGCCACCTGGTGTTCTCTTTGACAGACAATCACTGCAACTACACTTGTGCTGGAGGTATCAACATCCTAAAGAGCGACTAAGAAATGGTATGACTTTGGAGAAAGAAACACATTATTTTTTTTTACAGAGATATATCATCTTGTCACCTCATTCAAATACAAAAAAGTACAAGGAGTAAACAGTCATCACATATTTATTCATTTTGGTGACTTTTTGAGTTTAATATATGTTAATAACTCTAAACATTACCAGTACCAAGCAAATAGCAAAAAACAAAACAAAAAAAAAAAAAAAACTTGACAATACTAACTTCTACTGAATGAGTATGTGCAAGTTTGCTGCCAGACGCTCGTCCTAAATGCTTAACTCTGCAGAAAAATATCAGTCAGACAAATGCAGAAAATCTGAAAAGAGTTTGTTGATATGCCACAAACATCCTAATTCCACTTCTAAGTCCAAGCGTGTTTACAAAAAGGTACCTCAAAGCCACGAGGATCCACTCCTCAAACGTCACACCTGAGCTGCACTGATTTAATCCGACATTATCAGGCTGTCATTGTACGCACTAGTGTTTGGATCCCTGTCACTTGTCTATGTGTGCCTGTCGCTCACTGTCATCACTGTGTGTGTGTGTGTGTCTCCTCCACAGCTAATCCCTCAGTGGGTTTTCCTCACTGTGGGCCTGAGCGGGGCCCTGCTCTACCTGCTGCGCCTGTCGCGAGGGCCACATGTCACGTAAGCATCTACTCATGCAGAGGACATGGACTGGTGGGTTGTATAAAAAGTGTAACGTGAGTTTTAATCATTCCTCATCACAAAGACAGCTGGAGATTTGTCAGAAACCAAGGTTCTGAATGTTCCAGATTTGTGATGTCATAATATGTAGATCTCTGACATCTTCTGCACTGCTTAAAAGCATGAATCATCTAGACTTAATTATTATTATTAGTGGGTTCAGTAAAGAAACACTTAATAAACTACAATCTAAAAATGTGTGAAATGTGTCATTTTAAAACACTTATGGTTCTTGTCAATATGATTACTAAAGCAGAATTTGCTCAATTCTAAACAAACCTAAGTCAGAAAGAGCCATAACTATATTTACTATAACAAAATAAATCAAGAAAAAAACATGAATTGGTCTCTTCTTGCATATTTTGAATTTTAGATTAAAAATGTTGTTATATAACCTATTTGAAAAGGCATTTTAATCACAATTCAATCAAAATTCATAAAAGTAATAATTTGTCAAAATTTGATCATTTTTGCATTTCTGGTCTTACATGGTCTAATTGTTAGAAGTCCTCAGAAGCTATCTCATATACTGTTGTTGTATCATCATTTATCACAATGTGAGATTGAATAACTCTAAAGGAACACACTTGAATAAAAACATTCAGCTCCAGTGTGCATACACACAAGTATCTCATTTGAAATGCACACTTTACGAATAAGTATTTTTTTTGTCTTCCCCCCTAACTTTTTATGGTATAGCTTGTTATTCTGGAGTTCTTAAAGAGCCAGGGCATTCATTGAGAAACTGAGAAAAAGAAATTTTGACATTTGCAGCACAATTTTATGTGTCACATGCACTGTATCAGTCAGATTTTTTATAGAACTTTTATCATAGAACATCTGAATTGTGCTCTGAATCAAAGAGTGAACAATGGCCAAAAACAAAGTTAATGTCACAGGACGTTACATTTAAAGGCAGAGGAAGTCTGTACGTTGTTCTTTGGCTACAAAAGATTCTTTGGCCTTAGTGTATCTGGGACTATTATTTTAAGGAAAAAAACAAAAAACAAAACAAAAAAAAACACTTCCATGATAAAGAATATATTCAATCAAATGAGTGACAGGTGCTTTGTGGAGGAGATACATAGCATAGATGTGGTTTGAAATACACTCCTGCTTCTAAAGCCTGAGTATGATATTTACAGTCTACAATCACATTAGTCCAGGCTACACAAAGGAAAAGACTTGATTGAATAAGAGCAGTAACAAAACAAAAAAGAGCAAAAAAGGTGAAAAGGGCTTATGATTATGATTCTATAAGTTCCAGACAATCCAGTGCTATGTGTGTTTCATAGTTTCACTTTACCTGTGTTGATGTGTTTTAGAAAACTTGTTTTTAGCTCTGTCAATGTGTTTCTAAAAATTAAGACTATAGATAATAATAGATAGTTTAATAGAATAGTTTATAATAAACTAGTTTATGCTTGTGGTCATTTGCTCCACTGCAGAGCCTGACCATGGCATTACACTCCTTGTGTTTGTGCGCTGTCTTCTCTCCTCGCTCACTCACTCGTCTCTCTTTCTTCTTCTTGGCCTCATTCTTTCCACATGCAGCCTTTGGGACAAAAAGAACAACCCCGAACCCTGGAACAAGCTTGATCCCACCTACCAGTACAAGGTGAGCTCCCTGTCACCGCTGCCCCTGTCAGACCTGTCACCGCTGCCCCTGTCAGACCTGTCACAGCAGCACAAACATCAATCTACACAGACACTACACTGCTGATGCTGCCAGGATGTTACAAATACTGCTGCAGCAAACTATGGGCTAATAACTCTTAAAGGAGACACATTCTGTATAATCCACTTTTCTGAGTTTGCGACCTTGTCATAACAGTGTTCTGTCATTATTTGTTTACTTATATTGTGTTGGATGTTTATTAAAGGTGCATTGCGTAAGTCTTAAAGGTTTTGAACAGGGGCGCCATCTTTGGCGTTTTGTGGCACTGCACCCACCATACTAACTTCAGCTGAAGACGTATTTTAGGCTAATCAGATTCTATTGACACATCGTTACTTTCTGCTAAATGTTAAAAAGACAAAGTTATTTGTATGAAATAGTAGATGCTGACTATTTTATTTGTTATTTTTGACTAACTGATCAGTTTTCAAACTCCAAAAGTTACACAAGGAAAGATTATTGAGAGTTTGAGAAAAAGCTTCATTTCTCATAAACTAAATCCTCAATGGCAATTTATTACTTAATAAAACATAAACCTTACCAAGACAAACAGCTAACAGCTAAGCTACTAAAGCTGTGTCTAAATGTGCGATGTACTTTAACAGGCCTGGGAGTCTTACCTTCTAATGAAAATAATTGCCAGATGAGCGTCTTATTGATCTCCAGCACAATTCCTCTTTCTCAAAAACATGTCCGAGTGCCCTCGGCTCTGTCAGTCGGCCTCATGCCATGCCGTTACGGTGGGCTAGTTATGATAAGTTACGGGGTTCGGAAGCTAGATGGCAGTATTTACCACTGATTATTATTATTCTTTTTTTTTATCAAACCGTCTTTACAACATTCGTCTGTTGTATAAACCAAGAGCTTTTGCAAAACAAATAGAAATAATGCCAATAAACCAGTGAAGGAGGACTAGCGCGGGAAAATGCGACCAGCGTCACTCACATTTATGAGCCTGTCTGCGCTTATACAGGCAACCTCGGTAAGTTTACAAAACATCATGGCGCACATCCAGGCAAGTGCCAATGGACGGTAAATTGATATATCGTGAATGTAATGGGGTGATTTGGTTGCCTGGGTTACGGGGGCGGCGTTGTGGGCGTGACCTTTGCGCCGCTGCGTTGTTGCGCAGCTGCTTCCTGTTTTCGTTGATTAGTCTTTGTACATAAGCTTTGCACGCTGTTGGTTTGTAGTCGGGGCTGTGAGCTGGTGAAACTGCGCGACCGTCGTAAGTAAACTTGATGCCTTATCCCTCCGTAAACGAGGGCCTTACATAATAATGAACATTTTAACTTTCGCAATGCACCTTTAAACTTGTCTTGTCCTGGAGTGATACTACAGTGCAAAGAAAAGTCCTTCTATCTCCGCTCACTAGTTTGTATTGATCTGCTATTATCCAGATTTTCAGATTCTAAAATTTGTAGAGTTTAAAGATTACCATGGAGGTATTTTTAACAATAAATTATAATGAGTAAATTAAAGTCTGCTGCTTGTTACAGTTACATTTTTTGATGAAGAGTGATTTTTAGATTATCACTGATCAAACATTTAGGAGCAGTGATGTGTTTTTTAGAATGAACAAAATGTAAATGACTGGTCAATATCCTCGTTCATTACTAAATACACAAATAAAACACAATGTGTCTCCTTTAAAGGTAACCAAATGGATTTTTTTTTTTAATCCGGCAAAAAGTAGACTAAAGTGTGCGGTACTGTCCAAGAAAAAGTGTCAATACTCTGACTTCCATTTAGATTTTTAAGCATTGCAAAGGACACCTAGAAAAAGAGATAAGCATCAAGTGCTTGTCTTTAATAAAATACTTTTTGTCTAAGCTTAACTTTGAATTACTCTTCTAGAGACCAGTGTAGTCTTCTGATTTGGATTCTAACTTGTGAAGAGGACACTTGAGTCTGAGGTTGCAGCGACGGCACTGACCATTTTTGAGCTTCCTCTTTTGACTCTATTGTAGTCCTAAATCCTCATCTTGTCTCTGTGTTATTTGTCACTGTGAACCAGATCCATGCATGAGCTGACTGCTAGAGGCAATAGTAAACACAGTGCCAAAGTGACAGCGAAAACTTACTCAAAGTTATCAAAGTAAACTGCAAATTTTCTCACAAAACTTTTCTCTCAATTCGTTTTCTTCTTCTTTTTTTTTTTTTTTACAAATCCTCTGAAAAAAAATGCTCTGGAGCACCTCCACTTCCTTTTTTCCCCTGCTCTTGTTCAATCTCGGTCAATGATCTAACTGATCTTTAGTGACTCTACTGTGTCATTAGAAAAGGATAGTAGTATGAATGAAGTAGCAGTATTCGAAACACACGTAGCTGAACATCACATTCCAGTCTGTCTGTTTATTCAAAGGATTGATTAAACATATACAAAAAAAAAGCATTGAGTTGTTTTGAGATGGTGGTTAAATCCTTCTCCAAATAAGAACCTAAATCAATTCCAAAGTTTAATTAGTTTTGACTTACTCATAGTCTATTTAGCTGCAGAATCTACGTCTCTCTTCATAACGGAGCTTGGACAACCATCTTAAATGCTCTGGTTTTCTTCTTTTCATGTTTCTTTGATCATCTATAGCAAGGGTGTCCATCTTCACTGCCCCTTCACTGTACCTGGTGCATTCTGGGACAGTGTGGCACCAGCTGCAGAAGGTCCATAGCAAAACCACAACACGTTTATGTAGAGGTGTTTACATCCAAAATGGTAAATCTGACAGTGACAGTGAATAAGTCACATATGTTTCAATAGAAGGTGACTGTAAACCAAGCTGAGGGAATCAATTTTCTGCTTTTAGCTCAGACTATTTTCATCAAAGACACTTATTGATTTAAAATATGTCTAATAGCTCCTTGAATTTCAACTCGAGCATTACAACAGAGTTCAATCAACGACAAAAAAAAAAAAGCCTCATTTCGACCTGCTTGAGCGACAGCACATACAAACAAACTGACCAAAACATTGCGAGTCTGTGGCACAGCAGCCGAGTTTTTTGGCACACATCAGACTGTTCTCGGGGTTTTTAGACCGTACTGTTGCTGCCGGTGGAATGAAAGTGTGGCTACAGAGGAAAGGTCGCGACATGGCATGTTTAATTCTGCGCACTGAGCCAAAGGTCGACTTCCAAATGCTGCTGCAGTCCAAACAATGATGGTAATGAAGAGGGGAGACGAGTGAAGGGAGGCAAGGGTGAGGCCGGCTCAAGAAATTACTCACATTTGGATTAATCTGGAAAAAGTTGAAGCGGTGGTTCATTAAAGCTGGATATTGTCAGAAGATGTTGCAGATAGTAAAGGGCAAATAAAGTTTACTGAAAGATTCTCACCAGACGATAGGTTCACGTACAATTTGATGATGTCACATGTTCAAGTGTTTTCTACAAATAAGCTTGTACTTGTATGAAACATTTTCAGTCTTTCTATTTTATTGGACAACAACTGTGTTTTAAAAAATATTCCTATTAGCAGCCAGGCATCTGCATTAAAAACGACTGATCCCACATGAATGCAAAAGAGACATTGTGTAGCCTTCAGGAATGACATTCAGTAGTAAACAGTAAACTTGTGGGCAGAAAGTATTTTGTAGTTTTCTTGAGTATCCAAAAACTTTTTACTTTTACCTCTTACATTTTTCAAGAAGTGTTGATACTTTTTACTCCCTACTTTAGAAACCCATAAACAGTTTTTTTTTTTTTTCCTTTTAAATACCAGCGCAGACCTGCTGTTATAGCTTTGTGAACAAATTAACAACTTGTCACAAACTTTAACATTTCTAATTTGAATCTATTTTTGGTATTTTTTCTAATTAAGACGGTTTTACTTGATGTACCTAAAAAAAAAGACTTGTATCAACGTGTTTTCTGCCTCGTTCTTGTTCTTATTTAAAGTCAAATTATTTCCTAATAAAGTAAAAAAAAAAAAAAAAAGGAAGTCAGAGTAGCAGCACGGAAAGTAGTGACTCTCTCTCTCTCTCTCTCTCTCTCTTTCTCTCTTTCTCTCTCTCTTTCTCTCTCTCTCTCTATATATATATATATATATTATATTCATATATATATTTATTACTCTTATTGCATATCCACTCTTTCTTTGCTCTGAGTGAAATGTTTTAGTCTGCTGCTTCTTCACTCCAGTTAAAGCTGCAGTGAAAACGACTCCCACACAGTGAGAACAGGTGATGATCTTAATTTAAGCTAACTATATTTAAATGTATTCCTCCTGTCGTCTCTGTGCAGTTTGTGGCCGTCACTACAGACTACAAGAATCTGAAGAAACAAGGTCCTGACTTCTAAAGGTCCTCCGGGCCACGGTGAAGGTACAGGCTGCAGGACGTCCCGCTGACACCACACGCCTCCTGCAACATGTTCTCCACAAAACTCCATTTCAACACTCTTACCTTGGAGCTTAATTAAGAATAAAAATAACTTTTGAACCAATGTTTGTGTGGTTATTATTCTAATTCAATGGAACAACAGTGTCACAGTTAAATGGCCTAAATGGACCTTTTGGAAAGCTCAGCTGAGCAGGTTTTTTACAGGTAACGAGTTCTGTGATTACTCTAATGAGTAGGACAGGTGCGGTGAACACCTGATTTTCTTTCTGCACAACAAATGCATTCAAAGAATTTAATGATTGCACTATTTCAAATTATTCTAATTCGTTGACCAGCACCTGTATACTTTTGTTTGGTGTATGTGACAAAAAAGCACTGTCAAGTACAGAGCACATCTAAATACATAACATGGCATACTTGAGTATAAAAAAGTGTGGCTTTGACCTTTGGTAATTCATTGTGTTTAGTGAGACATTTCCAATACTGCAAAAAGAGATACTTTTTTTCTGACCCAATGCGTCCCAATTGTGGCCCTCTGGGAAAAGAGTGAACTGCTGTCTCTCAGATGTGAGGGAACAGATTAAAATAGAGCTGTTATCAAAACAGTTCTTATTGTGGGTCAATGGGCGTCTAAACAGACTCCAGAGTGTCTGGTTTAGACTGTAGAAAGCATCAGAGGTTCAAAAGTTCTTTTTATTTTTTTTTTTTTTTTTTTTTTTTTTTTTTTTTTTTTTTTTTTTTTTTTTTTTTTTTTTTTTTTTTTATGATGTATGAATGGTTTCAATCAGAGTTCATTAGGTTCTAAGATTATTCGTACCGGAAACGATTACGTAAAAAATGAATGAAAAATTGTAACCGAAACACTATGAGAAAACATTGCACTTATTATTTCACTACTCCTGATATGACCCTAACCTTATATTACGGACAGACAAACCAGAAAATCCTGCATTTATTTGGAACAGAATATACATTCCTAAAATGTCTGTCTTGGTAAGTGTAATATGTCAAATTTACGACAAGTTTCACTCAAACGACAGCTTCCAAATGTGCCTTCCTTCACTGCAAACCCTCCTGGCATCATTTTCTCCAAACGCAGACGAGAGTGGACACGAGACAACAACATAAAACCCCTGATAATGGCGCTCACTGTCTGGATATGGGGCCCCGGGTGCCTCTAACACACCCTTTAATAGACACTCTGTGATGGGGTCCATTTAAGGGGGCACACTAAGCCTGCTGCAGCCGACCTGCCCACCGGCTCCTGTGTGTGAGTATGTGTGTGTGTGTGGGCGGGGGGGGGGTCAGGTAATCAGCCTCACTGGAGCATTAGCACAAGGTCATGCACTGTCACACACATGAGAGACTGTCATACACACAGGTGGCTGTTTAAGAGAGGCAGAGATCAGCACACATCCTAATTGCATTGCCTCAGTGTGTTAGTGTCAAGATAAAACTTCAGGGCCTGAGGTCGGGAGCACCTCTGAGACATTATCAACGCAGAAGTACTGTTTGGATAAGACTCAGTGTGTAGTGCTCAAATTGCACTGAACTATTCAACTTATAGAAGTGGCCTGGAGGGAAGACATTAATTGCATTGAATGATTTTGCATAAGGCTGCCCATCTCTACAGAAAATCAGTTTACACTGATCTAAATAAAAAATGGACAACTAATGGCTGCTTCTCCCCATTCAAACAAATAATTCTTCACTTGTCTCCAGATTGGTCGTGGGCAGCCCCACTCAACACTCCCACGGAGGATGTTCCTCGCCTCTGACCTCAGTTATTCGTTCATCGTGCCCAACTCTCCCCCAGTTCACACATTGAGTAAGTAACAATGCTAAGATAAAGGTTTGGCTAACAGCACCATTTGGAACAAGCCATTAATGCAATAAATAAAATTGAATGTGTTAGCTACATTTAGAATGTGTATCACAGCCATTCTTCATCAGTAGTGTTTCATATTTTCCTGCCTTGTAAAGCACTTTGAATTGCTTTGTGTATGAATTGTGCTATACAAATACATTTGCCTTGCCATTTATTAAGGGGTCAATTTTAAAGCGATCTCTTCCAATTCCTGCCCTTCATACAGATAAACAGTAGGTAATATGCCACCTATATGAGCTTCTAAATATACCAGGCTCTGGCACAGGGACAATAGAAGTGCTGAGTGTGCAACAGACTTCAGCACAGCCTTCAGCGGTCCTGTCTACAGCAGCAGATGTAGGTTTACTCACTACACACACATAACTGTGAAAATGTGAAATGTTTAATTGGCTTATTCAACTCCCAGAGGAGTCACACATGCAGGCTATTCGCTACACCTATTGTCTTTGTGTTTGCCTTCGCTAGCTAAGTGTCTCATTTAACCAGACCTTCTTCATCCTTTATGTTTTGATCGTTTTTATTGTCAACATTCTGATGTTGCACTTTGAATAACATGGCATTATAACATTATAATGTTTTCAAACTGATGTTTTTTTTTTTTTCATTACATTTTGCATAAATATTGACAATAAATTAACAGAAAATTATAAAAAAAATGGTTCTCTCACATGGTTTTGTAAAAGCAGCTTCTAAGAGACAGAAGATGGAAGTTAGCTTTACAATTTATAAAAAAAAAACAATAAACAAGCTTTTTCTTGGTTTAGAGTTGGATGGTTTATTAGTACTAGTTTAGGTCTGACTTGGCTTCAAAGTGGTGTTATTCATAATGCATGCACTGTTTGTGTGAGATTGCCACAAAATACAACTTTTTCTACTAGTCCACTTTCTTCTATAATCAAAAAAGGGTATTTTGGTGCTACATAAAAAACCAATAATCACTCCCCCATCAACATTTGTAAAGAACTATATGTCAGATGCCCTTCCTCAGGCTACACATTTACATTTTGTTCCTCAGAGATTCTTGAATTAAAGGCACATAATGGCAGACAAGATAGATGGTAATAAAATGAATTGATTTAACAAAGCATCAAATTGCTGTAGTTAATTGTAGTATTACACAACCATTTGTTTGACGTGGCCTCAGGTGCCGCATTCAAAGTGGATTAGGATCGGATTAGTGTACATGTGAGGATGATCCCACACACATGATCATTACACATAATTATAGCTCCTCTGCGCAGCGGTGAGACCTTTGTTTAATAGTTTTGTGTTCCAATGATTGCTTTAGGCTTCATTGGATTGTTATTATAGGTCTTTCGATGCTCCATTAAAGCTCCTGTATTACGCACAACTAATCCTGGGAGATTTTAGACTTGCTAGATTGTTGTCATAGCTGGAGTTTTCATTCACAGATGCTTCAGAAGCCAGCTTTTCAGACTGTTTCACCTTGTGATGTTGTATCATATGTTCAAATTGTTTGGATTAATGCCTCTGACCTAAAACTGGAATGAAGCATGTAAAACTCAAAGTGCGATGTCACAATACTTATGTGGCTAGCACTCCCAGAATGTTTAGCATTCAGTATCCTGAGTCCTTTGATTTTTCCAAATCACAAGAATGAACAAAATGGGTCTGTTGCTTTGAGAGATTTTGCCAGGCAAGTAATCTGTCTGTGAGTTCAAAATTGAGTGAACATTCTGGACCACACGAACTTTAGAAAGTGAAAGTGATCTGGGCCGTATTTTGGCTCTGCTCCTTTAGGAATCACAGAACCCTTTTCCGGGAAACACCAAGCTGAAGCACAATTCGAAATAAAAAAATTAAATAATGGCCTTCTTTTTTTTTCTTTTGTTTAAAAAACTAGCATGTCCCTTTTTTTTTTTTTTTTACCTTATTTTGATGTTGGAAAATGGGAAAAGATTTTTGAATGTTCTATTTCAAATCAAAACTGAAATGGCCGGTGTGTAGGACCGAATTATTTGTCTTCTTAACTTATTTGGGAACTTACCCTGGTCTAGAGTAGAGATCTACCCTGACAGGAAGTGATCCAGTTCTGTAGGACCAACAATCCAGGTTTAACCCAAAATTTACATGGCTAAACCCTAAAACTAGTACGTAGTACCTCAGTTCTCCAGTACAAGAAATAAAAACACCTTTTCTAGCCCCTGGAAAGACACCGATACCAGTAATCACTGACCTCATCTATTTACCGTAATATCTAGACTTTGTTTTACAAGCTTTAAACTCTGCAGAATGGCTGAACAGATTGTCGAGACAGAACCCCCATTCACATCAGTCGATCCATCATCATCCATGATTGCATTATTTTGTTGTGGTGTGGTCCTTGCTAGTGAAGCTAAATTTTCGCAGACTACACCTAGCTTAATAGTGTGAACATTACGGTAATTAAGACTGGCTTAGTGGAAAAAACTACCAAAAAAATAAATAAAAATTTGACAGGAAAGACACACAAACAAACATAAAAAAATATATAATAATTAAGACTGCTATAATAGAATAGATTATTTTTTATTAGAAGTTATATTAAAACATTTGGTAATGTGTAAATGTAATGTACAAATATTGCCAAAACGATTGAAAATGCATAATAATACTGTAATACAGACAAACAGGCTCTTGAACACAATTGATACATTGTGACAAAGTAAACAAGATTTTTTTATTCATTTGACATGTGGTGTTTTTTTCTAACACTATTTTGTCATTTGTGCTGAAAATGCAATTTTCCAAAGAGAAGTCCTCACTTCTGCAGCGATAATGGAAACTGTTACAGTTTGTAAAGTGAAATGAGTCTCAACGCCTAAATGATGAAGTTTGGTTAGTTTTGATCAAGTCTTAACTACATAATCTATAACTCCTCAGTAAACCTTTAACTAAACATTACATAGAAGTGAGACAATATGTTGGAAGAAGAGGCAATGCACTTTCATGAATAATGTAGCATTGCCTTTAAGACTCGCAGATTTTGGAAATGTTAAACAAGGATGTCTCTGAGAAAAATTAAGCCTAGCATCAGTTTCACAGTATAAACTGTGTAAGAGAAATTCCTCCACCTCCTAATCACAAATCTTTCCTCATCACAAACACAGTTGGAGTTCTGTCTACGAGATACTAATTTACCCTCCACGACCCAGAAACACTGTTTCGATGTCCAGATTTGTGATGTCATAGGTAGATCTGAGATCTTCTGCACCGCTTTTACGTCCATAAATCATCCAGCTCAATTACACAAGTGTATGTGTATGCTTGCACTAATCATCGGTTCTACATAAACATTTTGAACTGATCTGTTAAAGCTGGGTTACCATGTTTTTTGTTTTTAAGAAAAAAATACAAATAAAGTGTGTGTGTGTGGTGGTGTGTGTATATATATATATACATATATGTATATATAAACATACTTTTTTTTTTGGCCAAAAAGTTGGGTATATGCAGCTATTTGTGATCAAATCAGTTTCTGGTTCTGTCTAAATTGTTCAATTTAAATACATTTATTTCCCATAAATAGCCAAAAGCAGTGCTATGATTTATTGTGCTTGGATGATTCACTCCAGTTTTGACTGACAGCAAAGTGATGTTCTCAATCAGTAATTGTAGCCAAAAATGAAATATACTTGATATTAACCATGTGTGGATTTCTGAGTAAGAAATCCAACACATTATTTGCAGCGTGAAAATCAGGTACCCCAGCTTTAATGAAATGTAAATGATTGCATGACAGCCTCACACTGATGATAAGAAAATGTTGTGTGAGTGTGAGATTTTGAAAAACATTATAGAAAAGTTGTTCCGTGTTTGTAAAGATCTGTGCTGGTCTAAAAAGAGACATGTAGATGTGACAAAATCACAGTTTGTGGTTGCTCAGGTAGACGTTCCCTCCTGTCCTGAGTACTCCTTTGTTCAAGCTCCATGTTCATGTTGGATTAATGGTCATGAAAGCCCGGCATGGGAAGGGTTTGGCAAACGCCTCCACGCGCTGTCGCAGACCAGCAATGCGGCTAACTGTCTCTGCGTCCTCCAGCAGGAAGTTTTTGAAGTCTTGTAGCTTTGCTGCAGTGAAGAAAGGATTTTGGAAGTGAATGTACTGTATATGATGGCAAAGCATTAAGTCAAATCCTAATGTAGAATTACCTGTCTTTTTCTTCACATCCAGGGCGATTTGAAAGCCCTCATCCATGAACTCCACAACTTTAATAAAGTCATCCTCTTTGAACTGTCTGGATGTCAGAGCCGGAGCACCTGGAAGCACACAGGAGATTTAGTCAAATGATTACTCTGGTGACTATATAAATAGTAAATAGTTAAACAAAAGGTTCATTTCAATTTGTGCAGTCATTTGTATGAAACACGCAGCCATATTCAACAAGTACATATCTCTTAATTATAATTGATTTCAGATAATACTTATTTGCTGCATGTACGTATGTTAAATATGAACATATCCCAAACAGAAAAGCAGTGGCCTAAATGTGTGTGTTTTATGCAGAACTGAGGCGCATATTAAATGTGGCCTTAAGTCAGGCGTCTGTGTCTGTGCTACTCCTGCACTTCCTGAACCCTAATTAAAAATCTAAACATACTGAATAAATTATTATCAGCGCTTGTAACCTGATTGTGTAACCCCACTAATATCACAGACAACATAATTAATGTCACACACTAATAATGAGAGATCAGCACATGCCAGCAACAGTGTCTAACAATGTAAAGAAACGGTAGGGCTGAGTTCTCACCTAAGCGCAGGCCACCAGGCGTCAGCGCGCTCTTGTCCCCGGGACAGGTGTTTTTATTGGCAGTGATGGACACCAGCTCCAAAACCCTCTCGGCCCGAGCTCCATCAATGCCCTTAGGCCTCAGGTCCACCAGGACCAGATGGTTGTCAGTGCCGCCTGAAATGACACCATTGGAGAGTCACATTGTGTTCTATTAACTTTCTTCATATTTTAAAAGACACATATTCTGCAAAATGTACTTTTGAATTTTTAATCCTGTTCTAACTTTTCTTTCTCATCACAACTCAGTTGAGTTTAATCTGTGAGATGCTATTCCCATCTGAGCCTCAGAAAACACTATTCTCAATGTTCTAGATTTGTGATGTCAGAGGTAGATCTCTAAGATCTTCTGCCCTGTTTTTACGCTCATAAATCATCCACACTAGCTTAGAGTAGCATGTCTGCGGCATTAGTATATCAGCAAGATCAGCTTCATTAATTCTCCTGCTTCATTTCCGTTACAACCAGTACTGTGTGTAAAGACTGACTGCCATGTTTAAGTTCCAATACATAAGACAAAAACACCATATTTGTCCTTCAATACACATTTGCACCTCACAACACTCCAGACAAACATTTTTAATGTAAAAATATGGCATGCTTATGCTTACACTGCTGAGTTGGTTGTCAAATTTAAGCAATAAAAAGCAACGCATCACAAAGAGCTGAGGTCAGTAAACATTCAGCACAGGACAGAGTCTATTAATACAGTATTTGGCCATTTTTATTATCTTCTCTTGGTTCCAAAGGTAATTTTGATTTGTAGCATTGGATATTTGCACAGAAAGAACTGAAATAATGTGTTGTTTACAATGTAGTGACAGATATTGTTTGTTATTGATGTGGGCTGTGCCGCAGTAGTTTGCTGACGCACTAAAGGTTTTTAAACATGTTAAAGAAGAAGAGCAGTGCACATTACCTGACACCAGTGTATAGCCTTTACTGAGCAGAGCTGTTGCCATGGCTTTGGAGTTCTTCAGGACCTGAGCGATGTACTCTTTAAACATGGGCGTCTGGGCCTGGAAATCACACAACCAACCAGTGTGAAGGGACAGAGAGTTGGGCAATATGGTGAAACTAATTGAATCATGAGCTCATCTCTTTGACAGTGTTTTATTGTCATTTTTCTATTTATGCAGTTCTTTGTTTCCACCGTCTTCTAATATGGGTCAGCCTTTGTCACGCTTGAGTTAGTGACAGCGGGTTTACCGATTTTTTTGTTTCAGTTAGTTTCTTAAAATGTCTTTTAATATAAATTAATAATAATAACTATAAGTTATATCAGTGGCATGGTATCACAGCATAAAATTTATTTTTTCAGCCTCAAATTAAACATTACAGGTCTAAAATATGATCTCATGAGAATGCTGCCCCTAAGCCCTTAAAAAAAAAAAAAAAACTCCAAAAAGACATAATTTCCAGAAAAAATAACATTCTAGCTAAAACGGATACTTTCCACTGGTTAGCATACACAATGGAAGCAAAGAATATTTGGAGCTCCTGAAAACGCTACGATTTCTACACGATAAAATGAAATGTGATCTGATGTTCATCTAAGTAACAACAATAAACACTATCTGCCTAGACGTAGACTTACATCTAAATTAGATAAGCATTAGAACTTAAAATAATCTTGCGTACCACCAGAGGATGTTCACACAGCACCAGCAGTAAATGAACCACAGCTTGAGAAACACTACTCTACAAGTCAGCTTCTAAACCGCCACCTCTGCACGCTTCTTCACAATATATCAGAGTATCAATTGTTAAAGTACGGCCCTAATCCGAGCAATAAACCAATCATATTCAAACAACAGCCATGTGAGGTTGTGTGTGTGAATACTGTTTTTTTCCTGACCTGTCTGAGTGCCACGGCGACACCAGCGATGGCATGGTTGTGAGGTCCTCCCTGAAGTGAGGGAAAGACAGCAAAGTTAACCTTGTCTTCCAGATCGTAAAGTGTCTCCTTGCCCTTTTTGTCCACTGAACGAATGCCCTTTCGATAGAATATGAGACCAGCCCTGTGAAGACAAAGAGAATAGTATTTGTACTATAGACCCCTCAAATGGCTTTGTATTTAAAGTCTGCAGCATTTTAAAATGGAAGTCTGTATATATCTATCCATCTATCCATCCATCATAACATGTCATCATCATAACAGTTGCATTGACTCCACAGACATGAGGAGCAACGTAACAAATAATATCTACAAAGTTGGCTCAGGTCACGCCTCCTGCAAATGTTCAAATCATCATCATCATCACCGTCGTCATCACCATCCAGATGTTTTCATTCTTTAATTCAAGACCCAATTCAAAACCTTTGGTCATTGCTTTCTGCGTGACTTGCCTTGCTCCACGCAGAGACTTGTGTGTTGTTGAAGTGACGATGTCAGCGTGATCAAAAGGAGAAGGAATAGCCTGAGCTGCCACCAGTCCACTGATGTGAGCCATGTCTGCCAGCATGTAGGCCTTAATGTCTGTACACAGCTGAGACACAGAAAGACAACAGAATTAAGAGGTTACTTTACAACTTCTCAGTACTCTCAGAACGTGCTTATGTGACTAACAAATGCTGGACTTTTGGTGTGGATTAGCTCTTGTTTGGCCAAGGCTTAGATTCAACAGGCCTCATGCACGAATCAGTATTACAAATACATTCGCAAGGCCTACTTATGAACATGTTTGGCTTTCACAAATATTGTTTTTCACTGAAAATATTGTCATGGAAGTATAATTTCCTAACAGTAACAAACATTTTACTTAAATATTATTAGACTTAAAGTACAGTACTACCAAAATATACTTCCTGCATAATTACAGTATAAGTTCAATATTTTTATCACCTAGTGCAAAGTTTTTAAAGCAAGTACCCAAACCTCAGTAATGATGTAAGCCTTCGCTTATTTCCTTATTTTCTGTTGTTCAAAATGACAAGTATGTAATAGTTGCTTCATTCTAAATTAACCTCAAAGTTGTATTTAGAGTGAGTCATGTATATTTGAGTGATCTTTATTCTTCAGTAGACAAGGCACCATGACAACTGTTCCACTGTCACTCTCACTGTCTTTTTTTTCCTAAATTTTATTAATGATGACACCCATACAGGTTTCTGCAAATACAACTAAATGACCAATAAAAAATATAGATACCAACTATATAGCAGACAGAAAAGTCAAAAACACAGTAGGTTTTCTTTGCATCTAATACAACAGCATGTTTTTATACATTTTGATTCATTCCTGAGGCTGTAAAACAGTTCAGGTGTCCTGAGAGCCCATCTATGGACATTTAAAAGGTGTTTTTGAGCATACATTTTCATGTAAATTAAATCAGTGACATGCTGTGATGTCACCATGTCAATATGAAGATTTTAATTTAATATTTTTATTTGTATCCAAGAACTTTAGATTATTACTTCTACTTTGTCCACCTTTTGTCCAAATAGTTGTAACAGAGAGCACGTAAAATTAAACTGTAATTTTCAGGTGAAAAGTGCAAAGATCCCTGGAAATAAAGTTAAAACCACACAAATGTGCTTTATGAGGACAGTTTTATGCCAAAATGTGAACAAAAAAAACAAACAAAACCAAAACAATACATACATAAAGTACATACAATACAGAGGAGGCATAAATCACATTTTGGGGCCATACAAGCCCACTCAGAGTGAAAATATGTTTATTATCTGCTTAGTGCAACAAAACATGCAGACTACACAGAAACATTTTATTTGGCTAAAAAGTTACAGTTTTGTTTTTAACCTTTAACCTGTAACCATGTTACTTGGGCCACGCCTCTCTGAGGTTGTGGAGAGGCAGATCAGGCTACAAATGCAGCCTAACATTGTCTCGTAAATGAAACTTTAGAACACGTGGTAAATCTGTTTATTTATTTTGTATGGTTAAAGAAATTAAGAACATTTTATACATATGTAAAAAAAAAAAATAAAAAAAAAAACAATCACCCACAAGGCTGTGCTAAACAAAGTTTTTAGATGCTTTCTAATGCTTGTCATTTATCACAGCATTCCTCGGCGCAAGACGAAAAACAAGTGATTAATGCTTTTAAAGTCTGATTTCTTATGAACCGGACCATATTTGCATATTTGTAATCTTTTTCAAAATCTCCACTTTCCTAAAAACTGTTACAAGTACAAGTTGTTCGCTGCACCTTTTTAATCAAATCCGCTTGTGCTGGTAAAGTGACACGCAAAATATCCCAAACAATTTGTATGTGCTAATAAGTTTAAATTTCCCTGCAGTTATTATAGCTCAATCTACACATGTTAGCGCTACCTTTCTTTCCAAAGGGCACATATTTCGAACCGAGTCGATGTAATTATGCTGTTTGCAATCTTCAGAGGCCCGAAATATTACAGCATAATTCAATAAATCCTCTCAGTCTCTTGCCAGCACTTATTGAAATAGGCACAAACAATAAATAGCTCACTAACATGCAAATGAGTCTCTGGCGAATGATCAGAGAAGTAAACAATCTTTTTACTGCTCCAATTAATATGCATTATCATGACAATCTCCTCCGCACTGCTATCTAAACCGATCAGCCCAGAGTTACCGCCAGGAAGGGAGACATCACAGGTCACGTGCAGTTAGGATTGTGAAAGATGGGAATAGGTCAAGTTGTTATTGAACTTTACAAGAATATAAGAGAAATAAGGATAGCACAAAGGAATGCATTTAGATTAAGAAGATGGGATGATGGCTGGTTGAGAGAGCTAAGACAAACAGTGTAGTGTTGTAGTAACACTTCTGAGTCATTTGAGGTGTCGCTAAGAAGGTGAGCAAGATGTGGTTTGAAGGTAAGAAGGTTAGTGTGGTCCTGCACCTAAACCTCATTTAGTTATAATTACTTAACTTGATTTTGTGGAATGGAAAAAAAAGTAAAAAAAAATAAAATAAAACTCCTGAAATGCCTGAATAAAGAATATGCTTTTTTGTCAATATACTAGGGATGGGATTATTCACTTAAGAACATGTATTTTTCATCAATAATTGAAGAGTAAACAGTAATATTTAGTGTCCATATTCAGAGGTTCACCCATCAGTAACATATAAATTCACATTCATTCAGGTGTTGCACAAGTTCAGGCTTTGTTTCTTCAAATATCGTGGCTAGTATTGTATTATTGCATGTTTTATAAACTATAGTGAGTGTAGGTCAGTGGCTGCATGAGCAAAACTGATTGATTTTGGCCTTTCGATTTTGAACGCTGCATACTTGTACTGATTTTCGAAGTTTTCAAACAATTTTCCATCCCTACAATATACAGTTAAAAAATTAACAAAGCCAATGGGTGACATGCACAAAAGCATTTGACCACTTTTATTCCTAAAATAATTCTCGGTGGAATTTTAGTGAAATTATATGGGAATATTCCGCCCCTAATTTTAAATGCAATAGCTTTAAAATGCCAAAAGGTGAATTCTCACTAATCCAACCTAGGTAACAGAATGATAAAGGTCTGGAGAGGAGCCCAGGCAGCAGATTTTGCCATAAACCTGTTCCAAAGAGAGCTGCCAGGGTGAAAATACGTCCCTTCTTCAAACCTAGTGACAAAGCAGTTACAGTGCTTAATAAAAACACATCACTGTAATGGCCGGGACAGTCCGTCTGATGGTGGTGGCTAAAGAGAGGCTCGTGCAACAATAGAGAGACAGCAGCAGCAGCAGCAGCAGCCATAGAGACAATGAGGAGAACACAGTGATGGAGGGGCCTCTAGTGCACTGTCAGAGCGTAAGCATGTGTGCTCATGGTCGCAGTAATGAGGGTTGAAGAGGGAGAGAGCTTCATGCAGGCTAAAATGGCTGTTGTGTTTTGAAATGTTTAAAAATATAAAGCTGAAAGACAAGAGTGGGAGGTTTTGAGAGAGGTCTGAGTAAAAGCAAAAGTGGACTGCATTTTAACTCACACAATGGAAATGTCCACAATGAAAACCACACATTTAGTCTAAGCTTTTAAATCAGAAATACAGTCGTTGTTTCAGCATGCACATGCACATTCACGTGGCTGTAGCTGATTATTTTCAAATTGAATGCCTTAAAATCAGTGTTGCCCTTTTCATTTGAAGATTTACTATAATGGGACTGAATACTGGCACAGAACCTTTAAATGTTGCTGGATCGACGATCGAGTATCAGTCCAATAATCTAGGTTGAGCCAAAATCCTGAATGGGCCTTTGATTGGAGGCAAAGACTTTTTTACGAACTGATGTGACCCAAGTTTGAACCTTTATTCACCAAGTTGTTGAGTCATTACTTGTAGAATAAATACTGTTTATAACACAATTTGATTAATGTCCAGTTCTAGGATAAAATTTGTTTTCCATTGCCCTGTCTAGTACATCTAATTCTAAAGTTTATATTTTAGCCATGTAGTCAAACTTCCTTTTTTTTCTAATTTATTTCAATTCATCATGTAAATACTGTTTTACAGTGGCCACAATGAGAAACATAAAATTGTATGTATTGAAAGTCAGGAGGGTCTGGGTGTTCTCCCTCAGGGTTTCAGCATGGCAATCACAATGAATTTATATGATAAACAGAGCAGGTTTATATTACGCCTGCTACACCTATATGTTTAGGACCATGTGATGCTCAACACACATTCTATAATCTGACACTTCAACAAGAAACTGCTTATTGAAGTAGTATTTGTTTTGAATTGAGCATTATTTAAAATTTGGACATATAGCCGCTTTCTGTATTAACTAGTGATTGTAGCTTTCCTTTCTCGTCATGACACTAATATGCTGATTTGAGGATTTGTAACGTCTCTCTGTATAATCCGCAAAAACAGTGCAACTTCTTCACTGTTTTTTCATACACGTACAATTAACAACTACAACGTAACAATCATTGGATCACACATTATAACTTTTTGGACCCAAAGTGGCTAAAATGTGACAGGTATATGTCAAACTATATTTTAAATCGTAGTGTGGAATGTGTTCTTGAACAAAAGTCAGAGTGTGTCTAATGTATAGAGTGTGTGCACCTTTTTGATGCGGGCGTAGTCAATGAGGCGAGCGTAGGCGCTGGTGCCAGCGATGATGAGTTTGGGCCGGAACAGCTTGGCCGTCATCTCCATCTGCTCGTAGTCTATAAGTCCTGTAGAGGGCTGTGAGGGGAGAGAGGGCACAGAGAGTCACTGTTAGGAGTGTCTTTAAAGACATGACATGTTTCACATTTAAGAGCAAACATCAACCAAAACAGCTCATTTGTACCAGAAGTACAGTCTGAAGTACTTTGGCTTCACAAGATGGAGGACATGTGTGAAGAGACTATTTATCTAGCAGCAGTGCATCATGGGACATGATGGAGCAATTGCAGTAATGAAGCCCTACTTATCCTAATCCATCCTCTGCAGTTATGTAGTTACGTGACTTTAAGGAGGCTGGTTTGAGGACACTTACATTTTCTCCTCTGCATACAACACGCTTTTTAAAAGACTGTTGAGACCAACATTTGTACAGTCTGTGTGAATTTAACAGCATGGATATATACACACATAAGAACTAACCTAAATCCAGGAGTATACCAAGTCTATCAGAACACAAAGTACACTGCATGACTAGTGAGTCTCTGCCATTTGGAGCACAGCAGAGATGTTTGAAATAAATATAAGAATTTAAGTAATTACATTTCATACTGAGCAAAAATAAGAACAATTTGAAGCTGATGTTCTCTTGTGTTCTCTCATTCTCTGATACTCTTGTGTCCTCTGTGGTACCTTTGTGTCCCCTCACTCTGTAGGATTGAGGGGACTAAACTGTGGTACACTCTTGTCCTCTCGCTTTGTGGTACACCTGTGTCCTCTTGCTCTTTGGTACACTCGTGTCCTCTTGCTCTGTGGTACACTCGTGTCCTCTTGCTCTGTGGTACACTCGTGTCCTCTTGCTCTGTGGTACACTCGTGTCCTCTTGCTCTGTGGTACACTCGTGTCCTCTCGCTCTGTGGTACTCTTGTGTCCTCTTGCTCTGTGGTACACTCGTGTCCTCTCGCTCTGTGGTACACGTGTGTCCTCTCACTCTGTGGAACTCTTGTGTCCTCTCGCTCTGTGGTACACTTGTGTCCTCTCGCTCTGTGGTACACTCGTGTCCTCTCGCTCTGTGGTACTCTTGTGTCCTCTCGCTCTGTGGTACTCTTGTGTCCTCTTGCTCTGTGGTACACTCGTGTCCTCTCGCTCTGTGGTACTCTTGTGTCCTCTTGCTCTGTGGTACACTCGTGTCCTCTCGCTCTGTGGTACACTCGTGTCCTCTCGCTCTGTGGTACACTCGTGTCCTTGTGCTCTGTGGTACACTCGTGTCCTCTCGCTCTGTGGCACTCTTGTGTCCTCTTGCTCTGTGGTACACTCGTGTCCTCTCGCTTTGTGGTACACTCGTGTCCTCTCGCTCTGTGGTACACTCGTGTCCTCTCGCTCTGTGGTACACTCGTGTCCTCTCGCTCTGTGGAACACTTGTGTCCTCGTGCTCTGTGGTACACTTGTGTCCTCTTGCTCTGTGGTACACTTGTGTCCTCTTGCTCTGTGGTACACTTGTGTCCTCTTGCTCTGTGGCACACTTGTGTCCTCTCGCTCTGTGGTACCCTTGTGTCCTCTCGCTCCGTGGTACACTTGTGTCCTCTTGCTCTGTGGTACCTTGTGTCCTCTCGCTCCGTGGTACACTCGTGTCCTCTTGCTCTGTGGTACTCTTCTGTCCTCTCACTCTGTGGTACACTTGTGTCCTCTCGCTCTGTGGCACACTTGTGTCCTCTCGCTCTGTGGCACACTTGTGTCCTCTCGCTCTGTGGTACACTTGTGTTCTCTCGCTCTGTGGCACACTTGTGTCCTCTCGCTCTGTGGTACACTTGTGTTCTCTCGCTCCGTGGTACACTCGTGTCCTCTTGTTCTGTGGTACTCTTCTGTCCTCTTGCTCTGTGGTACACCCGTGTCCTCTCACTCTGTGGTACTCTTCTGCTCTCTCACTCCATCACACTGCTCGTGGTCGATTTCCCATTATCCCTCTCACAGAGGGGTCCTGCCTGAGTCTGACCATACATCAGCAGGCCTGGACATCCTCACCCTCACACTCATCCATCAGACACCACTAACACTACAGATACAAGATGACTGCACAGATCAGATCAACTCCAATATTTGTTATTTCAACATGTCTATAATATAAGAATGAGCTAGTTGTCGAAAGCAGTTGTTGTTGAGAGTGGCAAATATTTTATATATAAATGGCATGTTTTTTTTTAAAGATGGTATAGATTAAAATTGTTAAATCTCATAGTGACAATTTTTACTTACATTCAACTTGTAAGGCATAGACTCAAAATAAATTGATGTTGCAGAAATTCTCTTTACATCAGACATGTATCCATGAGTTAGACTGTGGAAACAGGAAGCAAGCATATAAGGTTATTGTTACAAATACAGGATTCATTTGACTTTAATTAATGAAATAGCAGAAAATGAGTACTGACTGTCCTCCATCGGGCAGGTCCAGCCCCATGATGCGGTCGTGAGGATTGAGCACAGCGGTATAAGAAGCAAAGTTAGCTGGAGAGCCAGAGTAAGGCTGCACATTCACTCCCCACTTAGAAGGGTCCAGGTTAAACGTCTCCAATGCTCGCTTTTGACACAGCAACTCGATCTGGTCTACCACTTCAGCCCCACCGTAGTATCTGCACAGAAAGAAGATGTCACATCTCTATCTGCATGGTAAACACTCATCTCACCTATAAGCAGAACCCTGGCAGACTTGGTTAAACTTGATTAAACAATGTTTTCTACTTTTATATTTTAAGACCAGGCTGATATATTAATTTTTTGCATTTGCTCATCGGCCATAAAGCATAAGAATATTTTGACCTTGTTAGCTGTCTTTGTAAGTCTCCTTCAGGATGGTCACATACTGTATATATTTTGAGGCATTAGAAGAATATGTCGGCTCTCCTCACTGTCTCTGGTACAAAATACGGCAGCTTCCCTACATCCTTCGAAACACATTCCCGACCCGGATTTCTGGTTTGAGAAACCCTGGCTCTCATTTTTTTATTCAACAGTGTAAAATGTGCTTAGATATGTTTCTGCTGCCTCATTTCAATCTTAAAAACTACGCAAAAATAGAAAATAATTAATGTTGAGTTATGATTCAGTCGGCTAGTTTAATTAGACATGAGATCTGAGGGGGGGGGACTACAGCTGAAATTGCTTAATCCTGCTTTCATTTTGACCTCATGACCAACATTTGATCAGGCACTTGCTTGGGAGGCTATAACACAGCAGCACTCACAGTCACAGAGATCAGCTGAGCTTAAAATGGGCTAGTTCAGCGTTTAAAGATGCACAACTAAATGTGCAGAATTACATTAAGGGTTTTAAAAATTGTAGATTAGATCAATAATAAAAGTGATTATATAGTGATGAAGCAGCTCATTCTGGGCATAGATTTAAAAATAATTTGTATACGTACACAATGGATAATGACGAAGCCACAAGTGTTTGAAGTTTGAAGTACATGTTTAAAGTAGAACAGCACCTTTAAATTACACAATTGTAGTAGAATATTTGATGATGACAGCTTGCCTGACGTGACCTGAGCTTCACAAGTCCACAAAAATATTCAAAGAACAGATGGCCACAGAAACACCAAATTAATTGCCATTCCTTGGTCGTTTCACCAAATTAAAATTTAAACAACAATTTTAAATCAACATTGGAAAAGGGCAGCTTTCTTGGCACTAGCCCGCTTTCTATAAAATTAGTAGTCTCTGTATCCCACTTGCTGCTGTTGATAAATGGAAATGATCTAAGGGAGGTAACAAAACATGAAGCCGGGCTGGTTGAGTCTTTGAATGTATCCCCTCAGGAAGTGTCTTTGGCAAAGCTCAGGCCTGAATAATTTCTGTGTGATTTGAATGTAGCATTAAAGAACGTGGAATAAATGTAAATCTCTGGCAACAGGGACAGGCCGTGCTGTTTGGTAGGCCCAGGGTGTGCCTGTGTCTCACCTTCTCCCTGGGTAACCCTCCGAATATTTGTTGTTCAGACAGGAGCCCTGAGCCTCTAGCGCCGCACGGCTGCAGAAGTTCTGTATGAAAAAAAAAACAACACACATACACACACAAACTCAAGATCAATGAAGTCAGTGGACAGAGGAGACAAAGGCGACAAATTAAATTCTGCAAAGTGATAAGCGAGGAATGACCCTAAAGCTAAAGACAATGATTACAGCCGTGAACCTTTGAACTCCACTGTCTTGAAGCTGCCTTGGATATCAAACACCATATAAAAACTTTGGCATCACTTTAAAATCAAGTTCCTTAATGAGCACTAAGTATTAGTTTATTCACCTATTAGTATAGACGACTTATACGTGTTAACAGGCCATTATCAAGAATGTGTACAAAATGTCTGTAATAGCATTAATAATCTGCTTAGTAAACAGGTTTCAATTACCTAATGATGGTGTTCTGAATTTTTTTTTTTATAAATAAATAAAAGAGGCTTGTCATGAAAGGTGATAAGCCATGAGATTAGTCCACAAGATTAAGACACATTTTTGAAATTATTTATATTAACTGTCTTGCATCAGTCAGCCAACGTAATTTCCGTTCTACATCGCATGTTGTCTGTGGAAAGATACGCTGTTCGTCTAGTTGGCTGGGGAAACTTCTTTGATAAAAACAACAAAACAGGACGAGAGCTAGCTGTTTTGGTCAGGTATAAACCGGTATGACGAACGTCTGGGGACGTAAAGACGAATTTCATTCACATAAGTAGTTTTAACATAGTGATAAACTCTTGTGGCTAGATAACTACAGCGCTGGTTAGTGTTGCTGTTACAGCTTGTGACAGCAGCCGCGACTCTTTTTGCTTGCAAGTTGTGTGCGCATCCCCCATGCGGATAAACAATTCTATATTTCAATATTAATTTATTAGTTCTTCTGAACGTTATCGTTAGTGTGTTAGCTACAAGCCCAGAACAGAGACTGCTCATATATACAATTCCTCATTCAGAAAAACACAGTTTGGTATTGGCAGTATCGATATGTAGGAGCAACCTTATAAGGCTCAAGATTGTGACATCACACATCACTAGAATGTTCAGTTGGTCTAATGTTAAACCAATGGAGTGTTAAAGAGCTAAATCCTAAAAACAGCGTTAATTAAAGCCTATTTTAACACAACACTCTACAGAGTGATTGATACATCTACCAGTACTGACCCTGCAGTCTTTCTGGGTTGTTTTGGCGGATTTGCAATTGTCTCCATGGCAACCGTTGTTGATTCCTGACCTTATAGATTCAGCCCATGTCAAATCAGTGAATTCTAAAGGCAAATAAAATTTTAATCGGATGGAGGGTAAATGCAGTTCATGGGTCTGGCAAAAATCAACAGATTTTAAATTAGCAAAAAATATATATATTTTTAAATATTTCATGTCAAAGTTCAATGTTATTTAAAGATAAATGCTACATGCCTTAATATTATTACTAATATTATTATTAATAATATAACAGTGCATAACAAGTGCTTAATAAAGCTTTAGTGGGAGCTTATTTTGAAGTACTAGCCAAACCTATATTTTATTAAAAGAGTGGTGTTATTCTGTGATTTTATTATGGTGAATACATTGAAATGGACTTGTCACACATCATCACTGCCTTGTCATAAGCTGGCACAAACACTCTAAATTCCTCTGCTTCCCTGATGTGTTGTTGTTGACGGAGGTTATGCTAATTTTACACCTACGAGGTTAGAGAGAGCAAGGGCAGTAACAGCATTCTGCTCAACACATCTGTCAGCTCCTGTCCATCATCAGACAGACTCAGAGTAACAATACGTCTGTGTCCAAACAGATCAAATAAGCTTCAGATAAGGCTGTTTCTTTCATTAGAGAACAAACAGATGAACGCAAAGTAGGAGACAAGATGGGCATAGGAAAGTCTTTAGAGATATAGTTTTATGTATGTTTTCATGAAGTTATTGATTTATTGGTTGATTTAGTTAGTTACGTTATGTCTGTATTTACATATAAACTATGTAAGATCAGTAACATTTTGTTTATTAGACAAAGTTGATCTAAAACGGTTTAGAAATATAAACAGGATAATTGACTTCCTGTTCAAAACCTTAGATCTGATAAGCTGTGCCTCTTCAAAGTTAACATTTTATTGTCGCAAACAGCAGATCTTAATATTTTTATAGAGTTTTTTTTTTATTATTAGTTATAGATATGTAGGGTTATCATATACACACGTATGAGCAGACTGTTAGTTTATCAGTTTCAAGCTGCCTCCCAAACTAACTTAACTAACCGCCCGGTGACTGACGTGCAGATTGACCAAACTTCTTCAAATGGCAATTGTAGTCAGACTCTTCGTGTCTTTGTTAAAGCTCATTATGGAATTGCATCATTTCTTTATTCAAAGCAGGCTCATGAAATAATAATCTGGAGTCGCTCTTTGCATCTGTTTTACTATGAACAAATGTAGTTTAATGATGTACACATGTCACAGCTTACTTCTATATAAAAGCAGATAGCCTGAATTATGTAAACAATTATTGTAAAAGTCATCATTAAAACAGCCTTGGGTATGTAGCTTCTTATATTGTTCTCTTTCATATTGTGGTTTAAAACCCCACCCTGTTTGAACACTGCTGATAACACCACTACACAACACTGCTATGACATGGATGCTCTGGTGCTGAATAGTAACGTGCTCTTTCACCTCAAACAGACATTAAATAAAAACTTATTTTAAGGGAAAGAAAAGTGTTTTTCTTGGCTCTCTGCTGCTAAACCCACATGGTCAAGGGTTGAATAGGGAATGAGAGAAGGTCAATATGCATTTGTTATTCAAAACACAAAGTTCATGGGCCAATCTTACAGTTACATCACAGCTGTTTGTTTGAGGAGGAAAGTCCATTTAGTTCTAGTGATTTTAAGAGTTTACGAGAGAAAGCAGAAAAACTGAATAGGTTTTGTCCATGTTACATCACAATTGAGAACAGATGTTTGGCAGTGTAATGGGAAAATATTCATATGTCAAATGTATGATGATCTATCATATATCATAAATATGATTTCTCGGTTTCTCTGAAATATAATAACAAAATGATGTCCTCTGATGCACACTGTAGTGACCGTGTACAGTCTGTCCTTTCACTTCCACTGATAAGACGCACAGGAGTTGGACAAGAGGTTTGTGTCTCTTTAGTTACAACACATTGAATTCTACCATTGTTCATTGTTTTAAACCCATGCAACCATTTCACACCACCTCGCCCTGATGTTTTTTCTAACTATGGTGCTTTTTGCCTCTTGGTATAAAACCCCTGGTTTGTGCCCTCCAGGCACAAACCAGGGTTTGATACCAACCCCTGGTTTGTATCAAACCCCTTCAGGGCCTTGATACAACTGTCATGCACTTGTGCTGCAAAGTTCTTATATTATACAATAAATCCACAAACGACACTTATTTGGTTCTTGTTATTAAAATTTAAACAACAGCAGCTAAAATAAATGTTGTTCAAAGTTTTTAGTTGTAGTTGTTGTAATACAAAAAGTGAATGGGTCTAGTAACTAATATAAATTAACCAAAATAATGACAAAACAGAGAAAAAAGTGTGTGTATTTTTCTCTTAAGAGAATCTTAAAGCTGATGTGCTTTTCCATGTCTTTAGTAATAAACTATGACTTATGTGGATCAGTAACTTACATTTTGTTCATAGTAAAACACAACGTTGATTTTTTTTTTCAAAGTGGTTACGTGACAATTATGAACCCCACACGTTTCTCTTAAAATCTGCATTTTTTGAGTAATCGGGTGGAGATGGGCAGTAGGTGAAAAAGGACTTTTCTGAGCAGCAGCTGCAGGACAATATAACATTACTCAAACATGCAAGAATCAATCCAAACACAATTGTGGATTAACTAATGATAAGACATCAGTTTACCTCTGATGCGATGAGCTCCAGGCCTCGGCACTGTCTGTCCTTCTCCTTCTGCAGCAGGTCCCACATCTCAGGGTCGTCTTCAGCCAGACTGTCCTGTCCTGTCCACGGGCGGTCCTCGTCCACGGAGCGAGTGGCTGCATGTTGTCCACGCGCGCACAAACGCACCGGGGATCGCTGGCACAGAGGCTGAAATAGATTAGTGGTTAGATTAGAATGGATAGTTTAAACACAATTTTATACTTTCTTTTATTGAAGTATAAGGTATTTCATTTAATGTCTTCTGAATAAACAGCAATAAAGATTTTAAATGGCTTACAACAGAAGTGTTATATTTTAAATAGGACAACTGGGCTAAATAAAGCGAATATAATACATTTACTGTATGTCCAGATTAACACTCTACATTATGTTGAATTATAGTGTATTGTGCACACTGTCCTTTCATGAAACTTTTGGACAAATTCTTGGATGGTCCTCTCCTGTTTCATTTTGTTGTTTGTAAAATGAGATCTATAAACCATAATGGCAACCATAATCAATACATGTGGATATTAGCCATGTGTGAAAAGATTTATGAGAGGAAGTTGTCAGATTTAAACCTAAATTGTGTTTGCAATGTGGAAACCAGCTATGCAAACGTTAAGCTTTTCCATGTCTTTCGCCTGAATTTTCCTTAATCTTGTATAATTTATTAATGTTTTAATCAATTGTTCAATTATATAGGTTTGAATGGAACAGAATTTAATTTAGAAAAATGAAAAAAGTTAAATGAGCCATTCATTTTTCAAATGTAGTTTTTGGTTAATCAGTAACATCAATGTCTTTTAATTCAAGTGTCAAACAAAAGAGCCAGTGATTTCTTAGTTAGATGTTCAAAAGAATGTTGTTATAAGCACATTCAATTAACTTTTAAAAGAAAATAAGAGAAATAGGCCTGAGTGTGTAGAACATTTCAGATAAATCAGGCTTTACTTCAGGTCTTCTCTATTAAAACATTTTGGGTATTAGGAGAAAAAAAATACACAATTTTTTTATTGGGGACCTATTGTTTTTTTTTATTTCTGTAGGAATGCATTAAATATGTAGATAGCAATTTGCATTTTCTGGAAAGAGGTCCATTTAGATCCTGTTCAAACTGCAGAACTCATAAGCCTCGGCCCTTCAGTGGCAGTTGTTGTAAAGTGGCATTGTGACTATTTTGAACCATACATGCTTTACTAAGAATCTGAATTTTTGGAATAATCACAATTAAACACATGGGCGGGGATAGGTGGTAGGTGAGGACAGGGCTTTTCTGAGCGCAGGATAAAACAAGATTATTCAAACATGCAGAAATTGTTCTTAATAAACAAATGATGAGAGTTATAACAAGATAAATACTTTGAAAAATTAATTTTTACAATTAGTTTTCTTTAAATGAAAAACAACAATGCTCTCTGATTTTATTTTTGTATATATTTTATAACCGCTAGCTAAATTAAAACGAGAAAGCGGTGACAAATTGGGAAATGTATTTTAAAAAATTAAATACTAGACGGCAGAAATTTCAAAATGCCTCGAGTCAATACAAAGTCGCTGAAATTAATCAAGCACAATGTAATGAATGTTCTGCTCTGTGACATTTTCTGTGGCAAATAAAGAATTAAAAGCCCTGTCCTCTCATCAACTTTGTATGCCTCCTAATATGAAGCCTGCTCTAATTAGAATCTGGCATGTTTGCGTGCTATCAATAATCAGCAGTTGTTGAATTGTGCTTCTATCAGCACTTGTGCAAAGGGAGCTTGCTCAGTGTACAGACAGAGGCACAAAGAGAACACATTCAGCACTTCCTGCTTATCTAATCTGGACTCGGGCTGCCAACTTCTGCTGTGCCGCCTCGTCATGGAGGTGGACTGAGCGGAGTCCACTACTCTCCACTGTCTGAGCTTTATTCTTTACAGTCACACGTGATTACTCAACACTCTAGAACCACAGAAAACATGTTACAGGTTAAAAATGCACTGTGCTGCTTTGGAGAGACAGACGAGTCACACAGTGAATGGTCAGACTTTAACTTTAGCGGCGAAAACCTCACAAAACACATGCCGGTAGCGCTCATAACATAGTCAAGGCTCTTCAAAAAGACAAACATATCCTGGCTGAAAGCGGCTGCATTGAACTCACTAGCCTGTTGCTTTCATTGTCTCTGCAGAAAAACAGAAAGCACGCAACTTTCACAGATTAAGCTAGGTAAACTCTTCCCAACTGTATTTCCATGGTAAAGAGCTACTTAACAGGCACTGGGTTTTGGTGTGTCTGTTTTTATTTTTTGTCTGCTTCATGTGTACGGCTGGGCCAATCACAGTAGCATATATCCTGACCAGTCAGATGAATTCTTGTGAGGAGTTAACTCAGAGTGCTGCACATGTCCATCTAATGTGAGCCATCTTAAACACGTCTCTCTCTCTGAGAAAAAGTTTGAAGAAATAACAAAAGACTTTTTATGACAATAGAACAGCATTATTAAATCTAAATGTAAAAAAAAAAAAAACTATAATGATAAAAAATGTATTCATTCATACGTATAATAATAAATAGAAAAATAAACAATTTCCAAGTTTTTGCAATAACACAACTTTTTTTTAAAGTTCTAAAATACCCATATTTTACTACGGCTGGGTATTGTCAAGAGCCTTCCGATACAATATGTATCTCGATGCATGTATCTGAAAGCAATTAACGCAATACGAAACATAAGGATATATTTACTGGCCAAAATGACAAAACATAGAAAAGTATTTTATATTACCTCTGTTTTAACATGTTTTTGAGAGCAGGACTTCTTAAAATCAATGTTAAGAATGTAATGTAGAATGACAAAATGCTGAAAAAGTTGGTGAAAGTGTTTTATGGATAAGTCACTTTCAGTTCAACAGTTTCAGCCTTAAAGCAGCAGTGCAGGATTTTAGAAGTGTCAAATGAGCTTAAGCATCCCGATACGCCTCCCTGTATCGATACGCGTATTGTTCGTCACAAGATATCCTGATATTGATACATTGAGTACAGTCCTATATTTTACTATTAGCAGGTCTTTTAAAATGATCAGTCTACAACAGAAAAAAAAAACTCCTAGACTAGTCAACTAATCAAAATAATTAACCATTTAATTTCTATTTTCTACCATTCATGTCTGCTAAATTAATAATCTTGGGAAGTCCTCAGAGACGACTGCTGTTTGATTTTGGGCTATACAGTTACAAATTGATCTGATTTGATTGAATGCGGCTCTATTCATAGTGTCAACTACGGAAAGCGCTTGTGTGTTCATATTCTGCAAACTGCTCCAAACTTCGTCCCTCCCAGCAGCCTGTCTCCACAGTTTATCGGCTCTATCTTAGCGATCCAACCTCCCTGTGGCCTCGGGACACATGGGACAGAGCGGTGACACGTCCCGGCTGAGTGGCACATTAACAGCCTGATTGTAACTGTGTGCTCCGGCCTTCAGTCACCGCAGGCAGATACTGGAGAGGCTGCAGGCTCTCTGGGGGACTGCAGAGGAGACCAGGGCCCAGGGAGACAGCCTCTGAGGACATACTTCTCACTGCGAAATCACACGGGTCATTAAGGCTTGACGGGAACTGTCCTTGGCTGTCTGCGTTTCAGCTGGGACACACTGGGGAGGAACAACAGTACCCGCTCTGCCAGCTTGACTAAAACAGACAGAGATTCTCCTCCTCGTCCTGTGCAGCTACACCTTTATCAGCACTTTCTGTTCCCTGTAACAACAACAGTTCACACAGCTTTTTATTTTAGCCTTGACATCAGTATCACCCGTGTGCCCAAGTTTTCATCATTCCTTCTGCTATCATCTCACAAAATCATAAGGATATATGACAGCTAATCTTCAATACAAAAACTTTAAATTTAGCAAAACCAAACCCCAAATTTGAGCCAGAAACGAAACTCTATTTCCCGTCAATAGGTTGCGTTCACATTATGGCCCGACCAATTATGTTTTGGGGGGGGCCAATATTGATACTGATGTAAAGAGCCCAAGAAAGGACGATATAAATATGATATAAATCATTTAGAATAATGACAATAAAGTTGTTAGCATAAGGAAATGTGTTACACCGCTAACAAGTCTGTTAAATTACCCACATATGACTTTAGACTGAAGAAAAGTATGTGGGAAATGTATTATTTAATAGTGTATTTCTTATTTAAAATCTAAACTCAGGGTCATTTAGTGCTTTGTGAATGTGTATGTCTGTGTTTTCAATCTGTAAACTAAATTAAATTCATTCAGAATGACTCTGCGTCTATTTTACCTTCAGATTTGATGTAAATTATTATTATTATTCGCCACAGATCATTCTCCAATCAAATATATTTTTTCCACTATTAAAAAGTTAACAATTAGACAAACTATATACGTTAAAAACGTGACCTAGTACCACGAGACAGTAGGTCTGGCAGATGTTTAATCAATTTAAATTGATTTCAGTTCAATTATGTTATGATTAAAGTGTTGAGAATGGGCTCGATAAGTAACTTGTTTGGACCAAGACAGCTAATTTTTAATAATTATTCTTAGATTATTTTAATAAAAAAAAAAATCTAATTACAAAAACTTATTTTTTTGTGTTTAGTCATAAAACAACAACAACACTACAGATCTGGAGTGACCCAAACAGTGCACCTCCTCCTCGTCCTGCCCCTCTCTACCTTTATCAGCACTTTCTGTTCTCTGTAACAACAGTTCACAAAGCTTTTTATATTTTCGCCTTGACATCAAAATCATGCCCGTGCGCCAAACGCCCTGGCTTGACGCTTATATTAAGACCACACGGGTCTCTGCGGCGCTCGCCTCTGCTCACCTGCCTCTGTCATTACCAAAGATTAATTAACAATCGCAAAGAACTGATCTAAAGAAAGCAGCCGCGCCAAGACATGAGCATCAGATCTGTCTCGCCGGGGCTATTTTTAGGCGGAAAATTACGCTGTCGTTTGAAGGTTAGTTGTGATGAAAAGGTAGCCATGAGAAAGGGGCGTGCAAAGTCACATCCGCCCGGGCCCTTGCTCCTAGTAATGGTGGCTTCACAGATGTACGGCTTCGGTTACAATGAAAGGTAATTGTCGGTGTTGTGCCTCTCCTGTCAAACGCCGAGGCTCAAAAAGAACAATAGCACAAGACGGCAAGGAGAGAACAAAGAGAAATCATTTCATTAATCCTCCTAGTGCCTATTTCCTGCACAGCTCCTGAGGTGAGTCAATTTTACAGATGACTGCTGTCCATCAGACATCTTAAAGAACAATCAGAAAAGAGAGGGCGACATTAACCAGGAAAGGCGAGGTAGTGGGAAGTATGTCATGGGGGCAGTGACATCTGTCAGTCTGGAAGTGCAGTCTGTGTCACAGGCTAATGGCAGAGCTGGTCTGGGATTCAGTCTCAACGACATGGGCAGAAGAGCATGGCTGAGGTGAAAGGAGAGGAGACATCAGACAAGCGCAGGTCAGCAGGGGTCAGCGGAACAATCGGGTTTAAGTCCACTTACCAACATGAGATTAGAAAGGAAGTTGGCACTGGGGACAAACACTACACTTTGATTTGGGAAAGACAGTGGACAATGGTAAAAGTTACTTTAAAGGAGACCTCCGATGTAAAATCTACTTTTGTGAGTTTTTAACAACAGTGCTCCCTCCACGTTAGCTTACCCAAAGTTATATTTGGATTGATTCTTGCATGTTTGAGTAAAGTATTGTCCTGCAACTGATCCTCCGGTGGTCAGAAAGATCCTCTCTTCACCTACCACTTATCCCTCCCACTTGTCGATATTTACTTGCGATTATTAAAAAAAAAATCTGATTCTGAGTAAAACATGTAGGGTTCAAAACTGTCATAGTCCAACAACAAAAAATACAAATTTATTATTTGTGGCTTATTAAAAGTTAAGTTTTAGAACAAAGAGGCGAGCTCATCAGTTCTGCCGTTTTGAACAGGAAGTCAGTGAACCAGTTTGGATTTCTAAGCCATTTTAGACCAACAAAATGTGAATTATAGATCTGATTCTGCATATACTGTATATAGTTTCTTGCTAAATATGAGGAAAAATCACAATACGTCTCCTTTATGATAGTGCTTTCTTGTTTTCCCCTTTTTTTTCTCTTTTCTTCAAGGCACTCAAAGTGTAACTAGTGAATTCTTGCAATATTTGAGAATTCAACTGGCCAAAGTTTTGTCACAGACACTGTGTGGCAAGTCAATAACAACACTGTGGTTTGAGAGAAAGCCTACGGAGGTCCAAACAAACCAAAACATGGCAGCACTGAGACATACTTTGGCCTATCTTAGCAGAAATGCAATTTGAGAACTTTAGCTTAAATGTCCTAAAATTTTCTTGTACGATCTTTCTTAGCAGTTTAACTACTTTAACTTGTACGAAAAGTCACTAAATGCTACCGATAGTTATAAGCCTGTAACGTTTAGACCTTTTTCCTAGTGCAAGTATATCTGACCATACCAGCCCTACTAAAGCCAACTGCACACTAAAGGATCTTAGAACTTTTGTGATTTTAAGACACGTCAAAAAAAGGACAGGCCACAGATATAAAGACATTTACAACAATGATTTGCCTCACAGTCGCATCATGTCGCAAGAACAGAGACTACATAGACTGGGGAGCGCAGCAGAGAGTAGAGAACAGTGCATGTGTCACGTGATCGAGCGCAGAATGTTTTCTTTCACGTGCGAGGGTGAAACAACAACAACAGATGATGAGCATTGCTACTTCTTATTCTTTTTTTGAAGAGCCGCTTTCACAAAGGAGATGCACCAGATGCTGTCTGTTGTAAGGGTCCTCGTGCAGCATGTAGACCTCACGATGATGTGCCCTGACAAACGGTCGTAACAGAGTCGCAGTGCAGACATAAAAAGAGAAACAACAAAAAATCTCTTGCGAAAATCCTTTCTCTAGCACTTGTCTCGCCTAAATCGTAGAGTTAAAAAAACACTGGAAAGTAATGTCATCGGCTAACAATAATATTGGTTGAAAATAAGACTTTTTGTTATGCTGTATATGACAAAGTTGTAAAGCTGAGACAGAACCAAACACTTATAAATGCTCACATAAAATAAAAATGTAGGAAAAAATAAGACAATTTAATCATTAAGCAATATATAAGTATCACTCATCAGCAAATATGCTCTGTCTGTACCTTAAGTTTATAGATTAAAGCAAGCACACAAAAGCATAGCAGATATTTTTTGAAGGGGTGTTTCAAATGTAAGGAAAACTTGTGAAAAAAGGCTGTGGAGTAAAGCAGGTGATTTAAACATAACTTAACCCAAAGTTTCCGACTCAGTATAAGGCTAAATATATCGTGTTCTGATACTGAGTGAGGACACCATGTCTTCACTAAAGAAACTAAGGTCTTGTGAGTCTGAAGTCAATTAAAATGCACTGAAAACCAATCAGCAGCAATGAGAAAAGCGTGCAGACATGAGACCAGCTTCACACACACACATCTGTGACACGCCGAGTCCAGGCTTGACTTGCAAAACTAGGACTGACTACATGCCACTGGGGCTTCCCAAAATGGGTCACATCATAAAGTTTCAGAAAATGAGGCTGTAAATAAAAGTTACAAACATGGCCTGATAATTCTGGACGACTTTATAAAAAACATATATTTGATCAGAAGATGGTATGACACAGATGTGAAAAACAACTAAAAAATGAAATGAATTCAGTATGAAGTAAATGAACTGTAGTCCTGTGAAAAATGACACCTTTAGGAAGCGTTACAGACTCGGAGTGGGAGGTGTTAATTAAGTTGGTAGAATAAATCAATATTCTCTAATTACAGGACTAGTCTTCATGTTCTTTTTGCAGGTGCTAAATAAACTTTACCAAATGCTTACTTCTTTTAAATGTGTGATAGACAGGTGTTCATTTTAAGCAGGTGTTGGGTCTGACATTGTGTAATCATTAACCAATTTACCACAATTTAAGATAAATCTAATCTAATCCACACTTTCTTGTTTCTAAAGAAATATGCACATATCCTTCAGTACCATCAAAGTAAGCCAACGCAGAGCAGTGAGCGCTAGGTCTGCACAATACCCAATTGTGAAAAATTTCTCAAGAGCATTGTAACATGTTTTAAAAATCATATTTTGAGATCCCATTTTTTGCTTGTAATCTAAAGCCCACGCTTCAGCAAAATGCTAAGAGTGGGTCTGGTCACCACTACCCCTGCCGGCCTTTCAGATCAGCTCAACATCGTATCAGGCAATCAGATTTTTTTTTTTTTTTTGTTAAAAATCGTTTTTTGCTTTGTTCATTGATTCTACAGAAATCCACGTTGCTTTTCAGTTCCACATGATATTTCTTTCCATATGTATGTATTTTTTCATCAAAAGCAGCCATGTTGGTTTTCATGCAGGAGACGATGAATGATTTAATCTGACAGTCAAAACATGTACAGATCTAAACTACTGATTTTATGCAGAAGGAGGTAAGGCGGAGATATAGTTGACAGTGGATGACTTTATTGTAGTTTAGTGTACAAAATTTGCCAAAATAGTCTCCATTCAAATTGTGATTTCATTTTGATAGTGATTAATCTGGAGGCTTTAGCTGTGAGCACCAGAGCAGTGGGACTCATCTCTACAATACTCCCAGATTACCTGAACAACTTTTAATAATGAAGTTTAGATCATCCAAAATAAAAATCCTCCTGGGTGTGTTTAAAATATTAAAATTAATAAATAAGCAGTATTTAACACATTTTTAGTAGATTTTGACTTATAATATCTTTTATCTTAAAATACAAAAATACACATATCTAACATGAAATCAGCAAAAAGGCTTCTGCACTTGGAAAAGGACTAAATGTGTGCGTTCTTCTGGCAAATAAAATAGTTTCATATATCATGATGAACAATACTTAATTCAACCCCTCTTTTTCAACTTGTTAGCATTAAAGGTTTATATTTTTTCAGTGTATATTGAATAACAACTAAAAGTAGTTAATTGGTTGAAAATGTAAGGACCCAATCATTGGTGTAATCTGCTTTTCATGATATAAACACACAATAGTAGTAACAGTAGTTGTGGTTTTTGGCATGTACTCCAAAACAATTTTAGTCTTTTTGAGCAGTTTGGGTCGAATAGTTTCAGATATTGGCCTCATACCCTTTTAATCGATTGATCGGTCAATAAAACAGAATTGTAGTCAACTAAGAATTTCTTTAGTTGACTACAGCCATGTTATTCAATAATTTGCCCACAGTAGACAGTTATTACAGACTAATGGGTCAATTTCATAATTGCAACAAAAAGTTCAACAACAGCAGGAGCAAATAAATGCAAATAGTATTAGTTTTAAAAAGATAACAACTTGTTCATATGAAGCAAGAATACAAATATGCTGCAATTAGACCACAAATAATCTAATGCACAGTAAGTTGTCATTAGTAATATAGGGCTATTTGTCGTCGCAACACTGGTAATAAAAAATATATCTAAAAATAAACTCTTATCTTATGGTTAAAACCTTAATATCTCAAGAGAAGTTATGTTAATAATTGCTGGGTAAGGGGGAAAGGCCAGAAAAAGTGTGTACTTTGTCCGTTAGAGGGGCGGACCTGTTACGAGTTCTATCTGTGGTCCAAGACGGCCTGGAGTGAACTCTATCTGTGCCCCCTACAGCGCACAGAAAACAACTGTCAGAATAGATCTATAAGAAATACACCGGCTGCAATTACGGTCAGATCAATGCTAATGCAAAACCCGGTGGTATAATAATAATAATAAAATACATGACAGAACAAGCGCAGAAGCGGGGTCAGACCTGTTTGTGATCGGGTTTATGCTTTCATGATGAAACTGAGCTGAGGCTGTTGCATCATTGCTTGGACAGACACAGCTGCAGCTTTGTACATGCTGCACAAGGCTATCACTTTAGCATACAGGCTAATCACGTTTCAAAGCTAAAAACACATCAGAAAAAACATCAGACAAGCTTCAGAACAGTTTTAAACCATTTGTTTCAGCTGTCAAACGTGAGCTCTTTCATTAATGTCTAAACGCTGTTATAAGGTAGGAAAGTATGACATTAGCTAGCTAACCAAATTTACGAAGCAGATCCCTTTGTTACGCGACACAAAAACACATTTATAATAAAGTAATATGCACGTGTCTTACTGTACTTACCCGTGCAATCTGTCTGAGCGTGAGGGTCAGCATGATTTCAGATGTCAGGTCAGGAAAGACTCAGCAGCAGCTCAGCCACGACAGCACTCGCACACTGCAGCCTGTTTGAAGTTCTACGTAACGTAGCGTTACGTCAGGATACACCCCCGCCGCGACGCATCATGGGATTTGTAGTCACACCGTAGTCACCACACAGCTTTTTACTCATAACAGCTCATAACAGGCTTTGTAGCGAGTACGCTAAAGATCATATTTTAATGTCGAATCTATCTATCTATCTATCTATCTATCTATCTATCTATCTATCTATCTATCTATCTATCTATCTATCTATCTATCTATCTATCTATCTATCTATCTATCTATCTATCTACCTACCTACCTACCTATCTATCTATCTATCTATCTATCTATCTATCTATTATCTATCTATCTATCTTCTATCTATCTATCTATCTATCTATATCTATCTACCTATCTACCTATCTACCTATCTACTATCACAGGAAAAACTCCATTCAGAGAACCTTCTGAAACATGAGGACAACTACAAATTCTGTCCAGAGCATCATAAAATGTGGATTTGAAACTGAACGCATGATTGTTGACAGAGCTAACCACTCTGCTCCATAAATATATTTGATGATTTGTTTTTTCACTTTAAATATATCCTTAATCCTTTAAATAGCCGCAGGCCAAAAGAGAACAAACAAAAAAAAAAAAATAAAATAATGACAATTGTTTGTTTTTAATCAGTTAATGACACTAGAATTTTGTTTTTCACTTGTGCAAAGATGCTTTTTGATTCAATCATCAACAAAAACACATAATTACTTGAGCAGTTGAAGCTTACATGCATAGAAAATCCTATACAGATCAATTATAACACAGAAATTGTCACACAAAAATGTCCTTATGAATGGCAGGGTGAATGATTGTCTGTGTCTGTGTTAACCCTGCAAAGAGATAGTGTAAGATAGTGTGATAGCCACTGTGCAGGTGTTCCCCCGCCCAAGGCCCAAAGTGACTGTATACCACTGACACCAGTGGTATAAAATTAATTTATACAATAATACCTGCACTTTTTTTTTTTAGCACTGTCAATTACACGTAGACATGCTTTTACCAATCCAGAAGGGAAGACTGGTGAAAAGTGTGGCCCATCCTTTTGTGCTCGGCTGTAAGATCCATGGAGCTCCCTGGACCCCGGTCTGAAAGTCATTGATCAACAGCATAATAGGCTATTGAGCCAGAGGAAGATGAAGATTCAATTAGCATCGACTGTGTGTTTTCTAATGTAATTGTGAACACCATTAGAGTCAGGTTGGGAGTATGGAGAGAAAAGAGATGCACTTACACGACCTGCTGGACGGACGGTCAGAAGGTGTTGGAAAGAGCACTGCAGAAACAACCTGTATCTGTGGTCAGACAGGAGACTTGTGCTCTGCTTAGCTGCTCCTCAATTTTGTTGTAAACGTAAAGGCAAAATCAGTTGTGAAAAGTTCTTTAGCAAAGTCAAACTGGAGTGGATCACCTAAGCACAGCCGATCAGAGTGCTGCTTTCAGGTTCTGGGGAGATTCAGGCAATACACTGTGGTCTGATTTTGTCAATAAATGCTGCAACTATAATACACTTTTTGGTGGAAAAGACCAAGTTTAATTATTTACAAAAGAAAAAAAAACCTTTAGTTTATGCTTTTAAACTTTTATTTCTTAACATTTCACAGTAATTGCAAAAACATATGCTACTTTTCTGTAGATTTGTGATAATGACATTTTACCCATTTAAAATTAATTTAAAACTCTGAAATGATCTAATACTAAAGTTAAATAAGACTCAGCCGTTTCCAAACTTTTCAGAGCCACGTCCCTCCTGTTGGCCTAAAGATAGCCTGAGGTTCTCCAGTAATGTTTCTCTCTCTATTGTAGAATGTATTTCGTCTCAGATTAAGACACGAAAACAGTAAAATGATAATGCTTGACTTAGCATGGATTTAATATTGTACATTTTTCAAATTAAGATTGTAAAGTTATTGTATCAAACTCAGATTTTCTGTCATGCTTTTTGCACAACCTTTGGAAGTGCCCCTGTAGAGCCCCTGAGGCCCTCCAATCACATGTTAATCTTTGGTGGTTAAATTAATGTTACTTTCCTGCACATTTCTTGAATAGAAAAGTCTATGTTGATGGCAGCTTGATATCCTATTTTAGATTCAGCTATCCTGTCAAAGTGTCAATTTGTGGATTTTTTACCTCCACAAATTGACACTTTTCATATGACTACCACCATTATTCACTACCTTTTTGAGCCAACTAAACCAAATATTTAAGGAAAAACATTACAATATTACATACATTTACATTTTTCTGCAGGCACCAACACCACATTTTGGGAACCATAGTCTCTTTTATCTTTGCCTCAAAATGTGAAAAGTATTTCCTTCTTCAATCGGTCAGTTGCTTTAAGATGTTTTAGTTAAGAGTGGACAAAAAGTTATGAGAGCCATGTGGAATCAAGTGTATAAGATTATCCCAGACAGTTGTTTTTGTTGGCTGGATTAACAGTTTAAACACATTCCTAACTCAGGGTTCAAAATACAAGCTTTTCACACTACAACTGGAGGAAGAAATGTAAATCTGTCCATCTTTCTTACTCTCCTTTTTCATATCGTGGTTGATATCCAATTGCATTTGTTTTTGGCTGCAATTTCTGCCTAAAGAACATACATTTGTCCCACATTTAAGAAATTCTAACGCGTTGCAACACACAGTTCAAGGACAGTAGTAATTTATGTAACTAAGAACATATTTCACTGACAGCAAAGTGGAACCTGAGAGAACCACCCTTTGGACTGTTTATGATAAATAGATTATTTTGTGCCTCTTTTAGCAATCAAAACACTATTGGAGTGGACATTTGAAAACTACAAGTATACATTTTTAAACAAAGCTAATGTGCAAACAAGAGTTAAGTCACACATCTGTTCTTCATTGAGCATTTATCAAAAGTTATAAAATTGCAGTGTTTGAATTAAGGAGCCCTTGATGAAGACTTTTGAAAACTCAGTGAATCACTCATTGTGAATCCCGGAGAATTGCTTTGGACTGATTGTGAGATGACAGACATATCACACAGCAGTGCAGAAACACTGTGATTCATCTATGACTCTTCTTCTGCACTTAGGTTAAAGGACGCTTTAAAGCTCGTCTTGATGGAGAACTGTGGGGGAATATTCCAGGCTGAGGCAAACAGCAATGGCCAAAGTGTAATTATCATTAAAAAAAAAAAAACATAAATGTGTTTTTGTGGGTTCTTTTGAAACATAAAATCTCAATCAAAAGTTCTGATGGTGCACAACCTGCAGCAGTTCTGATGTTCGTCACTCTTCCTTCTGCATAAGTCTGTCTGCACATGCCAATTTAGTTTTTCATTTATTCCTCTTCAAATATATGTTTAGTGGCGAAAATGTACTTGAATGAGCAAAAATCTTGTGAAGCATGTGTCAGATAGGGCCAGGTTTATGCTCTTAATATAAAATTCACAGAATACACAGCAATCTGATTTTGTCATAAACTGCAGTATTTATAACACACTTTTTAGTGAAAATGATATGGTTTGTCCTTTTCTAACAAAATTGTCAGGTACCCTAAACAAATCTCATAAATTCAGCTTTGCGTATATACCAAATAAACATACATTGAATATTGTTTTAGCCTTTTTTTTTTCTTGCCTTACCTGTCAACCACATTTTATTTGCCTCCAGTAATAAATACTTAATTAAAACAGTCTCCGATAGCTCTCGGGTTCAAACAAACTGCAGACATTGGCTATTATGAGTTTTTAAAGTCAGAACACCCCTCGGTATATTTGAGAAAATGAAACTGACATATCTTCATAGAAGGCCTGGGTATGAATTTCTAATCAGTCTGAAATGTCCCTTCATTTATAGTGCTCAGATAACACTGTAGTCTGTGAATGCTGCACACTCTAAAGACAAGCCTTAGTGCCAACACAGAGAAGAAACAGGCGGTTTTAGAGGACTTTTAATGTGCTTTTTCATACAGTATATTGTATGCATATCCAGCATAGCATTTCTCATACATATATCTTTCTTATGTCCAGGATTTGATAATGTGACAGAGGGAATACTTAACAGTCATTCTACCATAGCGTTTACCATTGGCCACCATAGAGGAGTGATAATTTAGCCAGGTCTACAACTGTAAAAGGGAAAAAAGACTAACCAAACTTTGAAAAATATCTGTAGGGTTGAGAATGTAAAAGGCATAAGTGACATTTTGGAATAAATCAATTTTAAGTTTAGTCAGGAAGGGTTCTATGTTCAACACAGTCTCACTAGATGGCGTACTTTTACCATGACACAAAAACAGCGTTTTTTGACCATGAGTTCACAGCTATTTTTAGTACTTATGTTACGCTGTGCATTTAGCACGATATGAAAAAGCGTAAAAATGACACGAGATTTCACAGCGTCAAAATAGGACGAGTTTTGGTTGCAGCCACGTGGGGATGTTTTCTTCAAGTGAAACGGGTAAGTTTAGGCATAAAGTTACTAAAATTGGTAAGATACGTTCGGGACTTGGGGCAGGTTAAGATTAGAATCAGGATTTCATTAATATTCATAAATAAGAACACGTCTTAACAACCACCATTGAAATGAATGGGGACTGTGACGCGTACTATAATTACGCAGGATGGCCATGAACTCGTGCTAATCATACCTAATTTACATATTGTGTAATGTCGTGGTAAATGTACACTTTCTTGTGAGATCGGGCTCCTATGTTCATAATATCAGAAGTGGACATCAAGTTTTAGAACAAAGCTGTAGCATATTATATGGGCCTGGTGTCCCAAACTGTCCACGCACAGCAAAAATATTCTTGCGCTTTGTTTCTATGTGGGTTTCTTCTGGGGACTCTGTTTTCTTTCATCAATCCAAAAAATGTGTAAAAGTATGCAGTCCTGACCCAACCTGTAGTTCAAGGTGTGGAGATGGGTCTGTGTGCTTTTGACAGCTTGTTCTGACAAAACTGAAGGGTGGGTCAAAGAGAAATTCCTTTGTAGAAAAAAATACTTGTACTTGACTTTTAACTCAATTTTTCTCAAACTGGTCTTTGTACAACTAGAGGTACATAGGCCTTTGCAGCTTGAGCATTTGTTTTATTTAGGGCTAAAGGGTTTGGGTGCCTTGTCCTCTTTTGTCCTTATTTGAGGTAATCAATTAGAATGTCCTTGCTCTCATTTAAGATTTGCTCTGTCTCATATTAACAAGAGTGTCTGACTGCTCGAACCATGTGCCTCCTACCACAGGCCGAGTGCAACCTCCTGCCGGAGGCCTCAAGACCTCAAAACCTTAACCTGAACTGGCCTTTGCAAGCAAATGTTTATATTTCTCAATATTTGTTTCCTAAATATGAGTAAGGTTAGGGTTAGTACCAGGATAATGAAGAGGTGCTTTGGTTACGTTTAGGGCTTGTTGGCCTGTGTTTAGAGGTACTTTCATCTTGTAGCGGAAGGGGAAGTGGGAAGTAAGGTCTGCAGTCTGACACCTCTCCATTAAAAACAATCATGAGCTCAAATTTGAGCCTAATATAGTCCAAGAATAGATTTGGAGGAGAGGAAAAATATCATGAGAGGTATTTGGTTTGGACAATTTGAGAAAAACAGCTTTAGTTAGTAAATATATGCCCATTCCAGTCATCTTTGGATTCCAGAAATCGGAGAGTTCTAGATTTTACAGAAACAACTCAATTAAGTAATAAAAACAAAAAAAAATTGCTCAAATCAGCCAAATCCCTGTAGGTCGATTTATCAATCAAACAGTGTTGTGACATTTACAGTTAATAAAATATTGTTTGATAGAGGTAATTTTTGTTTTTGTTTACAAAAGCTCCATGTAATTGTCAGCAACATTAGCATAACAGCACATTAAAGCACATTTATAGACGCTCAAAGGCTGCACAGAAGCAGGTTCACTGCCAGAACGTGGACATTAGAGGCCAACTAAAGATAAAATAACCCATTCTATCTCGAATGGAGTTTCTATTTCGAGTTCTGAGAAATGCTTCTTGTCACTTGTACCCATTACATTCATGCTCCTGAATTGTGCTGAGGGTGAGTACAATATTTACAGAAAAAAATGGTATTCAAAACTCAACACAAAGTCGGAAAACAAATTTGAACCATCCGTACAGTATCTCATCCATATCTGCGAGTATATTTGATTTAAATCCACAATTCACAGCAGTTTTGGAGAAGCAGAAATAATCGTCCACCGCTGCTTCTTCCAAATAGTTGGAGTCTCTATATGTTTATGCGATATATTTCTGTCCTGTCCAGTCTTGTCATTATTATCCAAAATACGGATGTTCGCTTTGAAAGTTGTAGTCCGGGCACACTTTTTGAACCAGCTTGTAGTCGATGCTGAAGAAGGAGATGAAGATGCAGATGACTTTGAAGGGTTTCGCACAGAGCCAGGCGGCGTGGGACTGGGTGTGCTCCGTGAAGCAGGTCTGCGATGGGTCGTACAGGCAAGGTTTGGGCTTCTTGGATCTGTTGGTCTTCTCGTACTCCACCCGGCAGTTGAAGGTTTTCACTTCTTTGGGATCAACAGTGGATTGTTGCGTCTCGTGGATCTGGACTTCTTGTTGCGTGTGGGGGTGCAAGGGTTGCTGGGGTAACACCTCGAACTCCACAACTTTGGTCGGAGGTACGATGCTGACTGTGACGTTTCCCAGACTGGATGAGTTATGTCGAAAATAGACAGTGAAAGTGCCGTTGATGTGATCTACGATTTTGCCCGTGACCAGGAGGCTGAACTTGACGGTCTTGACATTGAAGTAGAAGTCGCCCCACCCGAAGATTTTTTTGGTTTTCATGGCAGTCTTGAGCGAGGGTTTGCGCTTGGAGCGGTAGCCTGTCTGGTCCAGAAGTAGAGACTGGTTCCTGCCGTCGTAAGGGTTGTAGAAGTTGTACGTGGGGGGCTTGGTCTTCATTGGCGTCTGGTCTATGGAGGTGGAGAAGACTCGTGTCTGATAAGGAGGCTTGACCACGCCCCCGCTGCTCCTCCCACTGCGCCGTAAGGAAATGTCTTCATTACCGAGCCCACCGGTGCCAGGTCAGAGAAATCCACCTGCTTCTCCAGTCCTTGGACCTGCAACAAGAGAGAATCGAGAGAGAAATAAAACATTACTAAAGGGCTATGTCACTGGGTGTTTCTAAATATTGTGTATTTGTTGTAGAATGTGACGATCTCTTATGATCAGATGGTAAACTAAAATATTCTTAGGGACATTATTCTGATTTTTGTCTAAACCAGTGTATGTGGAGCCCAGGGGGTATGTGACCATTTGCCAGGGGTCACGTGGGATGATTGCAGATTAAAGGTGCATTGCGCAACTTTTTGGACAAAAATAAACTTGACTAAATGCACATTTTTGTCATTTAGATGCCTTTGTTACACTACATAACTAATAAAAATGTATTTGGCTTGGGGGAGGGCCCGAACGCATCTGTTTCGTCAGAAAAGATGTTCTTTTAGCTGATTGTTTTTTTCATGTTATGGCATAAAGTGTATTCATCTCCATTTAGAAAGTTCCAAAGTATAGTTTTAACTTTCTATTGCTAGTGAATTGTGTAAATTACTTTTCACCTCCAGAAAGCACTTTTGCACTTTTCAAAAGAAAGGTATTGCAATGTAAAAATGTTATTTGCAGCACATTTTACATGTTAAAGACCTCCTTTTTTACACTGAAAACAATAAAATGCAATGGTTATAAATGAAAATATATGAGTAAAGATAAAATACCCCAGAAAACACATGACATAGGAGAGATCATGATTTGGTGGTGCACAAGACGAAAATTGGTTTGGAATCACTGATCTAAACTACTCAATTCAAATTCTTGTCCTTGTTTTAATCAAATTTTGCAATGTCAGCACCAAATCATTAGAATATGTCACTTTAAGCATCTATCCTTGCAGAAAAATTCTCTGGTTCTTAAAATTACTTTTTGCTGTGCACATGGCTATTTGATACAAAAAAACGAAGCAGACAATCCACAGTAAAAATAATTTCTGGACAGTTTAAAACTGCTGTATTCTAGTACTTTAAGCATAATTTTAATTTTCAAACTTCACATTGAGTTTTATTTATTGTAAAGGCCTAGGTTATTTTTCTTAGTTTAAACTGTTTCTGATTGATGTCAAGACATTATTCCTTACTTCATTCACAAATATTTGCCAATGGGTTAGAAAATGTTTGCTTACCCCATTGGCAATTTACTTTATTTCAATTATGTTTGAACGAGTCTAAAAAACCATAACCAGTGAAATACTTCACATTACAATCTTATCCAGTTAAAATATGGCTCCAAATCAAAATAAACATTTGAAATCAAAATAATTTAAAGCAAAACTAGGTATATTTTTTGCAGTGTACCAGCATCACATCAAAGTTACTTGTCATAAACTCTAACTGAAACAGCTTAGTTATTTCTTCACCATAAAACGGGTGTACACAACCTAAACTGTGCACGTCACATTTGATAACAGTGTGCCAGCGTCTTCTTTGCTGACACTAAATATTATTCCTTCAGTTGTCTCCTCTTCAGCGCAGTGCTAGGGTCACTTTTTACTAGAAGCCTCCGGGCGGAATTGATGCTGTGTTTCATCTCAGGAAAACAAAACCATCTATTTTTGTTAACACACTTTAATTCCGTTGTCAGCGTTGCTCGGCAGTGCAAAACAAGTCAGCGCGTGAGCAAATGGATGTGCGCCTTTGTTTGAGGAGACAGCTATTCTGGCTTTAATACACCACCGAGGTGGGTATGTGTCACTCAGCTCTCATCCGTCACATCACTGCCACGGAACCGCACTTGTATGTAAATATATGCAAGTGCAAAGAGAGAGAAAGGGAAGAGAAAGAGATGTAGCAAAGAGGGAGAAGAGGAGAGACAGGAGAGGAGAGAGTGGGGGGGACAGAGAAAGAGAGCAGGAGAAAAAATAAGAGGAAAAAAAAGAGAAAGAGGGGACAAAAAAAAGGGAGAGAAAGTGAAAGTAAGAAAGACAGAGAGAGAGAGAAAGCGAGGTAATTAACCTGAGAAAGTATGGATTCTGGTGGGTTCTGTTCATGTGGCATTGCAACAGACCAATAAAATTTAGTACAAATGTTTCCCAGCGAAAATTAAATGAAAATGAGCCAAGTAACAAATGAAAATCACCACATTGTAAATTTGCACCTTTAATCTCTATACCACGCCATGACAAATTGCACATCATGACGATGCTTCTGCCTTTTCTGGTGTGTTTATTACACGCCCGTTTTTTGGCATGGTACTGTATAGACAAGCGATTTGATTCTGGGGTTAACGGCTAAGTTTCTGGAGTTACAAAAAAGGGTAAGTTTAGGTCTGCTCCTCGAAATTGGTTAAGGTTAGAACTATATGAATTAATGTATAAAAACACATCTTTACATCCACAATAGAAATGAACGGGGGCAGCAACATGTGAAATACATACACAAAACATAGAAACTGCGTTCATGTGACACAAAATTCAAAATGCTTGGTATAAACAAGCATATCTTTGAGACTGATTGTGATGACGTTTTGCAATGCATTGTCACACAGGATTGTTGTGATGATTAGAAAGTATTGTTGCAAAAAAGCCCTTTCTGCCTATAACCACATTTCAAACAGAGCTGGGCAGTGCTGAAGAAGTGAGAGAGAGAGGAGCATAGTTTGATGGAAGCAGTGTGATTGGTTGTGAGAGATATTTGCAGCCGGTGACATATATCAAGTAACAGCTGCAGAAAATGGTTTAAACGTCGGTTGCAGACAACAAACTGATGCAATGCTTAGTTTCATATATATATATATATATATATATATATATATATATATAATATATATATATATATATATATGAACCCCTTTAAATTCCAGTGTTTTTTCGAAGGTCCATCCCACTTTTTCTTGAAAAATTGCTTTTTGTTCAATATCTCATAAAAACAAACTTGGAACCACCTGGAAATGTTAGAGATAAAAATCATATTGACAAACCAGACAAATGAAAAAAAATTTGAATAGGACTTTTGTATTGGCTCTGCCTACATTTTTTAGGTCAGTAAAACCCATTTTTACTTCAATTACCTTCAGCTTCTGCAGAGGAATTGTTAATACCCCAAATGTGCCAAATCTAGTGTCATTCAAGTCTCAGCTTTACCAATCCTTAGATCTACAAAAAAAAAAAAAAAAAATGGGCAGAAATTAGATTCTGTTTTTTTTTTTTTTTTTTTTTTTTTTTTTTGGAGAAAGTTCTCACTTCTGATCAGTGCCTGTTAGTCATCAAAAGCTAAAACAGAGAGACAGCTTCACAAAGCCATTTGCTTGTGCTCAAAAGGTTTAGAAACAGTTTGTGTGAGGGAAAGTAGGCCGGACTGAGAAAGTGTTTTAAGCAGTTCAATAAAGGATAGAAAAGCTGGTTTAAAAAAAAAAACATAATGACATCACAAGGTGGAACAGAAAATTTTGAGCCTTAGAAATGTAAGACTCAAACATTTGTGAATGAAACAAATGATGTTAATGAGGAATCACAACATAGCTAAGAGCTTCCTCGAGTCGGTTGTAATAATGGACCTTTAAGAGCAGAGCAGTATGTTCAGCTTTCCTGCTCCTTCTCAGTGCAGAGCGGACACAGATCTTAGCTCTTGTCTGGTGTCATCCATCACTGAGGCAAATCAAAAGTCTGTATTTACCAAAGCAGCGACACACAGCTCAATATGGCTGCTAGAGTCTTCAGCCTTCCAGTGAATGTATCTATTTGTGCCGGCTATTCATTAACACGACTCAGGCCTAAGTGGATTGATTGAGGGCAGGATGAGCTGAGGTTTATTGAGCGCTGAAGAAATGAATTACAGAAAAAGAGAATAGCGCTGACTAATGGACTAATGACCAGTGACTGTAGGTATGGAGCTGCTGGAGGTGTGAATGTGTCCTGACTCACACACTGCTTCACTCTTGCAATTTTAAGTATGTGCAGCAAGGAAAAACAAGTCATGTTGTTGCAAAATCAAAAAGCAGACTTTTACTAATAAAGGACTGTGTGCACTTGGTGGCGACAAACCAGACCACAAACGCTTACTGAAAAAATTAAATTATGCTGTTTGTACATTCACACTACTACAATATCCTTACCTTACTTTTTGTTCTATACTACACTGTGCCCAGCCAAGATAGCAAACAGTGTGCAATTTATCAAATTCAAATTTCTACTATAACTATTACTATAACCGATTACAAAATTGTGTAATCAAAAAATGTGATTAATAACATAACTCACAAGTGTGTTGGTAAGTACACCTTCTCTATGAGTGAAAAAGTATCTGTGCAAAAGTACAATGAGGGTTTTTGTACTTTTACAACAATCTATGTCTGTGAGATACTTTAGTCTTTTTATTTAGGAATTTATTCTCTTGATGTATGAGACGCTAAGGCACTGTTTTCTTTGTAAGCAACTAATCTGTGAATTATCAAGCCGCTCTAACAGCATCTATTCTATAGGAATTTGCAGTATTATTTAAAATATTTTGTAGGTTTATATTTCTGCTTTACCTGAAGGGTGTGTCATACCTAATTTGTCTGAAATAAATTCTTTTAGTTGCATTTTTCTTTTCTTACATTGTGCATCTCAGCATTGAAATTTCCCCATTGCTGCACAATGAAAGCTATCTTAACTTGGTGTTACACTGTCATATAAGCTCCTTTTAGAGTAGCACACATGGGTCGATTTTGATGATACATTAGCTTTGCTAGGTTATGCTAAAAATAAAAATACATTCATGCATGGGAAAGTCATTTTCTCTTTGATTGGGGGGAATAGTTTCTCTCTTTCAGTACATACAAGAATAATAGTCATACATTTTAGTCACATCTAATATGCTACAGTGGTCACAAGTCACACGTGGTGCTATGGTTTTTAGATTTCACTGTTCTTTTGTTTGGATGATACAATGAAGATTTTGTATTTTATTTGTATTAATATTTACTCAAATAATGACAAGTTGTAACACCATGATTGTGGTCCAGTCCTCTGCCACTTGTCTGGAGAAATATGGCCTTCTGGGAAAAATAAATGCCCACTCCTGCTTTAAATTCAAGTCTTTTTCATATTCAGCCGTGTGCTCACCCAAAAAACTTTAACTAACAAACACAGAGCGGGTAACAAATGTCTATTATCTCCTGAAGAATTGAACCTCCTCTGACCATTTTTAGTGTAAAAAAAAACAAACTCTAGGCAGTAGCTTCTTGCAATTTTAACTACCAACCATACAAACTGACTGGAATGTTGAGCTGGTGTTGACAGGAGAAGTAAAAATCTGAATCCACACAGTCTACAAACAATGGAACGTATTCAAGAGGGGGACTTCCTGCTAGTGCCGTGTCAGCAGTGTTGTCAGCCCGCTCCGTGAGTTACCATCTGTCAAACCTCTACAACATGGGCCTGGTGCAGTTTTAATCACACACCATAGCCCCATCATCATAATCCTCAGGCATCTCCACGGCAACATTGCACCGCGGACCTCCACTAACCCTCAGGTCAAACACATACGCTCCAAACGGACAAGTGTACGATTGGCACAAGTCTTTATAGGGTGTAGAAAACTGGCAACAGTCCACAGTCAGCAACTTGAACAAACATCAATAGAAGGGAAAAAGATGAGCGTGGAGAAGGGGCTTGAGAGTAATAAAATGCCAACAGAAACCGATAAATAGACGGCTTTCTATTAGCATAAATATGACATTTTTTGTGCTTGACAGTAAATCCATTTCCAGGGTGAGGATTTGTTAGAAGAAATATCTGATATTTTTCCAGACATGAAATCCATAAGCTATAGACTTTTTGCAAAAGTGCAAATGTTGGCTATAAGGTCATATTAGACAGACATGGAGAGAAACAGGACTTTATGCTTTTTTGCAGTCAGTGCAATTTAGTGAACCAGAGAAAGGCTAGATTCTGATGGTGTGATTCTTCTTAGACTTTCACCATCTGCATCTGGGCTTGAAAACATCTCTTCCCTCATAATGGGTGAAGTTATCAGCCACTTCTTTGTTGGACTTGCAGACATATTTACACTTGTGCAGGGTCGAAATGATTCAAAAAACACAAATAAGAGAGTAGGCTTCCTGATCACTTGGTGAGCTGATGTCACTAACATAACGCAAACTGATGATTTGTATGTGGCATTTTAATAATAGTATATTAATGATGAGTTTGTTATGTTGTTTCTGGAATCAGAAGTCCTTTTCACATGTCACTCACACACATGATGTCCCTCTCTTTTCTCACAAGTGTCCGCTGCAGACCTATATGAGGAAACCCCTGCCTCGCCGACCGCTATCAGGAGAAGATCAGAAGTAAAGTATCAAGTATCAGTTTCTATGACAACCAATAACTTTCACATGACATAAAAACAATGAGCTGACTTGTAGAAATTATTATAGACATAATGTTTTATTTAGACAACATAACATATAATAATTGGACTTGGGGTGGTCGTGGTAAATGCTAGATAGTCGAGTCTGGAGGGACTGATTACATTTAGGAGAACAAGTAAGGAAAGGAAAAAGATTTAGGTGAAGGTTAAGGAAAACAAAAAAAAGTCCATTTACAACAGAATAAAACTCATTACCATGCCAACCAGCTCACTTCTGTCTCTCAGGCGTCTTGTACCCATTGATCCATGGTTAGCACTCAGCGACAATTAGCGACTGACTCTCCTTCATTTTGTTATTTGCGGGTCACAAATAATATTTTAAGTGCCACATACTGTACAGTGTTATACATAATATGGGTGAACATCTGGGGCTTAGGGGCCTCTGAAAGTCATGTGAGGAGTCTCCTCAAGGACGTCTGCAGCCAGCCGCTGCTGGTCTTTTATTGCAGCACATTTGTTTGATTCTAAACCTCCTGCAATGAGTGTCACTAATCACTGTTGTTTGTCACTACGTGTGTGTCCAACCCATGAGCCCAGCAGGAATCATACCAGACCCAAATCCGTCCCATGTCATTGTATACCATCCGACCACTGCGAGCTATCCCAAAGAGAACAATTCCAAATCACACTGGGTCATTTCATTCTGATTTTTAAAGACGTGCATCAATGAGCATCAGGACCCACCAGCAACACTTCAAAAAATGAGGATTGAAGTTTGGAAGATGTGTTCCTTTTTTACATAAGATTACAATAAATGAATGAATAAATGAAAAAAAAAAAAGTACAATAGATTGCACATTTAGGCCTAAACTGCATGTTGAGTAAGTGTTGGTAGGTATTGCAAAGTGCAGTTGAACCAGTAAGCTTAGGTTTCAGAGGTGTGTTTTATCCACAGACCGCACTGACACATAAGATTCTGGACCGTTGGAGCTGTTACTTTTAAATTGGTTTCTCTGCTCACCAATGACTTGTGTCAGCTGCATAATAAAACCTGCCATGTTCTAAGCAGGATTCAAACCTGAGTCAAACCAGCCTTACCAGATACTTTTTAATAACTCTTTTCCACTATTTTAGCAATATTATTCAGTGATTTATGTTGCCCTGTCAAAGCAAGTTTTCTGTTTGTGAATTTGGTTCAGAGAAAATGAAATAGCTGGGTAAAATCACAGTTTTAAAGCAGCTTGCTGGCTTCATGTAGTGGCTATAACTACGTATTTATCAATGAAACCAGTGTCAGCTGTGAACAGCAGTGTGCAAAAACTAAAAGAGTTGTGAAAAGTACAACTCCAAGTAGTTAAAGGAGAAACATGATGTAAAATTCAGTTTTCTGAGTTTTCAGTGTTTTCTCATCATTAGTTTGAATTTATACATGCACGTTTGAGCAATCTTGCAATGCCCTCCAGCTGATGCTTAAGTGCACTGAAGAAGTAATATTTCCTTCTTTGTAACTAATTAAAAAACAAAAACAAATTGTGTGTAGTTAAAAGTTAAAATTTAAGACACTGAAGAGCTGGGGCTTATGGTGTGTTCCACTCAGAGTTCGGATCTTTTGAGTTCGGATCTTTTGAGTTTGGATCTTTTGAGTTTGGATCTTTTGAGTTCCGATCTTTTGAGTTCCGATTTGTAAATTCTTACTGGAACAACCCTTCAACTCGATGTTCCTACTTGGATACTAAGAGAAAGTCCGAGGTAGAAAATCAAACATGGCACCTTGAGAAAGATAAACATCTGACAGCATCACTGCTGATTGCTGATCGTACCTGTGTTATTTTCTCTTTTAGTTTTAGTTCCCTCGTCTCTGTGACTCTGCTCCTGCGCCGCTTTTGCAGTTTTAAACTTGCTGTTATGTGTTGCCAAGCCAATGTTGCTAATAGCTACACAAAGTGTAGTAATAATAATAATATTGCATTGTATAGTAAGGTACTAATAGTCACCGCTACCCCAGGCAGACTGACGGAAGTGAGGCTGTCATTTTGCGCCATCAGCCTTTCTGACTATTACCAACCCCTGCAAAGGTCCAGCTTAGCTTCTGAGATCTGACGAGATCAGGCTTTGTAAGCTGGTGTGGCCACATATGTAACAGCAATGTTCGAGATGATAAACCGACATAAAGAGATCAGTATTTTGGCAGTTTTTTGAGCAATTTCCAAGCTATTTTTACTTGATTGGCATTACTTGAGCCAAATTGGGGTAGGTTAAGATTTATGTATATTACATTTTCTTCTGAGACTGGGCTGCTTTAGATATAGGTTTAATGCTATACAAGGGAACAATCTAGAAATGACACTAACATAGAGAAAACAAGGGGTGGAGTCCAAATATCACTTTGAGTAAACTAATGATGAGAGAACACAACTGCAAAGTCATAAATAACAGATTTTATATAATAATTCCCCTTCAAGGACCAGTTGTATTGAACAGATACAGCACCAGGTCAAACTTGGTAGAACTTTTACTAGAAGCCAAGTTGGACATAGCTCATACTTTTCCTGTTTTCCTTAAACATGGCTGAGCCAACCCACACAGAATAGTGCTTAATATATGTGTCAACACTCGTGCCTTCTTCTGATGTGATTGCTAGTTGTTGGGACAGTGAGACGACTAGAAGGAGATGGATAAGCTTCTCGGCGGACTTATACATATGTATGATACCAGCAACTCAATAAGAGAAAAATCATCTTCCGAACAATCATATTACAAAGGCATGGAGATCGAGCGCCATGCTACAGGAAATGCTATTAGTGCCCAAGTGAAATGAGCAGCAGGGAGAGTCTACGTTTAAGGAAAGCAGCCAACATTTATCATCTGTAACTTCATTTGGAGCTTCATATGAGCAAAAAGCCTAAGTGTAAAAACCTATTCCAAGCACAGGCGCCAATGAAATGCATGGATCGGTAATGAGAAGCAATCAGACCACACAGAAAGAGATCATCACCTTTAAAGTTCTGGCTGTACTTTATAAATACTTGTGGAAGTTGCAGACAAAGGTGTTTTACCTTAATTTTGGTTTAAACTAACTCCAAGTATTTTTTTCCAAATAAATAATGGGTGCATATACAGTATTCCATTGTTAATACATACATACATACATACATACATACATACACACACACACACATCTATCTATATACCAAGGCCGTGTCCCCCCAATGTGGGGTGGCCCGGTGACTGGAGCCTATCCCAGTAACTGTGGGCGGGTGAACACCCTAGACGGTGGCCAACTCGTTGCAGGGTTAGACAGACACTTCTCTCATTCACTCACTAAGTGATGCCCAATTAACCTAAACATGCATGTTTTTTGGCGGTGGGAGGAAACCGGAGTACCCGGAGAAAACCCACGGTGACACGGGGAGAACATGCAAACCACCCAGAGAGATTGTGAGATGTTGATATGGTCCGACCCGGGAGTCGAACCCACGACCTCCTTGTTGGGAAGCCAGAGTTCTAACCACTTGGCGACCGTGCACCCCACATACATACATGTACACACATACATGTACACACATACATACATACGTACTTGTTTTTCTATCTTAGTGAGGACATTCATAGGCATAATGTATTACCCAGCCCCTTACCCTAACCTTAACCATCCAAACTAACCCCCTAGCCCTAACCCTAGCCCTAATCCTAACCATAACCCAATTCTAACCCTAACTCTAAAACCTCATCTTGACCCTCAAACAGGCCAAAACAGGCCCTTCGCAAAGTGAGGACCGGCCAAAATGTCCTCACTTCCCAAAAATGTCCTCACTCTGTTGGTTACAAACTCAAAACGGTCCTCACTAAGATAGAAAAACAAGTACACACATAGATACATACATACATACATACTGTACATACATACATACATATGTTTTTAAGAACTGCTAACCGATAGCGAACTTCAATATAAGATTTCTAAACTAGTGCACCATTTAAAACTAGACTCTAATGGCCACTAATCATCAGCTTATTTGGCGAGTTTTGAGTTGTCATTGGGCTAGATTTCTTCCTTGGACCTGGCAACCCTGTCTGCCATTGTGCTCAATTGATTTGCGTCATCACATCTACTGGATTATGGCGTCAAGCTGTTTGTGTTGTAGCAACAGAACAGAGCTGATTGTGTGTCTACTAATTATCCTACATACATACATACATACATACTGTACATACGTATTGCTATCATTTAGTTAGCTAGCTTGGTGATAGCTAACTCAGCTGAGCTAAGTCCAATGCTGTGTCCGAATGTCCACACTCATTCCCTATCCACTCAATTACTATACAGTATAGTCCTGCCCTGTTCAGTAGACTAGTCAGCGCACTCATTCATCTGATCTTTCAGACATGGACCGCACTATTTTCAGCTGACTGGGGGTCACGTGAGTTAAACCAATGGTCGGCAAAAAAGTCAGATAAATTTACTTTTGTAATAAATTGTGACCAAGTCTGTTGGTCACATTTAATCACAAACAGATTGGATAATTTCTCTTTTACAGCCCAAACTAAGGTAAGCAGCTAACGTTAGTATCTTTACGGCTTTCGGTTAAGAGTGTTTTGTTTATTCTCCGGCTCAACAGTGAGTTTAAGCGGCTCCTTGTCATCTTTACTTCAGTCGTGTTATTTACAGTTAAAGACCTGACGCTGTCCGCAGTGTTTTCCCGATTCTCAAAATGAATTGTGGTCTATATTTACCATTCTAGTGACTATCAATGCTCACTACTTTTCCAGATGCATTGTGGGAAATTTTGAGTGCACTACTTTTTGACCTGCTGGACATTAGGACACCACTACAAAATGGCATGACTCCTGAATAGTGCACTATATAGTATTTAGGGTGCACATTTGGACACAGTCCAAGTTTCCTCAGGACAGTTCTAGCTTTGAAGGTTTTGCACAATTAAGTCCCAACAAATGTTTCCCAGTTGTTATTGTTTTTTTTCTTTTTTTTTTCTTTCTTTTTTCCTTCTTTCTTTCTTTTTTCCTTCTTTCTTTCTTTCTTTCTTAGAATTGAATAGAAAAGTAATTTCTTTGGCCAAAATAGTAAGTAAGCTTTGTATAGCCCTTTTCACAGACAAAGTCACAAAGCGCAATAGAACTGACCATTTAAAATGTCCAGATCACAGATGCACTGACATGCCTGACATTTGAGTCATAAGAGAAGTGTGACTGAGCCATGAATGGATTAAGCGATGTCATTGGAAGTTAATAATAGAATGATAATTCAGGAGCAGGGCCACATCAACCTTCTCACCAGCAAACCACACTTCCCTTACCTTCTCGACCACACCACCCATTACCCAGGCACCTCTACTTATACCGTCCTGTCCTAACAACACGCCTTCTCTCATCTCTCTTGACCGCACCTCAACTGGACGGCTTGCCAAGACAGAGTCAGCATCTTGAATCTCTTGATCCAGCCGCCATTCAATCGATCCATTCATTGTCAATAAATGTTGCATTCTCTTGTTGTGGTGTGGTCCTTGCTGATGAAAATCTGTTCGCCCAATGAGCTAACTGTGTTTTAAAGCGCCATAACTTAAATGTTTTTATTAGGCTTCAACTAAATGTCATTACTCTTGCCTTTTCTGATTGGTAAAACAGAAACCACCCACTAACAAAAGGATCGGACAAGCTCAATTAGACAGAACCTTGTCATTATAAGGGAACATTATTCCCCAGTTCCATTTGCTCCAGTGAGGACTATTAGACAAAGTATTTAAATGAAGAAAAGGTTGTCCGTGCTTGAGCATCGACTCTCTTGAACCTGACTGCTTCACTTCACAGTTAAGACGTCTGCTGTTATCGTTAGTGAGGCCTGGATCAATGTACGGCTCCGTCTATCACGCTGCAGTGCCCTCTTCACCTGCTCCTCTCGTGCCCTTCTGCAGGCAGCCCAGTTTGTCCTCCTCCCGCGGGGCTCCCCTGAGGACGGACGGCCAGATAAGAGTCCTGCTTCTTTTGTTTAATTGGACTTTTATTGGTGACAATCAATGTATTTCTATCTGTGCGGCAGGCTGCATTGATCTGCTGTCACCGGAAGTCAAATGTACACATCCACTCCCACTTCAGCAAACCGCAAGCTCACGGAGGACTCTGTAACTTTGTAATACTGGTGCTTATTTACAAGGCTATAGAACTCCTAATGTATTTTAAAGGCCCATTGTGTAATATTAAAAACATGTCTTTTACCGCAGATAAGCAGTCACTAACCTAATACATTCATTCACATATTACACATATACTGTACATAAGGCTTAATATATTTAAGATAATAAATCTTTGCCATACTATAAGATTCAATTGCACAAGATTACCTTTTCTGAGAACCTTGGGTAAATAGTAGCCTCATTCGTCTGAATGTGTTTGCTAATTATACCCACATTTGACCTACTGTAATTCACAATTTATGTGAGAAATGTATAGACAGATTTTACATTGAAAATGTTGTAAATTAACCATTTACTTTAAAGAGCACTTACCCTAACCTCGACTATCACATAAGGGCTACACCCAGAATGGTTGAGATTTGTCAAAGACAATTCTGGCATGATCCATTCAGATAAGACTAAGAGCAGTGACCGATCCTCACAAATCAGTAGAGTGCATCTTAAAAGCACGATGTGGAATTTATTTTTTGTAGAGACTCCTCAATAGTCCCTCAATTTCACAAATAGACAGACAGTGTTTCATTAGGGGACACTTAAAACTCAATGTAAAGCACATACACTCATACTCATAATCATAACTATTACTGCCATTTTCCAACAAGATTTCCTTTTTTTCCCCTGAATATGTATATATATGTATATGTATATATATGTATATATATGTATATATGTATATATATATATATAATATATATATATATATATATATATATATATAATATATATATATATATATATATATATTATATATATATATATATATATATATATATATACATATACATACATGTATATGTATATGTAACTGTAACCTTGCCTGGAAAATCCAGACGATATATCATTGTCTGCTGTGAGAAAGCCAACATTGCTGCTCCTGACAAAAAAAATAAATACATGGAAAAAATATCACGTGGAACTGAAAAACATCACAAATTTCTCCAGAAGCAAAAAACTATTTTAATGTGAGGTAAGTGAGGTTAGATTTAGGTCTAGATACAGACAACCAATCGGCTCCTTTGTTTCATCTGCGTCATGCAAAGAAACTAATCTGATTGTCTGGTACGATGTAGATTTGATCTGAAACGCATGCAGGGTGCGTGGTGACCAGAGCCACTCTTTGCAGTTTGCTGAAGCATGGGTTCTGGATCCCAGGCAAACTGTGAGCCAGAAGTGCAACCCTGTTGTAGTGGCAACAGTGGACTAGGGAGCATGAAGAGCTGTAGGCCTATTTTTGAAAAAAAAAAAAAATTAGGAAGATCATTAGAGTTTGGATAGAATGTTTAATATCATAAATAATTTAAAGTCGCACTGTGTAAGAAAAAAAATTAAACAAAGTGATCCAAGTAATGTCCACTTTGAACACCAGGGGGAGCATTTCCAGTGCAGTTTGCCTATCTACCATGCTGACATCTAGCGTCAATATTCACATTCCCATTTCAAATACGTATAAATGTATCACAATTGATGTGGATTGGTTAACAGTGCTCTCTTAAGTATTCATGTTGTAAAGAATAAATATGATTTAAATGTTTGTGGACTATAAGTGATAATTAAAATTCCACTCAATCTTACACAGTGCCCCTTTAAAGGAGATTCTGCGACTTTTTCATATGATTGTCTGGATGTGGTTCTGATCACTGACTGTTATTGCAGTCATCAGAATTACAGAATAACATAATGAGGAAACCCACAACGCTGAGGCTGCTGCTAATAACCAAAATGTGTCTTTACCACCTTCATGAATGAATTAAAATATTCTTGTCATATGTCAATGTGTAGCTGTCACCATTTCCAGAGTAAAGTCTGCAAAACTAAGTCAATTACTGACACTGTTGATCACATCTGAATGTACAATTTTGGAGGAGTTTGTAAGGAAAATAAGATGTCAAAATAACTATGCCATTTCTCATTCAAATCATACAATAAAGTAGTGAAGTGATACGAGTGAATCCATCTGCAGCACTGAGACAGTAGCAGAATTTTCCCGCCGCCGCCAGTCAACTCCATATTGACACAAGATCATGAAAAATGGGAACAGCGAGAATGACATTTAATTACATCAAGCAAAATAAAGCCAGAAGGAATGAGATAAACCAGTTGGAGAACAGAGAGAGAAAAGGCAGAGGAGACGATTTCGCAGTCCACTGGTGTAGCTGGATTATCATGAAAATGAAAGCTACTGAGTCAGGCCGTATCACAGAGGAGAGGCACGGAGCCCCAGCTGATAACAGCACACAGTGGGGTAAAGCGGCACACTCGGATGCTTCGGTCACAAACTGCAGTTTCATGCAGCTGATGTTTTTCCTGCTCCTCCTCCTCAAACTTTAAAGGAAAGCAAAACAGAATGTACGTTGTGTGGCTTCAAGTTGTTTAATGTGCTTGCTGATCTTGGTGTTATTCTCATCAGCATGTTGTCACAAACTTGGAGGCTAAATTTAAATGGTAAATGGTCTCCATTTTAAATAGTGCTTTTTCCAGGCACTCAAAGCTCTTTGCAATTTAGGATCCACTCACCCAGTGTACACAGACACTGAGACAATGTGGGTTAAGTGTCTTGCCCCAGGACACAACAACAGTCCACTCCTGTCGTGGCACCTGGTTTTCCACTGGTCTCCCATCCAAGTACTAACCAGGCCCTAACTGGATCAGGCTTTGACAAGCAGATATGGCCACAGATTTAAAACTGAAGCTTAATAAATCCACATTTAAATTCTCTTTGTGTTTACTACGCATTTCAAAGTACAAATCATGGAAGACAAAAACGCTAAATATCACACTTCAAAGCCTTATTTTTTAGTTTATAGACTTTTGCTTTGCTGTGTTTTATAATGAACAAAATGTTAAGTGTACAGATTTACATATGTCAGAGTTTACTAAAACCAAATTAAGATTAATAATGAAACCATGTAATTTTCAAAAAATTCAACAATGTTCTGTATGTATTACCAATAACGCTGAAAGCTATTTAGAATTATCAGTATTTCAGCTATTATAAACAATTGTATTTCATAATAATTAAGCTAAATGAAAACGCCAGCACTTGGCTTGATACAGCGCTGGTATCTGGTAAAACCCAAGCAGTGTGAGACTGTTGTGCCTCCAGTGTGAAGCTCCAGATCAGTGAGTGGGGAAGCCTGTAAGACAATATGAAAGTGCATCGGCAGAGAGAGAAAAGCTAAAAAGACAATATATATACGACACGCCGCGATATTATGAGCGCAATAAGACAAAAATGAGACTCTCTTCACCCCATAGAAAATAATCACCAGCCTCTCCACAAGTAATATCAGTAATATTGTTTCAAGAAAAGAGAGGGCTTCGACTAGAAAATTATCTTTGGCTTTAAGAAAGTCTGGTTTGTATCTAGGCAAAAACGCAGCAGAAGTTGAAGTCAGGACGCGTTTTGCCCAGGCCAGCAGAGAGAGCGGAGGACACGGCGGGCTTCATTGAGAAACAAAGGGAAGAGGAGAAGAAGCAGAGGATTTATGATGTGCGCCGCTTCCTTAAGTGCAATATGCTGACAATATTACAAAATATTGCAGATGCCACTAAGATTGGAGCCGAGAGGGAAATACGGAAATCCTCCCCAGCGGAATGAACCAGAAGACGTGCAGCAAAAAGCTCAAATGTGCACTTACAATAGAGATGCTTTTTCAGTTTAGCTGAATGGAGAGGTATCTCAGCCTTTGTTTTTTAGGACTACTACAAGAGTTGTAATACTTTACAAATCAGATTTGAAAACTATTTGAAACACTCCAATTATTTGTTTATTTACGAGCATTTGTGTGGCTTATCAGATTTTATAAATGTTAATAGGCCAATAACCAAAAGCATGTGTGTGATGCATGTTTATAGGAGCATGAAGAGGCACATATTTTTTACTATCATGAGTGAAATTTGTTTCAGCACACATTGGGGATGGGAGGTGGGGGTTATATAGAATTCTACACACACACACTGCCATTTACTGATATTTTCACCTTGTGTCCACAATCTTTAAAACACATTGAATAAATAGTTAAACAAAAGTACGTGGAAAAGCACATGGGGAGTTACAAAAGACAGTGAGGGGAGAGGTGTCAGCCAATACACCAGGTCGAAAAGGTCCCAAAACAGAACAGAATAGAAAGATTTGTTGTCATTGTCACAGATCACAATGAATTTACGTTTGGAGTGAGCCTCCGGGCCGCTGCACTTCTTTATACGCCTCCACTCACTTTTCCGAACATGAAGGCAAAGCATACATACAAAAACACAATGACACTTAACAAAACACAGTAGGAGCTGTTGTGTGGTGGTATAAGAAAGTTTTTGTCCTGCCAGTGTCTGTAGAAGACCACACTGGGTGGCTTTGATGATTCAGAGTCATCCTATCCTCAAATTCGGATTGATCGACTTTTGGGGGGAAGGTTTACATCCGTTTGTCCTTTTGCTACATTATGATGTAATAAAGTTTAAAAGATATGTCTGAGGCTACACTGAGTTTCATAAATTAAATTCATAGTAAACCACACAAAACAGAATATTATACGTGTTTATTGATAATTAATGTTGATTCATGAATCAGATGAGCGTGACAGCAGGACTCAGTGTGGGGTCCTGTCTCAGCAATCTGCCCGCCGATCAGACCCCCCCCCCTACTAAATGGTGCTAGAAGGAATGTTGTGAAAGTGGAGGGCGGGTGGGTCGAGAGCACAGAGTTGAACTGAGATGAGGCGCATGGTCAAACTGAGACGCAAGCATGAGCTGGGATATGAAGGTTTCCGGTGACGTGGGGGTGGGGAGTGCGATGGGGCGTGGTCCACTCACGAAACTTAATTAACAAGTAAATAACGCCTGTCAGACAGTCCATCCAATGTATTATTTTTTCCAACTAAAAACTGTAATCATCTCACAACCCCTTGCTGTTGCCTCGTGATCGTCCACAAGGCCCTGACAACTAGATTGGGAATCTTTAAAAACTTTGTTAACCACATTAGTTTACTTCAAGTTATGTTTGAATTGATTCATAGAGAAATCGTGTTTTATCTTGCAACTGAGGCCTATTAATGATCAGAAAAATGATCTTGTCAGGGATTTGTTTATAGAAAAGACAGACAATTTTCTATGTGTTATCAATCTATTTTTTATTGTTCCACAATTAGGGGTAGCAAGTGACTAGAGCCTATCCCAGTGACTTTGGGGCTTAGACCGGGATACACTCTGGACAGAAGCTCCAACTTGTAGGCTAACAATCATTCGCTCTCTACTTCATTTACTAGAGGAAATTACAGTGAGGCGTTGTCGCACTCGGGATTCAAGCTCACAGTCTCCTTATTGGGAAGCCAGAACTCTAACCACTCTGCTACTGTGTGCTTGATTCTGTGAAATGTTGCTTTGAACAAGGTAAATCTGTGAACCAGTTTCAATGACAAAGTTTTTTTAGATCTACTTTTTTACCAGAACCTAAAAAAAATCCTGAAACATGTTCTTCAATACATTATTCCAGCCGCTCCCAAACTTAATCTCCACCAAAACTAAAATCTGAACTTTCTCAACTTCCACAAAGGCAAGTTCATATATTATCGTTGTTCAATTCCACTGGCCATAGATCAACTTTGAGCGACTCCTCCTTTGTTACCGCATCCTGCACTGATTGCCCCTGATCAGCATGCCGAGGGTTCCAGGGTGGGCACCTCTCACCGCATCAATCACCCACGGCAACCCTTCGGAGAGACAAATCCAAAAGCAGGACAGCGGCTTCCAAACGCCTAGCTCGGGGACGGCTGATTTGCATTCTCCTCGGGCAATGCATCAAAAGCTGACATCCTATTCTTCCCTTAAATAAAAGTGGTGAGCGCCTGGCTGCTAGTGTCCTAACTTTAATCATTTGTCTAAATAACTGCAGGAGAAGTCATCCACGACAGCCACGGCAGGCGAGGAGGTGCTATAAGAAGTGGCATCTTTGGATTTCTCATTTATAAAAGTGTAAACATATAGGCCATCCGAGTGGAATCGCCAAACCAGCAAAGGAACAATTGTCCAAATCAAAGATGGTCTCGTCAAATTCAACCCGAGCAGAGTTTGCAAAAGAAGATCCAACTGTCTAGGCGAGCGGATAAGTGACAGTGATTGATAGCCTCGACGTTGCACAACTATGCACAGAAAAATACATGTAAAGAATTAGAAATGAAAGTGAAGAAGGTGCATAATGAATAGGCAGAAAGAAATTTGGTTGCCTGTCTTGAATAAAGTCAAAATGTAATCAATATTTACCAACTATCAAACTATTCACCAAATTCATGGTCGAAACTCCTCAAAATATCTTGAGAAAGTGAAGAAACCATGGGTGGGCCTTCTGACTTCTCCTTAAATTATTTTTCTTCATCATCAAGCTCCTGGACAAGTGAAAGATAAAAACATTGCTTGTTGTAATCCTCTTATTTTCAGTCTTTATGGGAGCAATAAGATAAGAATCAGACTTAAGAGAATTTAGGCAGACATTAAAATCTGATATTCTTTGTGTTTAGACTTGTTCTCACTTATAATGAGACAGGTCCAGTTTGAATTAGGGCACATTTTTGTCAGATGTTTTAGTAAAAATGCTGAGGTAGCAAGAGATTATGGTTAGTAAGTTATAGTTGCTTATATTTATATTTTTTGCAGTAGATTGTAATAACAGTGGTTTGTTCGAGATCTGAGCACAGAGATCTGCCTGTGCTGGAAACTCTTTGTAACAGCAGACTTTTAAATCAGATCAGAAGTGATGATGTCTCACCCTGGAAGGGACATGTTTGAGCTGCTTCCATCAGGTCGGAGGTAATGCTCTAATAAATGCAGGTCTGCACGCCATGCAAGAGCTGAACCGTGCACAAATGGCAAATAAACTGCTTTACCTTACCTTACCTAATTAATTACAATCTTAAATTATCTAACTTTAACTTCAGCTAATCTGGTTGCACATATAAGAAGTTTAACATTTAATGACTAAGAACTGCCTTCATATTACTTATACAAGCGAAAATGACAAGAAAGTCACCTTGTAAAATCCATAATCAAATAATGTCGGGCCACACATCATAAAGAGGGTTAGGTTAGTTAGACACAAAAGGCCTAACATTAAACTCCAGTATGCAGGAGAAAGAAGTTACATTCAGCTAAATTAAATGCCAAAACTATGACAAGAGGATTTACGGAAGAGAAATTCTCCTTCACTTTGATTTTCATTTATAAAACATTGCAGGAAATTCTTACTGAAGGTGTACAAACAAAACACGAACTTCGACAAACTTGATCATTTCTCATCTCTCTCAGTACAGATCTTTTTCTGTCTCATTGATGAAAACTCACATAATGGCACAAAGTCAAGAATACTTTTTATATCAAGTTGTCTTTATAAATCACAAACTTAACATGGAAAGTGACGTATGCAACATTTTTATACGTACTTGCCTTATAAATGAAACCCTTAAACATGACACATGACAATCAAATGCATCATGTCAGCGCTAAAACTGAACATGATTGGAGTCCTTTTATTGTGACACAATCTATGCAATATTTATGCAATCAGCATCTTGATATGCCACACTGAGCTTTTCAGTTCACCGAAAATGCTATCAGTCTTCAGCTTCTAAAACATGACCAAAAAGCATTGCATTTCTATTTTTATTCAGTGTATTCAGTAGTTCAGAGAAGAAGCTACAACTGTCTGGACAAGCCGCTCTAAATGACAGTGACTGATAGCCTCGGCATCGTACAACTTACACACAGAAACCAAAACGGTAAGAAAAAAGGATGAGAAATGTGCATAATGAATAGACAAGTAGCCCTGTCTCAGCGGGAAGGTTTGAGTCTGCGGGGCGATGCGTGGTGTCAGGGGGGAGCAGACACACACGGGTCCGCTCACGACTCCCACAAGTCACCCAGGCGGCTAACTAAAGCCGGCCCCCTCCTCACAAGTGTTTCCAGGGCCGTCTGCAGGAAAGCGCCATGACGGATGGACTGGCACTGAGCACAACGCCTGCATGTCACAGTCACTCACCGTAATAAAGAAGAGCCACCGTCACCAAATACACACACACATGTACCAACTGCTGGCACCATCACGACAAACCGTTTCTTTTTTTTCTTTTTGCACATAAAATTATAGAAACATGAGACAGAAAGCAAATCTGGTTCATCAGTAGAAAGTGACAAGACTTCCCAATGGTGTACACACAATTAACAGAGTAAAGCAAGCTAAAATCTCCATAAACTGGTACGAATCTGACATCTTTACATTTGTGTTTAAATATTTTTCATGTACAAATTGCAACTTGACTTATGTTTATTAATTCAGTCTAGTATAGAGCATTTCAATTGATTTATTGTGAGCAAATTTCACAAAACCTGGATAAAGGGCAGTCCAATGTAGGGATGGGACGATATACGATATTATCGCTAATCGTGATAATTAAGGGCCGCAAATAAATAATCGTGGCAATTTTCATAATTGTGATAATCATAATTGCAATTAATCGCAATTATAGCAGCAAGCGTGTGCCTGTGGCTTCTTAAGAGCATCTAAAATCTGACGCTGTGAACTCAGTAAAAGCTGTATTGGTTAAACAAAGAAAAGGTTCATGTGTTTAAGTTAATTAATGACTCTGAGACAAAGTTAGTAGATTTTTGCTCAACATTGTAAACATTTGTTTACTTTGAATCATTATTAATTACTTAGACCAAAATACAATACCTAGTTGTTAAAACACATACATGTTGTGCGCTAATAAAAATTTCAGTGACTTTGAATCTGCACTTTTACGTTTAGTAAATTATCATGATAATATCGTTAATCGTGATTATTTTGGTCACAATAATCGTGAGTGCAAATTTTAATATCGTCCCATGCCTAGTCCAATGTGTGCTGAGGGCCACTTTTGTTTCAATGGACTGTTTCAATGTGGCCCTTTTTTTAACTTAAGTTTTTTTTTTTAAATCAACTTTTCCAAATGAAATTTTGTGATATATGATATGATGTTGCCCAGCCCTAATTATTGCGCAATAATTAGGGCTAGGCAACATCATATATCACAATATTCATGTGGAAAAGTTGAACTTTAGAAAATCGTGATATGATTGCACTCATTTTGCAACCGAGACAAACAAATATTGACTATTTCCCAGTGTGGCCAGATTTTCAGGCATTAATAAGCGACAAGCCTTTGAAAAAAGTCGAAACTATCTTTTCGTTAATAAAGACTTTAAACTTCATCTTAAATCTTTAACGTGCTTCATATTTCAGTCATTAGTGGGGATATTTTCATGGATCAAATGTGACAAACTGTTAAAATTCACAACCCTTAGTGAAGAGGCTAAACACAAAAAATGAAAGTAAAACATGGCGTTTGAAAGTGGAACTTTCCAACTTTCTCTGTAACTACAATAACCTGAAACACATGATTATAACAATGGTAAACTATATAGTATAGGTATATCGGCCAATACATCGTTATCGCAAATGCTCTCTTTTATACCGTGATAAAAATGTAATCCATATTGCCCTGCTCTAGCATTAATGAGAATTTGTTACACCAATGGCCGCGGTCTGGCCCCCCATCACTTCCAGTATGGCCTTTTAATTGTCCAGCCCTGATATCGAATATCGATAAAACATATGATTATTGTCCAGATGTGCCTACAGTTGAGAGGAATGAAGTGATGCCCTCTCTGCCCTGTGAGTGTGGCTGTCTGAGTACAGTCACAGTCACTTTTTCACAGGTGTGTAAACTCGAGGACATGTAGTGACAGTATCAGGCGATCGAAGCCACAACTGACAATGAAGCTGAGATTCCACTGTGATCTTTTGCTCCTCTATCTTTTCAAAAACTCTTTTCTTTGGGGATATAAGCTAAATATACTTACTAACAGAAGTGTATTTTCATCACTTTGCTTTTTACTGCAGGTGTGCCTTTGTGTGAAATGTGATCCCAGCACTGGTACAAGACCAGGCAATAATACAGAGTGATCCACGATGTGGTGGTCAAATGAAGGAGAGAGTCTTTATTTTCAAACTCAGGGCATTCTGTGATTGGAGAAGAAAGAGTGAGAGGCACAGAGAGATAAAGAAGACGAGAAACACGTATATATACCACAACATAACAACAAATGTCAATTGTGTATGATTAGCACGTTTTTTTCACACTTTTTAAGTGTAAATATGCCATGAGTTGCAGCTCCAGTTCATTTCAATGGTGGTTGTAAAGATGTGTTATTTATGTATGTGTATCTTTATCCTAATCTTAACATACGCAAAAAAAAAAGGTGTGAAATCGTGCTCATCATACGCTATTTATCAGTGGTGGTTTATATACTCTTTGTTGTGAGACTGTGTTGGAAACTCTTGGTTAGTGCAGGAAATAGAACTCACTCAACAAAACAGCATTAAGTTTTCCATTCAAATTAAACTACAGTAGTATTGCATAGAAAAAAAACTTAATTTCTGTTGTCTAAAATCAGTGACTCCAAGAAGGAATTCTCATGAAAATCTTGACTGAGTAAAAATAAACCCTGAAACTTCACAGGCTGGTAAATCATTTCAATTGTTTCTAGAACTTATTTTTCCCAAGCCATGTCGTCTTAAGAAGATGTATTTTTGCAGGGATAACCTTTTATTAGACTTACTCAGCCAATAACATTAAACATTGATGCTCATGTTTTGTTTGCTGTGATAATGTAACGAGATCTAGTGCTTAAAAATAGTCAGCACAACTCGCTTAAGAAATGTCAAACAGTGACACAAAATAAAATATAAAAGAGAGAAAAGTTGTGTTTATGTAGTGTGTGTCAGTCATGTTTGGATGCTTTATCTCTACTCGTGCAGACTCATAGAGCAGCTGTTCTTTTCTTTAACTAATTTGGCATTTTCACTCAACAGTCCTTCATTCATCTGTGAAATAAAATCACAACTCACATGACAGGGCTCCCGCTGGAAAGTGAACCAACCTCGAAGTTGGTAACAAAATGATACTTTAATGGTGTCACAGTTTTGAGCCTGCACTATAACTTATAAGCTAAGATCGAATTAAAGTTCTTGTTGTGTATAATAATTGTGAATGGCTTTTTTCTTGTGAAACATTACATTTAATTTGGAGCGAAACACATTTTGTCATAAACTCTGTTTGCTGCTCTATGTCTAAATCTTCAGTTCTTTGTGTGAGTAAGCTTAACGTGGCTCAAGCTGAGAATGGGAATGACTGGGGTTCATATTCATGATGGTGATATTTATAAAGCACATTTACACCGACGTCTTCACACAGCGACCTGCACAAAGAAAAACTTACAAACTCCACACAAAGGCCTGGGTTGTGCGGGAGTCGGACCTCTAACCTTCTTGGCACTGTGCCTCCATACAAACACTACATGCGCGAGCTTCAGCTGAGTTGGCCTGGATTGTTTATGACTGATCTGAAGGTTGGGTGACCAGATGAGATAGTTCAAAATTTGGGACGCTTATTTAGCGTCAGCTCTTTGAGAGTGACAAAAGTCTAGATGCCTGCATCATTCACAGCACATAGCGCAGAAACAGAAACAGAAACATTAGAAACATTTTTGAGAAAAGAAAAAGGTTCCTCACATCAGGAGGCATTGAACGGTCTTTAATTCATGTCAATCCGTCCCATATTGGCTGAATAATGACCAAAAACACCCATCTGCAGATCAATCAGGAAATTACTGCGACGAAACACATTTCTGTTAAGTACTTTTAGAAACCACGCAAAACATGAGTGTCATGACAAAAGTATCAATACTTCTGTCGAGAAAGGCGAAGTGGGAAGTCAACTGTTCGCGAAAGGAGAGCTTAGGGCCAAACACAGCGGAACGGCAAGCGCAAGCAGGCGCCAGGCTAGTGGGTCAGATCTTGCGCACAGCAAGCCAAAGCGCCGAGCAGCCGCGCACCCCCAGTCGCCAAAGCCGCTCGTCAACCCAAAATATGTCCCACTTGAGCTTGTGCAGTGAAGCGGTTAAAGACTCGAGCAACACTACAGCCTAATGACGTGCAGCACAGAATCTGCGAGGTGCCAGTCAGGGCTAGATTGAGTTTCGGGACATGTGGGACAAGATTTGGGACACATGCGTGAATTTCAGGTTTGTCTGGTCACCCTATCTGAAGGTAACATAATTTCAGCATGATCGGTATTTACAAATTCTGTGGCTATTTATTGCAGTATGTTGAAAAGGATTGCAAAGCACCAGTGGTTCAGACCAATCCCAGCAATAGTAATAGGGAGATGTTTGTGTTTTTCTCTCACTGGATTTAACGAGTTCGATTTCCTATTCCATAATGCCGCTTCATTCAGTTAGACTCAAATAAGTTTTAACACTTTTTTGTGTGTTCCGGCCTTTAGCTGTCGCTTAAACAAATCAAGGCATTTAAGTTTTTGGTAGATTGTGACACCCCAAAGATTTAATTCCTAAATTCTTTTGACACAAGACAATATCCCATTTAAATCCTATTTATTATTCTCAGAGTTGGCTAGTAAAAAAGTACTTTTACTCAAGGACTGTACTTAAGTAGTTTTTTTGAGTATCTGTACTTTACTTGAGCATTAAAAATCTGATGACTTTTTTATTTTTACTTTTGTACTTTGTATTTGTACTTTGTACTCTCTACAATTTGAAAACAAGTTAGTTACTTTTTTAGGTCCACAGACAGTTTAAAGTCTGAAAGGCGGGGCACATCTGCTGCGATTTCTTATATCAAGACTTTTTTCCTAGTTAAACAATTTGAAAATCCCCCAAATTTGCTAATTTCACAATTCCTCATTTGCTATATGTTTACATAAAACTTTATTTACCAGTGTCTGACTGTAAAGCGCATATTTACGCTACAATGCAACTAACATCACCTTTGTAATTTTACTTTTTTACTTAATAGTCTGCATTTGAACAGACAGAAGAATATGGGAATATGATAATTTCATCAAAAAATCTGATTGTCACAGAGATGAGCTCACATTCCTCTTTTCATCACGACATTGCCCAGTCCTAATTTTTGAGTTCAGGATAATAAAACACAGCAAGTTCAGTGCCTTGGTGAAACTTTTATGCTACAAACACATTACCATCAATTATCCCCCGACTTTTTAATTTCCTCATCCAGCGATATCTCTGTATTGACTTTTCATTATAAGCCACTAAAACTATTTCTTCCCGCAGTCATAACTGAACCAAATTGAACTTCTGACTCCCCTTTTTAAACAATTGTCCTGAAGTTGCCTCTTTCGTATGACTTTATTCAGTCTTTTGTTTGGGGTCGCCTGATTGGACGCAGAGATGAAGCACAGCGCCCCCTGCTGTGGTGATGAGGAGACCCTGTGTGGCCCGGGTCAGAGCTCAGGCCTGGGGGCAGGGGAGAGAGGGGCATGAGTGGTTAATTGGAGGTAAAACAGTGGGAGGTGTCAGTGCGTGGCAGCCGTGAGGGAGAGAGAGGATCCATGGCAGCGGGGCATGGCGACATTGGCCTGTTCACACACAAGGTCATGGAACACGTTCATCTGTCTCTCACACTGACCCACACACTTCTCAGCCTTAGTTACTGTCATTACCCAATAAGTGTCATTAGCAAAATTTAAGTCAATCATGCTAGTTATTAGCTTGACTAAATCCAGTAATTAAACTGTCAGAAAAAAAAGTGTTCTCTCTCTCTCTTTCCCTGCCAGTGACGTCATGTCTGTAATAGATCTTTTATTATATTAGGTGATAGAGGGCTCTCTGATGCATGTGCTGACTTTGTCTACAGTCAAATACACGGTGCTGTTTTACAGACTAACCAGCAGAGGGGGTATAGTGTGATCACAGGGACTCAGAGGAGGTCACATGACTGGGGAATACATGTGCTCTTTTGTTGATGTTACGCAGCACACTCAGCTCTGATTACCTGAGCTGATTCTAAAGGGACAGTTGTTTTTTCAAGCGGATTACATGGAAAACATATTGAACTAAAGACATCGTTGAGTAAGCTTGGAGCAGAGGAGAAAAAAATAAATTTCCTCTCCCATGAGCGATCCAAATGTTGTCAAAGAAAGTCAAACTACTGTATTTCTTTATGTTTGGAGGGTTAGTATAATTTATTCCCCATGAAAGAAGCTGAATCTATGCAATCTGCATCAGAAAACTGTTGGGATACCTTCTCATCTGTAACACAGCTTGTTGGTTTTAAGATGAAAAAGACACTCGTCCTCATTGTTTAATAATGCAAAGCTCATAGATTTATTCTAAAGGCATTTTTCATTGTAGTAACTCTTAAGTTTTCATCAAAAAGTAGAACACAAGAAAATTAAACTGACGTGAGGTTTGTTTTAGAAAAAGGATGTTATCTCAAAAGTTTGCGGTCAAATGCTGAAATCTAATGAAAACAAGGAATTTCAAATGCCTATAAAGAGGGAACGGATTAGTATAGAACATTTTAGTTTAGTATATTTTTTTTTAATGAAAGTAGACACTTGTAGGTGTCATTTGGTGCATGCCATGTCATGATTCAAGTTGCACAAAGTTTTTTGTGGGGCTGTTAATATTGTTTAAAATCAGCAAAAAGGCCTGGCAGGGAAGGGGGGCAAAGTGAGAATAAGGCTGGCAGAGTTAGGAAGTCTATTCTTGTTCAGAACAAAACAGATGTTTCACAGAGCTAGTATGTTGGTCCTCTAGAAAAATGCTTTTCTCCATGTTTGCTCTATGGCTTCTTTTCCAAATCCAGTGCTTTTGTCCAGCTCTCCAGCTGTCCATTGAAGATGACCCATATGGCCATTTTAGGTTTTTGTAGGCTCAAGCAAGACAGCCCTCTGAAAACACACTGCAAAACACACCTTCATTTTCAGTGTATTTTGTATTTTCCTACCAAGTCAGTTGCAGCTTTAGATCGCCAATTATATGAGTTCAAAAGTGTCAGGTAAAAAAGTGTTCTAACGTTTATTTTTTATAAAGTTACATGAAATCTTGTACTTTCATTGCCAAAACATAAAATTGAATACTAATGTCAGTTGGCCAAGTTTATTAGCAGTTTATTATTGTGTTTTCACAAATGTTGAGCTATGTTTTAACTTCAACTATAATATTAAAAAGTTAAAATGATGAGCTGAGATATATAGGGCTATAGCACATTCTATGCTGCTTGTCCTGCCACGGTGTCACATCAAACTTTGACTCAAAATGAGGAATGACAGTTACAAAACAACAACAACAACAACAACAGAGGGAACACTTTGGTGAAGTCAGTGTAATCCCTCATTCATCCCGGACTGATCCATCGGCTTCCAAAGTTGTCTGCTGATGAGTAATATGTGTATCAAACAACGTCAAGTCAGTGTTTTGTGAGAAGCTATATTTATGCCTGGTTTTTTTTCATCTGAGGGCATTCTTCTGTCCATGCATATCACATATCATATTATCACCAATCATACTTCCAAGGCTAATTATTTGGGCATTTTCCAAGAAACAAAATCCAACATTCCTCCAGCCCAAGACCTACCATGTCCTCATGTTTGTGTTCACACAGCAGCAGTTTCTGAAAGTCGATCTAACTATGGTGTACAAAGCTAAAAACATCACTGAAATTCACAATAAAACACAATTACTCACTGTAATCCTTATAAAATGTATATTTACAATTTAATTATGTATTTTGGGAGCTACTTCTATTAGAAAATTTCTCTAGGGATAGTTTGTCTGAATGTGAAAATGTATAAAACATATTTCCAAACAAAGCTGTAAGTGTGCTTGTGTTACCAAAAGGTTCCTGGACTGACTCAAAGTACTGCCCCAACACAGAAGCTGAAACAGTCCCTAAAGTTTGGCCCCAGTCTGTAGTTCCTGCTCTTTTGGAACGCAATCAAAATGGGGACTAGATAAAAGTTCCTGCGCCTATTTTGGACTGCTTAACAGACTGGTACAGTTCAAAACAGTGTAGGAAACAATTTTGAACCTTCCAGATCTTCTCCAAAGTACACTTGCAGTTTCTTTGGCACACATTCTCTGACATTTCGCCCATTTCACTAGCACTGGTATATAAAATGAAGTGATAGAGCATGTCAGTCTAATCAGATCTGAGTGTTTGTGCGATGCAGAGGAGGTTGTGGTGGTGGTACACTCTGACATGACCCGGGACGTGGCCCAGGAGACAGGCCCTTCTGCCTCACCGAGAGCTCCAGACGCTGCAGCCCATGCTTAAGGTTAGAGCAAGGATGAGAGTGCCTTTAAATATTAATCAGCTCAGTTTTCTTTCACATACAGTATTGGTGGAGTGGGCTGTGCTTTTTTGGTTTGTTAGATTTGTCAGTGGAAGGCGCTAAAACGTATACAAAACTGTGTAAACAGTATGTGGTTTATAGGTTGATATCAGGTGACCAAAGTTCTAAATATCAATTTGGATACAACAATGAATTCAGAAATGCTTTTTTTAAAGTCATGCTAGTAAATAATATGTACATTTTGAACACAAAATAATTGCATTGCATTTATTAGCATCAATACTTGCTCGATTTGACACTAGTTTTAATATTCAGCATCATCAACATCATGCGACTAAGAAAAGGACAAACCAAAGGCACATATTTTTCTATTGGGTTTTCTTATTGGTGTCTACATGGCCATGCACATGTAGACACTCCCTCGCTCTATCGGGTTCACTTTCCGCTGCTTCGCTGTTTCGTGGATTTTTTTGTGTGCAATTTTGCTTTTTTTTTTACAGTGCGCGGTCCTATAGACGTGCGCTGTAAGCGTGCTTTTCTCTCAAACGCACTGTTTAGGGACCGTGTGATCACAGCATTCACAGCAACAGCACAGAAGCTCTGTTAGAAAACTTTAGACAGCTTTGATCATGCAGGGGAAGCTGACTGACGCTTTGGACGTTTCTCCAGGTGAGGATTTAACTCTTTGAGCTCGTAGTTACGATGATAAGTTTGTTTATGCTGGAACGTCACAGATCAATTTGCTGATCTGTCAGTTAATTTGTGTTTTAGATCATTATTCAGTGGTGTAGAACACTATTCTTTTGTTTCCAGGCTTTCTGATTCTGTGTTAAAAGCTGCAAATGATGCACTCATTGCCACAGAACTGAGTCCTAACCCTAACCCTTTAACCCCGTCTATATGCCTAGAGGTAAATGCCCATGCACCCTAGGTTAAGGTCAATATTTGTGTTTCTAAAACAAGGTTAGCAATGTTTACATGCTTGAGCAAACCGAGTGTGAACAAACCTGTTTACATTCTAATCATTGTAAAAATCTGAATCCAAAACACACAGAGAACATGAGGCTTCTTCCAAAGATGAAAACAAAAACAGCAGCTTACTATTCATGCTCAAAAATAAAATACTAAACAGTATGAACTCTACAGTCAGACATAGCATGCTGTCACTTTGACCTTTCTTAAATGTGTTCAATAAGTTTGTTGCACTTGATGTACTCTGAATTATTTATAGCCTGAATATTTTGAGAGAGAGCTAATGCTAACAGCTAATGCTAGTGACAGTAAGAATAAATACAGACATGCACACTTACGCACACACTGCTTCTCTCCATTATCTTATGAATTCTAAAAGAGTTAAACAGAAATATGGAGAAATGTGCTGCTGTGTTTTGACCCAATAATTCCCAATTAAAGTTTCAGATCTAATAGTTAATTGGTGTTTTTAATCATTATTCAGAGGGGTGTAGAACATTATTCTTTTGGCATAGATGCTTCCAGACTTTATGATTCTGCGTTAAAAGCTGCAAATGATGCAGACATCCAGACTTCTGTTACTCAACACACAACTGAGTCCCAACCCTTTAACCCGGCCTATAGAGGGATTTTCGGTCGACGTCACTCTCCGCCCTACTGCGCTTGCGTCCTGCAGAAAGCTCGCCTCTCCATTGTTTACATTGGGAAACTTGTTCCAATTAAACAACGAAACGGGACGACAGCAGCTGCTTTCATCAGGTATGAACCGGTATGATAGACGCCTGTCCCTGAAGCTTGAGTCAGCGTTTTTCTCGCCGTTTTTCTCACTTACCTGAAAGTAACTTCTAAGGGTCGTAGGATAAATTTCATCCATAAATGTTAACTTAGCAGCAGAACTTTTGTTTTCGCAAAGTGATAAAATCTTGACGTTGGCTGACAACGGAGCTTTTTTGACTTGTTTCCACTGTTTGTGTCGATGTGCGAAGGCTCTTTCTACAGGCGGGTTGCGCGCGCATCACCCGTGTTGATAAACAAAAATCCCTCTTAATGCCTAGAGGTAAATGCCCCACCCCCACCCTAGGGTAAAGTCAATATTTGGGTTTCTAAAACAATGTTTACACGCGTGAGCAAACAGAGTGTAAGCAAACTTGTTTACATGCTAATCATTGTAAAAATCTGAATCCACAACACACTCCACAACACTGCACAGAGACAACATGATGCTTTCTCCAAAAAATGAAAACAAGAACAGCAGCTCTCTCTAAAGTATGAGCATATAAGCGAGTTCAACGTATGAACTCAACAGTCAGATATAGCATGCTGTCACTTTTGACCTTTCTTAAATGTGTTCAATAAGTTTGTTGCACTTGATGTACTCTGAGTTAATGCTAACAGCTAATGCTAGTGACAGTAAGAATAAATAAGGAGATTTCCCATAATATGGGCTCGCTATGGTGTTCATTGTGTGGGACTCTAATGCTGTCTCCTTTTTTTAAAGGCTTAAGAATATTATTACAATTTAGACAGTAATCAGAACCATAGTGTAAACCAGGAGTGAGCAATTATTTTTCATCGAGGGCCATATTCAAATCCAGATTAGTGGCAAAGGGCCAGACCACAGTTATTGTCATTGATCCGAGCACATTTTTTTTAATCTACAGTATTGTGTCAATTTATAATAAAAACACAAATACAAACACATGCTTTGTAGCCAAGTCAATGAAATAAAAGAAATATGCAATGCAAAAAATATGCTAAAATGTCTTTAAATCTGGATTTTAATGTTTATTTTTTTTCTGGTTAGGAAGGTTTTACTTGGACCAAGATCACTTCACTTCAATAAATTTGCAAATTTGATTAAAGCAAAAATATTTTGTAAACAGATGTCTTGAAACAAGTGAAATATGCTGCCAAATATTAGCAATTTTATTTTAGTCTGGCTAAAATTACAAAAATTAAAATGAATATTCTTAGTTCTATAGTTTTAACTGAGACTATAACGTTCCGCAGTGTAATGAGTAAAAGATGCTGGAGGCCTGATTAAAACAGGTTGAGGGCCACATCTGGCCCCCGGGCCGCAGTTTGCCCAGGTCTGGTGTAAACTGTCAGTGCAAATAAATGAGACACGGACATAACAAATATGTGACATACTGTTATGCTCTGTACAATAAACAAAAAAAAAAAAAAAAAAGTTCAGCAGTTGTTGCACAATAAAGGTTCATCAGCTCCTGGATAGTCACTTTTCATCAAATGGAGCAGAAAATGACCCCACAAGATGAACGCAGACAATTACCAGTGCTGGTCACACAGTAAGTTTGGTCTGTGTGTGCCTTTCCAATGCCTTTGCCGCTGTATAAATCACACGGCTTCAAGGACGCAGCGTTGGGACCCCTAACTGGGATCTTTCACATGCACCATCTGGACTCGGAAAGGCAGAGGAGAATGCTGACCAGCCGGCCCGCTCCTCACGATGAGCTGCAAGACGAGGGCAGGTCAGTGGAAATGAACCTCACAATACCAGACCAATGCCTCTTTAGCTGGTCTTTAATGATACAGAAGAGTTGAAAATATTACAGAAAGTAGCCCACTCTGAATGCTTCATGTTCAGAAAAATGTTGAATGCAAAAGTTTCATGTGTTTTGTGGACATATTAAGTGAAATCCACTATTCTGAGTTTGTACCCACGTTCTAACACTATTCTGTCATCACTAATTTACTCAGTTGATTGCATGTTTGAATAATCATTTCACCTATCACCTAGAGTCGCCCACTTGTATAATAATATGATTCAAAATAGTAATGTTGCCAGTTTCCATCTAATAGAACAAGCAAGTTAAAATATGTTGCTTGTCACAGTTACAGATTCTAAAGAAGAATCACAATTAAAAGTCAGTCAGTCCTGCTGTTTTAATAATGTACCAGGAGTTGTGTGTTTACAAGGAACAAAATATAGTAAATGCTGTTCAACATGTGACTGCTAGTGGTGCAGTAGATTCCTGGATAAAAAAAAATATAATAAAATAATAATAAGAAATAAAAAAAATCCCAAATTTAAACTTTTTTCAAAGAATACTCAACACTATATATCTAGACTTGCTTAAATGACTTAGAATGAGAATTTGAATCCAGATTTGAGTTGTTTTAACTGCATAAGATGTAATTGCTTTTGTCATGTAGAATATTTCACTGGTTCCAAGACTGGTTATAAGAGTTATAGGAAAAAAGAACAACATTTGCCAACAGGGTAAAAACAGTTTTGGAAGTATGTTGACAGAGTAAATGGAACTATTCTTTCTGTGATTAATAACCAATTTAGCAGCGTTGCCAATTTCACAAGTAGGCTGAGCGCTCTGGAAAAAATGTAATCAAGATTTTTTTTTTTCTCATATTGATCATCTCAATTTTCGATTTGACTTTTTGTTTCATCTTTCAAAAAAAAAATAATAAATAAAAATGATATTTAATAAAAAAAAAATGCTTTTAATATTGTCAATTTTATTAGATTTTTTGAAACTATATATCAATATTCTACCACAAAGTTTGACTTTTGCTCTAAAACACACATTTTTACTGTCAAAAGATTGGTTTTGATCTTTTGATTCAAAACCCACCACCAAATAATTGACGATTGGTTTGATTCAATCTCTCAATTTTTGATTAATGGCCAGCCCTATCCACAAGTAGATTGATATTATTTTTTGGCCCACATTATGTAGCATGCACTCGTTATATTTCAGATCTTTCTGTACCATGAACAGATGTTACATCCAACAATTTTACAGACTATGGAAATCTCCACCATTTTATTGCACGTACTTGCTCACAAAAAAAGACATGATTGTCACTAGATATTTTTTTCAAAAGTAATCTTCCAGTATTTCCTGTATTATTCTTATAAGTTTTACCCACTAAGAAAAATTACAAAATCGCAGTAACAAAGCTTTGATTTCTTAAAACATGTTATACTACAAAGAGAGAATTTTACAAATCCTTTATAAAAATGTGTGTCTTAGCTAACGCTAATCACTTTGAATAACAGTTCATGCCGATTATTGGACTGCCACAGACTGAAAACTACAAGGATAAATAAACAACAATGCATTAAGAAATAAGGGTGAACAAATTTTAAATAGTATACATTTTCTACACACTATTGGTAAGATGAACACAAATAAACAAAACATCTGAAGAAAACACAGAAAGCAACCTCTCCTACGAATTTGTTGTGTGGGGCCAAGCATCCGTCTAAGGGTAAAGCAGGACAGATAGAGCAGTAATGATATTTGGAGAGAGAATGACATAGAGATGACTTGTCAGCATGTCTGCCCATGTCTGCTCATCCAAAACTGTCCATCCCAAAGTGTCCCACACACTCCGGGACCTCGCGCTTCTATCATCCTTCGCCTTGGTGCAACACGCTCTCAGCCAATATCAAACTAGATATGAACTGAAATGAGAAATGCTGCCTCGTATGTGCACTAACCAATGACCAATTGTGTCCAGTGCGCTGATGTACCCCCACACAAGCAGGTTTCTCCGTCTGTCCTCGCTGCCCGCTGTCTTTCCATCAGCTCTCAAACATGGATGTCTCTCACTCCGAGCAGAGAGCATGGAGAGTTTGTTTGGACTCCTGCAGAGACTGTCCCGTGGATGGACAGCAGGTCACTGTCCCTGCCCACATGTGACCTCAAAACAGCATCATGTGACCTCAGCTGACCTCTTGTCCTCAGCTAAAAAACACAGTAGTAGAGCGCAAAAATGGCAAATGGAATGCTCTGAATTGGTGAGGGTTTTTAGTTTAATGTATTATAGTGACTGATTTTCACAATTTTAAAACTACAGGTGTATTTCACTTTGAAGGGCATATCTTATGCAGAATTGACTTTTTAGTGTTTTAGCCAACACATAACCTAAGGACTCCGCTTTGAGAACCACACAGCAGGACATGCCTTTAGTTGACCATGAAGCCACGGAACTTCAGTTGGCTTGTGTACGTTCAAAATAGCATACGACCATTTCCTGTTAGCGTTAGCATTTACACACAATCATGTCTCTGGTGAAATCTTCCTCTGATATGTAAAGTCTTTAACATATTTTCTGTAACATTCACCAAAACTGTTTGAACTAAAGAGTATTTATTTGTTTTAAACTGATGAAGTGAAAACATCATTGAAATAATTGAACAGAAACTGGATGTATTATTTTGAACGAAAACAAGTCAATTGCACTGAGCCAATTGGCCGTCTCATTACTATTAGTGTAGAAGACCTTTTCACAGTTTTAGAAGCCAGAGCCAGTTTTGTTTTTCAAGCTAACAACAATTTTCCGTAGTATGCTAACAGGTTACTTTCTGGTTCCAGAGAATAAAGCAGTCTGCGATATGTATGTCCATTCAATGCTATTTGAAACAGCATGTCATAAGAACACAATTTCTATTTTTTTGCGTGTGTATTTCATGCTTTGCTGTCCCAATTTCATTTAAATAAAGATGTGTTATTATTCACAATTTTAATTCTAACCCAAACCATCTCCGAGGTTCAGACCTTACACATTTTATCACTTCATATCTAACATTAGCCTTTAACCCCAAATAAAATTTCCTGTTTGTCCTCAACCAAATCACGTGCCTATACTACGCCAAAAAAATGGGCATGTAATAAACACAGAAGAAAAGACAGAAGTCTTGCATGTCTACATAAACATGCAAGTCATGAGAACATGTTAGACTCTATGTATAACAGGACAATATAAACAAATGTGATTATCCTGAAAAGATGAATTCAAACAATGTATACTGAGCCAAAGCCTATAAAGTTATTAAAATTAATTGGGCAGAGCCACTTTAAGATAACTAAAATGACCAGTCATGCTTCTGCTAAAATGCTCTTGTGCATCTCATTATGTCATTATGAAGCAGTCCTTAATTCATAATTATGAGACAAACAAAAGAAAGGTCCTCTTGTGATTACACACTGTCTTCTGCACAGACTGCAATATGTAATGTTATAAGAGCACTTTGTTTGATTCACTAAACATCATTAGTATGGCATATTATTACTCATCTTTATTTTTTTAGAAGAACACAGTTATGATAGAGTTGTGTGGTCTGATTTAACTACATTTAAGTACAAATCAGTGCTCATATTTGATTCTGTCTTTTGACCACTGCCAAAATTACTTGAATTTAAGCTCCATTCATTTCATAGACCAAGATTATTTTACTTGTTTCAAACTGTTTCAGATTTGAGCCAACATACAGTGCATGACAGTGGGTTAAGAAACTTCACCTACTCCATTGTTACATTTGTTTTAGCAAAATTCTCTTACAACCACTCAGAAATGCCATGAACGAGAGTAAGGACAGTGCTCTTGAACAGAGGACAGTGGTCTGAGATGAAAATGGGTTTAAGGGCAGTGCTGTAAGACAGAAGGAGGGTCTAAGGACAGTTCTCTGGGACAGAAGAAGGGTTTAAGGACAGTGCTGTGGGACAGAAGAAGGGTTTAAGGACAGTGCTGTGGGACAGAAGAAGGGTTTAAGGACAGTGCAGTGAGATAGAAGAAGGGTTTAAGGACAGTGCAGTGGGACAGAAGAAGGGTTTAAGACAGTGTAGTAGGACAGAAGAAGGGTCTAAAGACAGTGCTGTGGGACAGAAGAAGGGTTTAAGGACAGTGCTATGGGACAGAAGAAGGGTTTAAGGACAGTGCTGTGGACAGAAGAAGGGTTTAAGGACAGTGCTGTGGGACAGAAGAAGGGTTTAAGGACAGTGCTGTGAGATAGAAGAAGGGTTTAAGGACAGTGCTGTGGGACAGAAGAGAGTTTAAGGACAGTGCTGTGGGACAGAAAAGAGTTAAGGACAGTGCGTGGGACAGAAGAAGGGTTAAAGACAGTGTAGTAGGACAGAAGAAGGGTCTAAAGACAGTGCTGTGGGACAGAAGAAGGGTTTAAGGACAGTGCTATGGGACAGAAGAAGGTTTAAGGACAGTGCTGTGGGACAGAAGAAGGGTTAAGGACAGTGCTGTGGGACAGAAGAAGGGTTTAAGGACAGTGCTGTGGGACAGAAGAAGGGTTTAAGGACAGTGCAGTGGGACAGGAGAAGGGTTTAAGGACAGTCCTGTGGGACAGAAGAAGGGTTTAAGGACAGTGCTGTGGGACAGAAGAAGGGTCTAAAGACAGTGCAGTAGGACAGAAGAAGGGTCTAAGGACAGTGCTGTGGGACAGAAGAAGGGTTTAAGGACAGTGCTGTGGGACAGAAGAAGGGTTTAAGGACAGTGCAGTGGGACAGAAGAAGAGTTTAAGGACAGTGCTGTGGGACAGAAGAAGGGTTTAAAGACAGTGCAGTAGGACAGAAGAAGGGTTTAAGGACAGTGCTGTGGGACAGAAGAAGGGTTTAAGGACAGTGCAGTGGGACAGGAGAAGGTTTAAGGACAGTGCAGTGGGACAGAAGAAGGGTTAAGGACAGTGCTGTGGGACAGGAGAAGGGTTTAAGGACAGTGCAGTGGGACAGAAGAAGGGTCTAAGGACAGTGCTGTGGGACAGGAGAAGGGTTTAAGGACAGTGCAGTGGGACAGAAGAAGGTTAAGGACAATGCTGTGGGACAGGAGAAGGGTTAGGACAGTGCTGTGGGACAGGAGAAGGGTTTGAGACAGTGCTGTGGGACAGAAAGATGGTCTAAGGACAGGGGATCTCTGGGACAGTCATCTATAGGCCTGTCTGTCTGCTGATGTGTTATTGACCAATAACATTTTAATTGTTTGATTTTTTTTTTTTTTTTACATTTCTGTTTTCAAATCAACAATTTAATTGAAACCTTTATTTAACCAGGGAAGTCCCACTGAGATTCAGAATCTCTTTTGCAGGGGAGCCCTGGGGGAAGGGTCAGGGGAGGCATTAATGGACATGTTTTTTAGTTGTAGGAGGAAACCGGAGTACCCGGAGGAAACCTACGCAGACACGGGGAGAACATGCAAACTCCACATAGAAAGGCCCCGGGTCGACTGGGAATCGAACCCAGAACCTTCTTGCTATGAGGCCAGAGCGCTAACCGCTGCGCCACCGTGTTGTCACAATGTTGTGGAGCCAACTGTTGTAGTGATGTTCGTCTACAAACAAAAAACAAATGAATTGATCAGATAGTCCAACAAACATCCAAGAAGGAAAACAATGCTTGTTAGTTGCTTTTGACAAGTCATGTGAACTTTAATAGACTGAAAAATTTTTTGAAAAGCTTCCGATACAAGTCATTGGATATATTGTCAATTATATACTCATTGTGAATGTTCTCTTTGATACCCTTGCAAGCTACAGTATATGAGGTGAATCCTTGGATGACTAGTGCAATAGAACACAACTCTCAGTGGAACAAAATTAAATTAATATGAACAAACCAAAAAACAGTTTGTGTCTGAACCATCAACAGAAGCTCCTCAGTAATTTTTTGTCACATAAAACAAATGTTCTCATTGGCACATTACATTCAGCTCAGGCGCTCCACTATTGTTGACTCACAGTGATAATGCAGTGCAGAGCCAGACACTGGTGACGAATAGTCCATCAGGACAGAGGCTTCCATTACTCTGTCCCGGGGCAGAGCATCACTGAGTGCTCTGAGTAAACACAGGACTATATGAATGTGCTGTCACTGACCAAAGAGCGTCGCACTCATACATCCCTCTGCGCCGTGTCCTATAAGACAGCCAGCGCAAACACAAAGGAGGATTGGGTACTGGTACAATCACAGCCAGAGGATTCTTTGGCTTATGGATAATAAAAATGACTATCATAGTGCTTCTTGTAGGAAATTCACATAACATTATTTGAAATACAAAATTCAAGCATTTCTAAGCTCAACTGTCCATGCTACTCCGTTATAGAGTATAAAGTTAATTTGCCTGTTTAACATGTTTTACATTATTATTTAATTCTGCATCCTAATGTCGACACGACAGGATGCCATAAATCCAAAAAATCCACTTTCTGCATATTTCTGTTTTGAAAGAAGATGCAAGAGCGCGTTTTGCCTGAAGCCAATGAAAAGTCTTAAACCTGTCTGCACTGCTTCTGATTGGTCAAATTTACTGTCTGTTTCTATTTTAGCCAATCACAGTCCGTGACAGAGCAGAACCGCATCTTGTAGAAGTGATATATACTTCAAATGCGTTACCGGAGCGGACAAAACTGTTTCCGGAATGCCCCACGAGAGATCTTATTCCGGCTTGTTCCGGCTCAAATTATGCCCTGATTGTTACCATGTCAACAGGTCAATAGGTTTGACTTTTGTTCAAAGGTGTTTTGTGTACATTATTTATTCACTATGAGGCCATCAGAGGAGTTTAAAGTTGTTTTTTTATTTTTGTGTTGTGTTAAAAACATCACACAGACTTAAAAGTTGGGGTAGCTAACTATTTTACTTCTAAATTAGTAAAGTTTGCGTTTTCCACTAAAAAGTATGTAATAAATGCAGCACATTGTGAGAAAATGAGACCCCTGGGTACTGTCTGAATTGAATAATAAAGATTTTTAGTTCTCATCAGGAGGCGAATGCAGCGCTCTGATTGGCTGAGCTTGGGGGGTCCTCTCACTTTCACTTTGATGGTTGTAAAAAGATGTTTGTAAGCTTAAAATTCAACCAAAATGAATACAATGTCGATATTAACCATGTGTTGAAGGACTTAGGAAAAAAAGTGTAAGTTTCAAACCTAATTTGTGTTTGCAGTATAAAAATCACCTACCCCATTTAAGTATGTGTTACAAGAAACTTTTGTCTGTCATTTTGGCACAATTTTTTCCATTAAGAAACACTTTTGAGCAATAGATTAGCTTAGTCATTTTCTTGTGTAATTTCGTTCATAAAACAGTGATTGCCTTTGTGGAGGACTTTTTGCCGCAGAAGTAACTTTGCCAATAAAAAAAAACATGTTTACTTTTTCTGTGAAATGAATAAAACACTGCTCGCTCTGAACATATAGGTCTACAGAACAAACAGTTTAAGAACAGTCACAATCCAATCCAACTGTGTTTGCTGTGGAACTCCAAAGAAAACCTCCATCAAACACCGCACGTATTGCACCAGCCTCTGTTTCCTCGAGCGTCCCACTGGTTCAGCCACACACTGAGCTTAAACACAAGACAGGGATGTGGCGCGCTTCCAGACCAGATGGGTGGGTGGGGTTTGGGGAGCGGGGTGCGCCTCTCTGTCAGTCTGTCAAACGTAACAAGACAAGGGCTGGGACAGGTCACACAGGACGCATACATACACAGGACATGTAAAAGTTAGGTCAAGACAATAAGTATGGTGGTTCATGGTACAGTGTGTCACTTTTTAATCAAAGTAGACAGATCCAGAAGATGCAAAAAGTTCTTAGATTCTTGTTTCATTTGTGTACTAGAGTATTTTCTTTCTTTTTTTTTTTTTTTTTTACTTTTGCCTGAGTAATAATATTCAGAAGTATTTGATCGAAACATAGTTATAGACCTATTAGACAAATGAGTCAAACGACAACTTAACTTCATGTGAACCAACAGGTGAATAACTTTATAAGGTTGTTGATTTAAACTACAGAAGATTAGAAAGACATGACAATCTGGGGAAAACAGTGAATCAGGATTTCCCTAGAATAAATTAATCTTTCAAATCTTTAGTTTGTTTAGTTTTTGTTCTTAGTAATTTGTTATGAAGCTGCCCAAGTACTCTGAATGTAACTAAATGTACTAATCATCTCTGTTGTTAGAAAAACCCAGTGTGACACACATACCTCATTCTGACTGGGCTAATTACAGCCCAGGCGAATGGTTTTAACCCCAGATGCACTGCCTCTGCTCCACTACACCACATCACACCTCACCACACACCTTTGTCTCAGCCCAGGGTTTAAAGGCCCTCTAATGTGCTCATTGTTAGTAAGTTATGTCATTTCTTTATCAAAAACAACCTAAACTGGATTTTTACCGTTTTTTGTTTGTTTTCACTTGAACTAAACACACTCTGTTTCACCTTGTGATGTCATTAAGTCATAATTAAAACATAAGACTTTTGCTGATCATCAGGCCTAATGTCAGCATCACTGTTTGCTTTGTATTTGCACCAGGTGTTAAAGAATGTGAGTGAGCTTGTGCTATAAGGCTTCGCTGCTGAACACTTACGATTGTATCTGTGGCTCTTTTGGTGGGAACATTGTTAAATTGTGGAGCAAAGTCACACAGAACAACAACTGCAAACTCAATCTGGCAGCGCTCCTCAGCCGTCCAGGACACCTTACCCACAATGCATCACTGGAGCAGTGACCTTGAGAGGCAGACATGGAGGTCAGGTAACATCATTAGTCCTGCCTCCTGCTTTACTAGTGCTCCACTAAGAATAGATTCCGTTCATGTGACATCACGACATGGCAGCAAATAAAGGCTTTATAAATATAATTATCATATAATTATACATATATATCAAAGACCAGGGGAAAGATACAGACGCCGGATTTTTTCTCCAATCCAGTTATGCCTTACACAATCACTTTGCATTGGTGGCTTGCTGGCAAAAGTTTATATTTTAAAATATTTACTTCAGGGTTTGGGTAAGGTTAGGGTTAGGATTTGGGTTAGGGTTAGGTTAAGTTAATTTGGTTAAGTTTAGGGATTTGGGAAAGGTATGCTAACCAGGAAGCGGCATAACTGCGTTGGGAAAAATAAAGACGCCAGTGACGCGATACAGACCTAAACCTTCACAAGCTCAACTAAGCTGTATCCAGGCCTGAATGACTCCTAAAGCGTGGTTCTTTTGGCTAGTGTTAGTGCAAACAAACTATTCTCTGGCACGACATGGATCTGACTCTGGCACAGTTGAAAAAGGTGTGCCAGAGCACAACACAGTGCACACTGACAGAGGTATTTTGATCAAAACTTCTCTGTCTGATTATAGGCTGAAGATAGGCTGCTGGGCTTAGTTTCTCTACTAGAATATTAGCACATCATATCAGAAGTGCTACAGTAGTGCTACAGAATCCTACCTGCTCACACTTTGTTGTCCAACCAGTAATTTGTTGTTGATGCAAGTTAAAAGAAAACTGACTTTCGTAAGCTCCTCCTCTCAGTGGTTCCATGGTAATCACCAATGCCTCATTGAACTCTTTAATATCTTTTTAGACATCGCTAATTGTCTAGTGTTCATTCTAAGTGGACATACTGTGTGTGTAAATGTATTACTGCACAACATGGATAAATATAACTCCTCAAAGCTTTATAGATTACAAGTTCAAAGTCGATAGTGTAACATTTTTACTGCCATAACAAGATATAACACTTTGTATGAACTCAAAGATGTCCCAACTTGCTTTAGAACTGGTACATTCTCACTCCTGCTCCCGAGACCAGCTCCTGTTAGATTGCTTCCTCACATCAGATCACGTGGCAGCGACCTCACTTAAAAAGATCAAATTCAGCACGTTCTAAATGCATTGATTTAAAGCATTGCACCTTTTGGGACCTGTAAAAAGAATACTTCACTCCAATCTCCAAGCCAATACGATTTTTATAAGCACATACAAATCACCTCTTGAAAACATCTGCACCACTCGGCCTTTCACAATCGATACCTTTCACCGCTGTGCCAATTCTGCAATAATAAAAGCATTACGGACGAGGGAAAAATAACACCAAATCACATTAAATATGGGAGATGCCGCTAGTTTTCCTGTCTCCTGTTGCCGTGGTGATCATAAAGTCGAGAGGTTACATGTTGCAGTGAGATAGAGTATATTATGGCTTTAGTTTGTGGTTTAGCATTCAGTCCCAGTCTTGTCGCAGCAGTCATGTATATTTCACAAAGTTCTTTTATATTCTGTGAGGATCTTTGTTTCATTTTGGTCCTTTTTTAAATTTGAGTCGATTTTTTATTCTTTTTCATTCTTTTTTGAGTGCATCTTCTTCTCCTCTCACTTGGCTCTGCTCTGGCACACTTCAGGACGACTCCTTCTGTCAGAAATATAAGATGGTATTATACACTCTCAGGCTTTCAGCAATGTAAATACAAACTTTCACCAATCCCATTTTCTGCCCTCACTCAGTCAACTTGAGAGAGAAACAGCTCTTAAGCAGAGGAGGGATACGTCTGTCTGTGGACTAACTGACAGAGGTCCTCATTAATAATCAGTGACTCACAACTTCATAAAAAACGTAACTGAAGGTCTGGGAATCTTGTACTCAAGACAAACAATATACAGTATTGTATTTACCAAACTCACGCTGTTATTTGGACATTACAAACATGTGAATATACATGTTAGTGCTTGTGCACTCATGAAACCACTAAATAGGCCTTAAATTAGCTGCATTTACATGAGAAGAGGTGTGTGATTTGTAACCCTAACTTCAAGCGCACGTTTCTACATCTGTTGGTGCTCGTTTTACCTCCTTTTTAAAAAATTGACAAGTAACGAGATTTATCCAAAAATCACTTTAAATTTAGATTTTATAATCTAATTATATTTTCACATACAGTACATGCTCTACACACCACTTGGCAACATGAAGGAATGAGAACATTAACCTACCTAAAGCTTTCTGATTAGTCAGACCAAAGATGTCCAAACTTTGTTCGTCCCGCTCAGGCGGTAAGAACAAACTGACATGATTTTGTTCAGACCTTTGTTTGGATGTTCGAATGGGTTGTTTTTGACACATCAGCTGAGAACTTTGTTCGGGAGAGTTGTGTGGCAGATTGGCTCTGATTGGCTAGTTTTTCCAAAGTCGACTGCTGAATCTTTTGACAGTTCTGTGCTGCCCGTGTAGTATTTAGCAGCAGAACATCCGAACATGCCGTTCGTCTTCTCCGGTCAGCGCCAACTACGGCTTTCAACTGATGACGTCCCACCGTTTCTACTGTTTGTCCCTCATTTCAGGCAGAGCCTGCTGTTTATAGAAAGATTGAATAATCAACAAAATAACAAGCTACTGACTAGGTCTAAATGGCAAGAGAATGATCCAAAATCTCAGGATATTTTCTCAAACAAACAAACTCCTCCGCCAACACATATGATGAGTGCACGAGCAAGACTCGGGGTCCTGCTTCACACAGCAGGTTAAACACATCGAAGGATGGACAGCACTAGTTTTGAAGCAGGAAATTAGTAATAAAGTTATTATGCAGGATGATGGGACAGTTTTTATGTCAAACTTTGAGATTAAGACAGAAGCACATTGTATGAACATGAAAGCATTCAGCATTCATGAATCAGTTCTATAATGTGTCTGATTTATATATTTAGGCTCATTTATTTGACAAGGACATTGCACAATACAACAGACAAGTTGGATTTTATCTGTTCGATACAGTGTGTGTGTGTGTGTGCCCAGTGTGCGTGAAAATACATCAAAACTCCCGTATATTAACTAAGCTGAAAAACGTACATGGCAACCGCGTGGAAGCGGTTGTTAGAAATCACGGGGGGCGGGGTCTGGCAGACCTCGTCTGAGGTACGTCTACTGAGGTATGAATGTCAGAGCTGAAACAAACTTTGTTCTTGTTCTTGCAGCCCGAGCGGGCCGAACAAACTTCTTATTTAGTATAAATAGGCTGTTGATCTTTTTAGTACCCAACAGCTGGTCAGGAGGGGGCGCAAGTTAGCTTCTGTTGTTGTTTTCTGCACATGGTGATGATGGGTCTGTGGATTCATTCATTCATTCATTTTCTACCGCTTAATCCCGTTAGGGGTCGCGGGTGACTGGAGCCTATCCCAGTAACTTTGGGCCTTAGGCGTCGGAACACCCTGGACAGTGGCCAACTCGTTGCAGGGTTAGACAGACAATCATTCACTCTCTCAGTTATTCACAGGGAAATTTACAGTGATGTTAAACATGCATGTTTTGGCGGTGGGAGGAAACCGGAGTACCCGGAGAAAACCCACAGTGACACGGGGAGAACATGCAAACTCCACCCAGAGAGATTGTGAGATGTTGATATGGTCTGACCCGGGTGTCGAACCCACGACCTCTTTATTGGGAAGCCAGAGCTCTAACCACTCTGCTACCGTGGAGCTGTGTTTAAAACTCCCTCCCTCGCACCCCCCAAAATACAAACCACTAGCCGCCACTGGTACCCAGTGTTGACCTTTCAGCCGGATTAAGGTCTCCAGATGACCTACGTCGCTTATCTTAAACACACCAATTGTGTGATTCCTGCTAAAATGAAACTGCAATAAGCACTAAATCAACTTTTGTTTTGAAATAGGCCTACTAAAACTGTGTATGTTTTGCTTGATTAGTATTGCCTTTTTCAAGGTATTTTAAGCAATTTGGGTGACACGGTGGCGCAGCGGTTAGCGCTCTAGCCTCATAGCAAGAAGGTCCTAGGTTCAACTCCCGGGCCGTTCTATGTGGAGTTTGCATGTTCTCTCCGTGTCTGCACAGGTTTCCTCCGGGTACTCCGGTTTCCTCCTACAACTAAAAACATGTCCATTAATGCCTTCCCCCAGGGCTCCCCTGCAAAAGAGATTCTGAATCTCAGTGGGACTTCCCTGGTTAAATAAAAGTCAATTAAATTAAATTAATTTAAGTGCAAACCGAGCAAATTTAAAGGTAAAGTTTAAATAGTCTCAAACTGACAGTATGTTCACTGCAGAAGCCAGTGTCTTTTCTAGTATAGTTTATGACCAGTGATATTTAGTTACCTAGCAACGTGTCTTGACTCAACTTGATAATATCTGTTGAAAATATTTATTAAAAGATAAATACATTTTGTCAATTTTGCCAAGTCTTCATAGTAGTTTGTTTCTAAATACTGTACTCTAGAATCCTCTGTACTGTTTGTACCAGCAATCGAGTGGACTAATGCAGTGTGACTGAGCTTTGAAAAGCACCTCATTACACACAGCACTCAAGAGGGAAATCAGCCCTCAACCTTTGTCTTAACTCACTCACTTAAGTCTGTCAGTGCATGCACAGGTCAATGCAGAGCTGGGAGGCACAGACTTTATCTACACATCTGTTTGATCCAACTGCTGCTGCCATGTCTCAGCTGGTTCAAGGTTTTAAATAATAAACATTTTCTAAAGAAGAGAAAATAATATTTTCAGTGATGCTAAATATTAAACTTTACAAACAAACACAGTACAAATAGAGCTGATAAACAAGGAGTGGGGGATGATTCAGTAAAAACACACTGTTTTGGCACTATACCCCTTTACAGCAGTGTTTCTGCTAAATCTATGGCTTTGACAAGTCAGCGTTGGACACATATTTGTGGGAAATAGTCCTATTTATTAGTGCACCATAGTATTTGTATGGAAGCAGCGAGGGGTTTTGAGTTGCTTTGTTGTTTTTTTTTAGCAATATGCTGTATCTCCAGCCATTATGTCTATAATGTTAGCATCATCTTTTGTATGTTGGCAACATTAAATAAACTCTACATGTTCCAGTTTACCTTTCGAAACAATATTTATATTTAAAAAAGAAAAAAAAAACAAAAACCTCCAATCATCCAGAGTTTAAGACAAGGCACTTGCCAAAATAGCAACATTCTATCTCATTAACTCATGCAATTACACCTCAGTCGCTGCATACTATTAGCAGTGCACATTTTGCACATTCAAAACTGAACTGGAAGAGATGGTTTAAAGTGACAGGTTTTTTGCTTCTTCTTTTTGATACCCTTTCAACATTGATTAAACAGAAAAAGTGGTCACATGTGTATATTTTGACTTGTCAAGATGTTGTGATATCTTCCTTTATAACCAGGAAGTCAAAGATATATTTAAGCAATAATTCTATGAAAAAACGTGATGCAAACTAATACGAAGCTTCATATATATTTTCTTATGCTTTATCCGGATGCTCCGATGCTTTGACTACATCACTGCTGACCTGTCTCACACTTCTTTCTTCTCTCATGAACTTGAGCGCCTCCAATTTGGCAGAGGATTCCCCACCCCCACAAAAGGGCAAAGCACCTTTTTCTGGTCGAGAACTGGCCTCAGATTTGGAAGAGCACACTCAGCTGCAAATCATCCCAGAGCATGTTGCAGGTCTTGATTTAATGAAGCATCAGGACAACATCATCTGCAAACAGCAGTGATGAGATCTTGTGGTATTCATATCTGGAACCCTTTGGCCCTTTACTATGTCAAGAAATTCTGTCTGAACAGAATATGAAGATGGGCTTTTTAAAATATTTTTCCTTTAGGCACTTTAAAAACTGTTTGTTTTTCATTATTTATCCATTAGTTGTCCTAGTTACCATATTTTCCAGACTATAAGTAGCTCTGGAGTATAAATCGCACAAAGCCAAAGATGCGTAATTTAGAAGAAATACATGTATATAAGTCACACCAGACTTTAAGTCACACTTTTTGTTGGAAATTTATTTTGCTAAATCCAACACCAAGCATAGACATGAGACATGTTTTTCAATCTTGCTCCTGCCTGAGCTGTTTTGTGACACAGAGACTGCACCAAGGCCAAGGGCCACTGACATGAGATAAAACTATACAAAAGACTGAACCCTGCACAAATTGGCTCTTAAATGACCACTAAATTATCTGCAGTGAGTATTGTGTTCATCTGACAATCGAAATGTGTATCAAGCATTTGCTCATGTGCAAAAACAGGTTGGGGGAGCAAAACCTTGGCAGAGATGACATTTTTCTCTCCCACACACATAAAAGATGCAGTAGTTGAGGTAGTTCTATCTGTTTTGTTTAGTATGTTGTATGTGCAACTTCCAATATTAAAGTTTGTGTAAAATGCTCATAAATAACAAATTTTTTTTTTTTTTTTTTTTTTGCAACCACAATTTGGCACCTGAGCCCTGTACTACGAACGTCGCTGAACTTATCCTGGATAAGTTTCTCTTACCCGGGTTGACTAACCCACATATGAGCCGCTCTGGATAAGCTGTCCTACGAAACGAGTTCACAACTCGGTTTGTTAACCCTGGATTTTCTCAATGAAGACGTGCGCGTTCACGGAGCAGAGGCGGAGTTAGCGCAAACTGACCAATCAGAACGCCCAAGCTGCACTCTTCAAACGTGAGGAAACGTCAGTCATGAAGCGATATCTGAGTGTTCAAATCTAAGCGAAGGAAACGCGCTGCAGCTTCAAGTATGCACGTAAGAAGTTACGCTGCAGAGTTAATTTAATGGTCGTGTATGGACAGACTAAAGCACTTCTGCAGACATCACCAAACATTTAATAGATCAACGTGTTCTCATGGAATGCGTAAAATAGCACGCCATGACAAATTGCGTGTCACGACGACGCCCTCTGCCTGTTTTGGGGTGCAATTACACGCTCGTTTTTACCAGCGTAGTCTGGACACGCCTAGTGGTTGACGACAAACACGAGGTTTTTCAAGGGATTAACGGCGAAATTTAAGTCTGAAGTTACAACAATGGGTAAGTTTAGCTCTTTGGCTTGGAGTTTGTTAAGGTTAGGATTAGGATTGTGTTAGTTTTCATGAATAATAACACCTGTTAACATTCACCATTGAAATTAACTGAGACAGAAACACGTCAAATACACACGCATAAAATAGAAGTAGCGTTCATATGACACGCTGTTTACAATAGCGTGGTATTCACACACTTATCCATGAGAACAGGCTGAATAGATCGACTGCTAGTGTCTTTAGACAAGTCTTTTAGTCAAAGTGATGTGTAAAGATCCACAGCCAAATGTGCATAAAGTGCAGACATTCAATATTTCTGACAATGAACGTGTTATTAATCATCAGACAGACAGGTTTTCTTAAGTCTTACTGTTAAATAAGATCTCATGGGTCCTCTTATAAACAGGTTACGTGCGCATCGCATTTAAAAGAATGCAGCGTGACTTTCGTGTTTCCTCATTTTTCCGCTGCCCTTTCTCATCTCTCTCTCCCCCCTCTCTTCGCAAACGCCTAAATTCTTTTCTCCAATTGGCCAGCGCCTTGTCTTTTTAACTTATTCGGAAGCTTATCCTGGTTCGGAGCAGGTTATGAGTTTGCCACATGTTGGCATGGAGATCTGCTCGATAGGAAGTGATCCAGTTTCGTAAGACTGCAAGACCAGGTTTAACCCAGAACTTACCTCGCTAAACCCCAAATCTAGCTTCGTAGTACAAGGCTCAGGCTTGATAAATCAGGCCCTTAATTTCTTACCTGAAGCAAAGTGTCACATATCTCCAGTTTCAGCTAAATTCACAGTTTATTTTTCACGAGTACCACGTGTTATTTTCATCTCTCTGTGCATAAAAGCAAGTCTTTCATTCATTCCTTGAGAAAGTTTTCCTTCACTCTACTTAGCCTGTTGATCTGCAACTACTCACCTTCCGAGTGAATTGAGGTCCATGAAACTACAGTTTCTGGGTCTGCATATTAGCGCCGCACTTACACACTTTTATATACTGTATGGTCGAGCCTGAGTGTAAGTAAAACCTCCAGTCAGACGATGACAAAAAGTGTGACTTGTAGTCCGGAAAATATGTTAATGTTTATTATATGTAGGTATTGTGTTAATTTTAATACTTTTCAAGCTGCAGTTTGGATTTGTCTTGACCTGAGCTGAATTGTTTTTGTGTTTTTTCTTCTACAAGACTGAAAATTTCATCATAAACCTCCAAAACATTTGTAACTACATGACATTGCACCTCATCTAGATCCCATGCAGCTGCCTCTAAGTGTAACAGTAAAGTGTGAATGGGAAGGAGACATCAGGGTTGATCTCTTTATGAAGAAAGAGAATGAAATGATGAATGCGTTTGGCTTGACGGTGTAATCGGAGCTCCATCAGATGCGCTAAATGAAAACGGGGAGGGGAGCCATGATAGCAGCGTGATAGCAACCAGGAACTCTTGTTATCACTGATGAAAATCTAGTGCAAGTAAAACACAAATCACACACTGCCCAAAGATCTTTGCACTGGTGAGGTAACAGAAAGGCATGGGAGGATTTTAGCAGTTTGCTTCGAGTTGTACTTTTTGAATTTTTATATATTTTTTCAAATTAACTTAAGTATCTCACCTTAAGACTGCCATAACCTAATTTAAGATTGTCATTTCTAATTTATCGAGTTGCCCATTACTTATTTCAAGTATTGTGTAATTTATATGAGTCAATGAAAAAAGCACAGTGAGAAAACCAATATGGTCGTCTCTTCTCGGTGGGTGGGATTTGAGAGTTTGAGGGGTGAAGAGAACAGAAGTCAGATCATAATAATCCTAGGAGGGGGAAGCAGCAGCAGGTCAAAGCAGAGAGAGTGCTGACTGGACGTTTGTGCTGACTTTGGCCTCACTACATAACCTTACAGTGTGGAAGACCCAGCTGAAATATGATGCTCGAGTTTGTAAAGTTCGTCTTTAACTAAACTTCTTGACTGAGAATGTCACTGCTTCAGTGCTCGATGAACGTGACCAAAAACATTCATTTAGAACTTTGAAAAATGTTTTCTTTGCTGTTTCGCTAAGGTTAAACTTGTCATTTCAATTACTTTGCCAAATGTTGTGGTATGTCTTTGCAGACAGTGTATAGAAAGTTTCTCTCACTTTGGTTCAATCGCGCTTGTGGACATTTGTGTCATTGTTCTGTGTGCTAAAAAAGAACATGAACAGTGTCCTTTTATTGTGAATAGACTAATGCTGCATTCAGACATAACAGAATTGTGTTTATGGTTTAAATGTGCTTTTCAATTTCTATTGCCTTTTCAAAAATCTTTGTTTGGCATGTAGGCAGACCACGTTAAGAGACATCGTACACAGTGTTTATTGCAATGGGATTTCATAACAGATCATGTGAGCTATTGTCCTCCATCTCATATCCATGTTGTTTGTTTTGCCAGGTCAGTCTTTGGGGTTGCCAGATTTTCAGAGAGCAACAACTGACCAAGCTTTGAAAAAGGTAAAAACAAGCAACCTCAACCTTTGAATAAAAAGGTATCAAATAATTGAGTGAACAGTGATGTGAGAGCTGCTGCTACATCACAGAAGAGTAAAGTCCCTGTTTTGCCCAACATAGCCCAACCCTGGCGTTGATGCCTAATGAGACCTCTTGCTACAGATGGGAACCACCTCTTCGTACAACCGAGCCACCTCTGGTGGTGGCTATGCCAGCAAATACAGTATATGCAATTTTTAACATTTATATTATTCGGGTTAGGGCTGGGGTTAGAACAGGTAATTTGGGTAACTTTACAACTTTGTAAAAAGTTCCTTACGGAGAGCGTTTTTTGTCTGTAATTAGAGGTGGGTGGTAAGAAAGGTCTGCAGCCAGACAAAGCACTGAACGCAGTTTTGAGCATCCACTTCGCAAAATGAGTCATTCATTCGATGACTTGAGCAGGCGTGGCCTGAGAGACATATCATGTCTGTGGGTAAAATGTAACTCTGTTTCAGCTATGCTACTGCTTCAGCTAACATAGATCATGAGGTTCCAACTTGGTATGAGGAACACAGCCAATCAGATCAACCAGTAGCTCCAGGCTCTGTCCTTCATATAAAAGTGGACACAAATACAAATCTTATAAACAGATGTAATCATCTTCTGTGGTTGTGCCTGTGCTCTTTTTGACAGATTTGGGGTTTTAGAGTGGTTTGTATTTAGACAAGAAAGCCAATAATTGCATGCATGCAAATACACCACCACCGTATTGGAATTAGCTCCAAAAATGACAAGAAGACAACTTTATATTTAAAGTTTGACAATTTTCCCATTAACCAGAGCTTAAGTTGACAAGTCATTATATCTGCTTTAGCACCAGAGACCTGCTTTCACAAAGTGTCATCTGCTGCTCACTTTGGTGCTAAAACCTTCTGCTTTTCCTCATACTGTCTCTGCAGTTTTAGTTGTAAAAGTTACAGTGAAAACAAAATACTTATTTGCATGTCAAGTGTCGCGCGTCAATCAAACTCCACTTACTTATTCTAGCCTTTCAACAAGACTTGACGTATCTATTCAATTTTGCAAATATAGAATAGATGTTAGAAAATGTGTATTATTAAGCTTTTCTAACTCTTCTCTCACTGTTACAAAGTCTTTGGCTCAACGCTCATTTCACCTGGATGTTTGGTTACAACAGACACAAGTAAAGCATGCTTACCACCTCTGCACAGACTCTCATGCCAAAGAGTCAGACACCTATTTTCCCCAAAACACCCTACAAAACAGAGTCTCAGTTCAAACTGACAGTTTAACACTGGAGCTGTCAAATGGGCTTTTGGCAATTAATTTGAAGAAAAAAAAAAAAAAAAAAAAAAAACTTTTTTTTCTTTTGTCTTTACTGTATATGTGTTTATTTGTGGGTTTTTACAAACAGATTCTGATTATCTTAGAATGGCGTATTTAACTATATTTTGGAGACCTGCTCTTGCACTTGCTTGAGGTTTGTTTGTTTTTTGAGCAATACTCAGTTCATTGAACTGTATAAAATAAAAAGGAACAGTTACAAAAGGAAATTTAGCAACAAAAAGTAATGATCAAAAGGACTAGGTGGAAGTTCAAGAACTTATGTGGTCCTACCCCTCTTGCACACAAATATGAATACATAAATAGTTTTGCTTGGAGTGCTTACATGCTTTTAGAGCACTATTATTTTTTGTTTATGATAAAAAAACAAGTGCACCAAAATGTTCTTTTATAGTCATACAAAACTACTGTTTCCTCCTGCTGGCTCTTGCAGTGTGGAAGTTGGGTGTTTCTTAGCCTTAGCTTAGCATGTTCTATTCTAATTTCTACATAAAACTCATGTAAATGAGTGACTATGTTTGTAGATGGATCTTGGAGAATTTCAATTAAAAAGGAATTTGGACTTCTGGGATTACAACAGCAAAAACTGCATTTAAGCACTAAAGTATTCATGTTAGCTGCCAAGCACTGCTACAGTAATAACATTTCACATTCTGTTCAGCTGCACACGTTTGTGAAATGTAACTGCTCTGCTTTTCATTTCCTTATTTTTTCTTTTGGTCCTGACTCTGTGTGGTTTTGACACAGTTGAGATAAGAACCCGTTTGCGATCTGGTGTCCTGCTAAAGCAAACATTAGGTGTTCAGACCAAGTGTCTCGATGGCCCGCTGAGACGCATAAATCACATTCGGACAGAACAAAGAAGCAGATGAGAAAGATAGGAGAGAAAGATTCAATATGGTGTTCCTTGTAAATGAAACCACCAAATGTATTTACTTTTGGGTCATGAGCTGGACTGTTTTTGGTCGACAAAATAGCTTACAGACTCAGTTGACTAATGTGGGGCAGTTAGTTCAACTTGTTTCTTAGAAATTGGATTTGAATGTGGTTCTGCATGAGGACAGATAACGTTTGAATATTTAAATTAGAATTTGATTTGTCCTCACTTGGCTTTTACAGTATTACATAGGGTGAGACTACAGCTGAAGAATAAGACTAAATAAATAAACTTAAACTTCTCCTGTGAGCTACTCAGTAATGTAATTAAATGTATTACTTTTTTTCATATTGTAATGTTTCTATATCTCTCAAGTCATCAAAATAGTGACTCTGAATCCAAATCAAGACTTGTCAGCACCTCTGTGTCTCAGTCCCTTAAGTCTAGTGTCTTTGGACTTTATTTTACATGTTGGTCATTTGTTGTTTGTCAAGGCACAAAACTGTAATTTTCATCACGTTTGAACCCAAAGAGATGATCATTTGTGCCTGAATTTGACTGATATTTTGAGACAACTGCATACGAGAAAAAGTGCTTTGGGCGTAAAGAGTGTCCTTGTCCCCCGACGCCAGGACGCACATTGGGGTGTTTTGGGCGCCTATTGGGGCGTCAGCTTCGAAAATATTCTGCATCAAAATACGCTTTAACACGCGAATTTAGGTGCTTAAACACTGTCCGATCTGAACGCATCATTAGAAGTGTTAATTCTATTATTCATGTTAATTCTCTCAAGATATCAGCACCCCCCCACCCAATAAAATGATTCTCAAAAAAAAAAAAAAAAAAAATTTGAATATTTGTAGAATTTTTCAACTATTATAAATGGGAAAGTGAGGAATAACTGTGGTTCATTACAAACAATTAAAACTAAGTTCTGTTTTCTACATTGACAGTGAAGTAAAAATCTGCTACAGCACCTTAGCTTTTATTTATCTGAAGATCCCTTAGCAGATCTGGATTTTAAAATATAATTTAGTGGCTACAGAGCAGCTATCAACACATCATTCTGTCATTTCTATCATCAGACACTTGACACAGTCGTGACCTTTGGATCCTTGACACATTATGACTTGCTTCAAAGATTACAAAATGTCCTCCACCAAAGCAATCCTGCACAATATTTAGTAACTGCCACATCTACTAGATTAAACATGAGATTTACAAATGACTGTGGCAGATAGATGTGTTTTTTGTTCTATTCTAATTTCCTCTGATGTTTTAATCCCTGGGTCAGTGCTGCTTTGTTTAAATGACATGTCACTGGATTTGTTGATAATATTTAATACATTCTATTGAAAGATAAAGTGCTTGTAAGCCTAATGTAATCTAGTATGGTTCAACTGTGAGTTAAGGCTGAATGTGTGTGTGCTGTCTGGCGTATGTGTGTGTGTATGTGTGATGATCCAGACTCTTATGACAGAGGGCAGTTCAGGGCTTGTCACTTCTCCCTCTGGTGTTCACTTGAGGAGGTGCCACAGGATTGAGGCCGCAGACAGGGCAGGGGTCTGGTTTGAGGTTAGTGAGAGCAGAGTAACGTCTGCTGAGACACTTCATTCATTCTTTTCTACGTCTTCTTACTGTTTGACACTCTGGACAGTGACCAACCCATCGCATGCTTACCACATACAAAGACCGACACAAACAATCAGTCACTCTCAGTTATTCACTTGGGGAATTTGACAGTGTTACCTTTTGACCTATGTATGTGTTTGTTTGTTTGTTTTATTTATTCTAGTATTTTAACATGGATTTTTTTTACCAAACGCTGCTTATAAATGGATACAACAAATAATGAATTATCAGCTCTTTACAGTACCTGGTCTGTCACATTCACATTTCAAACCAGAATTCTTCCAACTTCTTCCTCCTGACAAATCCTTTAGCATGTGGTTAATTGTTTGTGAGCTTAAGAACAGCTTTTTACCGTGAACTGCAAAGCCAATTTTCAGCTTTTGATGAGGAGGACTTTCTTGATTCAGTACACAGTGGTCTGTATTTACTATGTACTTTTTAGAGGAAAAGAGTAGTGTATACTAATGTACAACAACAACAACAAAATAAATAAATCAAATCTATCAATGTGAAACTTAAGTTGTAGTTTATAAATAAAAAAAAGCATTACATGTTTTTAGTCATCAAGCTTCATACAAAAAAGGCAGAAATTACACTCATCAAGGTTAATAAAATCAGAAAATACATGCACAGATTTGTAGCAGAAAAGTTTATTTAGTTTCACTTTAAGCAGCCACTGAGTCAAAGCCAAAAACTTTATTGAACAAACAACCTTCTCCAATAATGCACCAAAAGAGACTTTGATGCAATCAAAGTTGAATACAGCTGATGGGGTAAAAATGGATAATGTTTTGTATTTTGGTTCATCATCACAAATAACTTTTAATCAGACTTGCGAGTTAAAAAAGGTTTTCTGTTTAATGCGCTTGCATGTTGCAAAAGGTCATGTCACAAATAGCTGAAACAGGTGAAAAATGCCACTTCATAACAACAAGAAAAGCTGTGACTCATTGATTGACCTGGATCTGTACCGTCTGAGACAAATGAATGAGAGCACAGTGGATACAGATGGTCTGTTTATTACCAGATAGTACAGGAATGCAGCAGAAATTCTGTTCTTCGAGTATAAGAAGGACTTAAAGGTGCATTGTGTAAGTTAAAATGCTCCGAGTTGTGATATATCAAATGACAGTCCATTGGCAATTGCCTGATGTGCACCATGATGTTTGGTAAATTCTCTGAGGTTCCTTCTACGTTTGCAAACTCCAAAAAGGATTATCGTGGATCATTCATATACCGTGTATGCCCATGCGGAGACGCTGTCTCAGTCGTGGGAGCGTTGGATTAAAAAAAAACGAGAAAAAAAAAATGTTCTCCGTGGACTGCTGTCTTTATGCTAAACACACAAAAAAAAAAAGGATACTAAAAAAAAAAATCTGAGGATTCGGAGGAAGTCTGCTTATAAATAATTGAATTGTGAAGGGAAAAAATAAAACTGCTCAGTTATGGAGTCTATGATGCTATATAGATTCTTAAGACGATAACATGCACAAAATTTGATTTTACAAGTATTTTTTTTTTTTTTTTTTTTTTTTTTTTTTTTTTTATTTTTTTTTTTTTTTCACTAAAAAAAAAAAAAAAAAACGAGATGCGAGCTAGCTGTTTTGGATCAGGTTTGAACCATGTGACAAACGTCTGGCTCCTGACTCGGTTTTTCTCACCGTTTTTCGCCAATTTTGCCAAAAACAGTGGCAGCAATTGTTATCTACATTATTTGTTAACTGCCAGCTAAAGTTAGAACAGAGTCTGCTGTTTACAGCTTAAATATGGAGAAAGTGTGACCATAGTAAAGTTCAACCAAACTCGGGGCACCCTCTGCAGAATCGTGGAGTCATAGCACAGCTTTAATCTGATCTCCGCTCAGACAATAGGATGGAAAAGGAAATCATTTTGTGTTTGTTTTTTTATTTTTTTTGTCCAAATTCACACAGTGTGCACATTTTGTAAGGGTCAAAACACAGTTATTGCTGTCAAAGTTAGTTCTTGCCTTATGAAATCATCACATTCTAGATCGTAAACGCAAACTATTTGGTGCTCCATTTCTCAAAATCTCACCTCTCCCTGAAGTGTCCCAGTAAAACAGATGTAACAAAATAATGACTATGCAAACAAAGTCAGAACAAAACACGATTCCTTTGTTTTACTTGTATCCGTGGTTGAGCGCAGTCCTTTTGATGAAAACTTAGCAGCCTCTAAAGTCTTTCCACACAACAGTCAGAGCTGGAGGAATGAGTTTGTGTGAGCAGATCTCCTTCAGTGGCCCTGACCTACTCTGTGTCTGACTGGGCCAACTTGGACGGACTTAAAGGAGGAGAGTGTAACCCACAGCCTCACACTCCCTCCTGATAGTCATCTCTCCACCCCACCATGTATCTGCACGCCTCTAGTTCATTAACTCAAAAAAAAACCCTGCTAGATTTGATGGAATTCAACAGCGAGGAATGCCGCGTCTTGATCTAAAAACACCCATTGAGAAGTACACGAGCCAAAAGCACCAGGATAGAAAAAGAGAAGGGAAAAAACTGACACAGTGCAAATGCTGTGTGATTGCATGACTAAGAGACTGGGTTTGTCACTCGAGAACAAAGAGAATGGGAACAATACCAGAAAATAAAACTAGTATCATTATTTTAGTAGGGCTGGGACAATGTCACTTAAGTTAATGACTGTATTGCATTGGAAAGCATAATCACAGACTATTGTGTAGCCGTTATGAACCACCAAAGATATATTGTGGACTGTATTTTTCATCTTCTTTAAAAGGGACAAAGGTATGCAGCCCTTCCCCCAAAGTGATCGAGTTTTACGACTCTCTGTCCCTTATCAACGGCCTGTTGATTCTACCTCAAAGCCCCCTGCTGTGACTTTACAGACACTGGCAGGACAAAAACTCTTACAAGGACATCTACTTTCATGTGTGTTTTCATGTGTTCTCATGTCTGTATCCTTGTTGAGATATGCATTTGGAAATGTTCTGTCCTTTGTCATTTCTTCATACATTTTTGATTGTGAAAGTCATGCTTCATATCTAATCTGCCAACACAATTGAAGATCTAGCAATTGAGATGTCAATATGTTTTCAGTTGTGTTATGTTACAGTATGTATGTTCTTGTTAATGGAATAAGTTAATAATAGCTAACTGTTTACCAATTTATTTTAAGTAAGGACATACATTGTTGCCCTCAAAGTAAGCACTCCCAGGTCATAAGAGTCCGCCTCTTCGACTCCACAAAACCCCCAACTTGAGTCTTCACACACTGCGGTGGGACACACTTCTACTTGGAACTTCTTCCTGGTCACTTCTATCTACCTCCCTCACGTGCCGAACGGGGGTTGGAGCCGAGCCGTGAGGGCCTCTGGCCCTTGGCGGCCCCTGCGGGGGTCAGCCGCCCTGCTGCAAAACTGAAAGCAGGCCTATGGAGGACTCTTCAGCCGGCATCCTCAAGCTACAGAATCGGACTCTCCAAGTGCTGCTAAACCCATCGAACAGCAGCAACTGCACCCCTTTGGTCATGGCCCAAACAAGGAAAGGCCTCAAACTCGGTGGACACCAAGGAGCACCACATCTGGCCTCATGGGACGTAAGACTAAAATGGTGGCTGAATGCAGAGTGGCTCAAGGGTAGTTAGGAAAGTCTTGTTACTCCTAATTTAAACCAAATCAGATCTTACCATTGAAACTAGTGTTTACTGTAACTGTTTGGAAATGAATGATGAATGTTTATGTTTGTTTTGTTTATTAAACCACACAAAATGTTACTGGTTATGGTTTTATAATTAGGATTTGTCACTGTAATGAGAGAGCGCGCCTTCAGACAGACAACGAGGAGTGTGTAGGTTTTATTAAAAAATTTGAGTTAGACTTTAAATGTTAACTCTGGTGCCCCAAATTGATTAATTTTATTAATCGCCTACACAATATAATAATTAATAATCAGCAATTAGTGCGCCATGCCACAATTAGCCGATTTTTAGCATATTATATTAAAACAAACCACTACATATCTGGTGCCGCGTGAGGCTGGTATCACACTAATGTAGTAATAAATAAATCTGTTACAATTGGGATTATTCAACCAGAAGAACATTTCAAAACAATTTTAAAATGACAATCTATTTTTTGCATTGTTTCTATGCCATGCTCTAATTCTTACCACAGAGTGTTTCTCACATCAGGAATTGAGTTAGAGCTTCAGAAATGACATGTTTTCATGAATTGGATTGTCTATACCACACTTAATAAAATAGCGTGTCACGACAACGCTTGCTGTGCATTTTTCATTGTGTGCTAATTTATGAGTGCAGACGTGAACCACAAGACACAGCCAAGTCTCTGTTTATGCTTTCAATAGAAACATACAAAAGAACAGCCTCCTTTTGGCCAAATAATAGTCTAGATTGTGGCCATGCAAGCCTGCACAAAGTAAAGACAAAGATTTGTATTTTTTTTATTTAGTGCAACAAACAAGTCTAGATGACAAACACATGCTTCTATTTTTTGTCAAAAAGTTACAGAGTGAATATTTAATATTCATGAATAATCTTGAAACGTCTTTACATCTACCCTAGACATGAACTGAGGTAGCCAACACTTGAAATAGGCAACTCAAAAACTATATTAATACAATGTGCTGTTTAAAATGATGTGGTATAGACAAGTATATGTGTGAGAACAGGCTGAATTACACAGATGAAAGAACTTAAAACGAGTCGGGACGATGTATGGAAATAAAAACAGTGGTTTTCTGAGGCTCATAGGGAATGAATGGTATTGTACAAACAGAACTCCATCTGTGTTTTGATCAAGAAGCAATTTTAGAACAGGATTAATAATTCTAATTGTTAATTTCAAAGAGCTTTAAAAAATAAAAAGCACAAAGTTTACAAGAATTAAACTAAAATCAAAATTGTGATCATGCTCTAAGAACAATTGTGATATAAAAATGTTTCACACATTTCCCAGCTGTACCACAAACCTCTTTACATAATCTTATACAATTCTTCTTCTGCTGTGTTTAATCAGCAGTGGTGCGGTTCATGACCAGTTTCCATTTGCAAGAGGAACGAGGAGCGAGTACAAGTGTGGAGCAGAGAAGTGGAGTCCTGGAGAGTCTGAGAGAGCCTGTGATTGTAGGGTTGACGGGCAGATGTAGTGTGAGTGGAGTGAGATGAAAGACAGACAGAGAGAGCACTGACCACAGATCATCGCCTGGTCCACTTTACTGTCAAAGTTTACTGTAACAAACAGCAGATTTTTATTTACTAAGAAAAAGTCTTCAAGAAGTATAAATAGACAAACATCAGCTGCAGGGCAATACAAGATTAAACAAACATGCATGAAATAATCCAAATACAAGTGTGAATAAACTCATGAGAGAATACTGCTAGAACCTGGTTACAAACTCAGAAATAAGGATCTTACAAAAGTTGTCACCACTGAAGCTACACTTTACAATCAACCACCTTCCTGTCAATACTTGATCTCATCAAATCTCAGAAGCTAATGTTGTTTAAGTCCAGGTTAGGCTTTGCAACACACTATAAAATCTGTAAATGTATAATATTTCCTCAGTATGTTTATATAAGACCACGGTAACCCACACTGCTTAGGTTGGAGGGAACCTTTCATAAGTCTGCCTCAGGGCAGCTGTGGCTACAATAGTCACTATGTTACTATGTACGTACGGTGAGACCTACACTAAAGTAAAGTACTTTGAGTGAACTGCACGGAGCTATAAATATCCAATGGAAATATCTTTCACCATGGAAACAAGGTGATGACCCATGTAAATCAGTCAGAAAACGAATAAACAAGATTTCAAACTAAATGTGAAAAAGACTGAAGGGTCTTGTTAAAACTGATCAAAATGATAAAATTACAGCTTTAATTAGTTGGAATGATTTATTCCGACAGAGTGATTCTGACTAAACTTTGTTTAGATTTTGTCTTACAATGATTGCCATCTCAAATTTAGAACAGGACATCAACAATGCCAATAAATATTCAAATAGCTACATTTTTCTTTTTCAAATGATTAAAATGATATACATTAGTTTAGAGGATAGAATTGTATTACATAGAAATACATATAACATAGATCCAACAACAATCCCAGCTTGTTGTGTGTGTCTGTCTTGATCCACAGTGATTGGTGAGGCTGTTTGGGTCGTGCGGTGCCACACTTACTCATCCCTGTTATTTCTCTCTTCTATTGCACAGCCTTGGTTTTCCAATAAATTCAAAGCATGTCCGAATTAATGCATTACAAGCCGAGCTCCAGAGATATTAAAAAATGATAAAACTGAGCGTGTTGTTGGCGCTGGCGTGTGTGGCAGGGTCCGGAAGCCTCTCTGACCCTGAGCGTCCACTCCGCCTGCCTGACCGCTGTGACTTATGATATTTGGTGCTTCCAGGATTACACTTTAATATTTCATTACATTCTCAAAGAGGGGCTCGATACTGCTCCCGGAGAGCGTCACTATTAATCATGAGGAGGTGTCCCGGGCTGTCTAATAACTCCTAACTAGCAGCCATACACAAACACATTTATACAGAGCAGAGTGTGAGGACAGAGAGGATCTGTCCAAGAAGGAGAAACATGGCTGTGCTTGTTCTGTGGAGGAACATGAACAAGAAACACACTGAGCAATTCTACTGAAAGATTGTTACATTTAAAGCAGCAACTTAATTTTGTGTCCCTAAAAAACAACAGAAATTGCAGCAGTTAACGCAAACACACTAACAATGAACAGTAGCTGCATTGCAAAAAATATATTTATAACAACTCTTTAAACGTTCAGACAAACAATGAATGTAAGAGTGTTTAAATGTTCTTATTTCAGAGAATTCCCAGAGGAAACCTACACAGATAAGGGGAGAACATGGAAAAGCCAAGGCCTGTCTGAGAGTCAAGTCAAAGATCTTCTTGCTATGAGGCCAGAGCACTAACTATTACAGCTCTGATCATTTCAAAATGTGGGCTGGGTGAGAAGAGCATGAGTCTTCTTTCAGTCTGCTGTAGACTCTTTTAACTCGACTGTTGAGATTTTTGATTGTCTCAGTAAAATCTCTGAGACTGTGGTCTTGGTGTGTTGGTTTCAAGAAGAACTACAAGTGGGTTTGAGGGGAAAGCCAAGTGGAGTGAGTTCTTTTAGAGCAGTCTGATTTCCCTGAGTGCTTTAGTTATAAACTCAGATCAGTGGATTTTACATAATGTGTCCCTTTTATGAAACGTTCTATTAAAATAAAGTGGAATGGAACCTAACCTCTGATATCAAACGGACTTGATAGTATTGTAAGAAAATACAAACACATTTCCTCTTTTAAACGCTTGACATCTCCTGCTCCTTCCACCATCACCAGCAGCACCAGCAGCAGCAGCAGCCATCACATTGCTATGTTAAATTATAGACAGGAATAATCCCAGTCTCAGTGTGTCGCAGTGTTCACTTCACTCTCCTGTCTCCTGCTCCACTAAACACATGTGCAGCCATCATCGCTTACACCCAAACGCTCTATCAAACCGCTAACGGATGGAGCCCAGCGTGCCATTTCTCAGCAGGCTTTGAGTCCTAGCAAAAAAAAAAAAAAAACCTACTGCCCGGCGTTGTGCCATAGCCGCTAACGCCCCGCTGAGAGCTGCGCTAGTCATCATGCATGTATAAAAACAAACCAGCGCATCATCAGCGGCCAAGTGTCCCCTCTGATGTGATCTATTTCCAAACGCTAAACCTCGCAGCCAGGAAAAATCGGGGTAAGACCGGTTATTTACACGGCTCTCGGAAAGTGGAGCAATCTCAAGTAGGCCTGACCGCTCCGTCACTTTGTTTATTAAAGCAACGCAAAAGGGGACGACAGCCCAGAGGAGACACGCAAATAATAAAGAAATAAGAATGGAATAAATTACTAGAAAGAAAAATGAAAAGACGTATTGTCAAACGGATCGTGCACTCTGTTTTTGTTGACCGAATGTGTCTATTTCAATAATGTAAACAGGCTATGAATATAAAATGTGGACTGCAGTGTTTTTGGTGAGAAACGTGTCAATCATAGCCCCATGTTAAGAAGGAGAGACATTTTAGACCTTTACTAAACTAATAGGCAGCAAAAACAGGAAAGTGAAGAAAGGTTCATGTCTTTTAAAGCTATGATTTGATCTGAAAGCATGTGGGTAAATTAATGTTCAGCCTGATAATCCGATAGGGCTGTAATTCTATCCTGTTATGAGAATTAATTATAGTCTACTGATCTCTTAACTCTTCATTTTTCTTGTAATAAGTTAATTGTGTCTTGCTTCATTACAGATTGTAACTGTAATGCTTAAGCCTACTGCATATTTGCAGATTTTTGTGCCCAATTTTAAACCTCACGAGGTATTATTTGTCTTGTTAGTCAGTGCGACTGTGTTCCGGCTTGTCAGATTATATGGTTCTATATGTTGCATGAGGAACTTTACAGGAGCCAGTCAGAGCAGTCAGACAATGACATTAGGCCTTTTCCCACTATAGCAACTTTTCCGTTCCTAGTACTTCTCAATTCCAGTCCCTATTTTAGAAGTGTTCACACAGAACAGGAACTATGGACTGTGACCACTTTTAGGGACCTTTTAGCTCCTGCACTGCGGCAAGTACTTTGCAGTCGAACCAGGAACTTTTTTGGTGACACAAGCACATTTCCAACACTAACTTTGTTTGGATGTTTTCTATTTTCTGACAATAAGACAATCATTCCTTAGCCGTAGTAGAAGCAGTACTTAAAAAATAAATGTTTAAATTGGTAAATAGTAACTATTAGTAATAACAGTGAAAATATTTAATGTGGATTTGAATTATGTTTTAGCTTTTGTACATCCTAATTTACGTAGAAAGAAAAAACAACTTTTATTTTCCTAACAAACTAATTACAGATTTAAATGTTTCAAACTAAACAGATGCTGATGTAAAAACTATTTTCACCCACTTTCAAAATTTGTTGCTGTGTGAGCGCAAACATGGTGGCAGGGTTAGTTCCTCTGCCTAAACAGGGGATAAAGGATGTGGAGACTTACTTTGTATCTGTGCGAACACCTAAGTAGCAAGACTGTCCGTCATGCTCTTGAATAGTCAACACTGACAAACTTGACCAAGATCTGTAGAACTCCTATTTCCTGAGCCTTACAAGACTGTCGTAGTACACATCTGACTGGAGACAGTACCTTTTGAGTTAAATGTATGGCATATTAGTCACTTTATAAGGAAATGTTTGTATTTTTTATTATTTTTAGCAAATGCATGTTAAAGGACAGACTGAGCAGAGTAGAATTGAAGTAAAATCTTGATTGAATGTGTAGATATTTTTCACAACTTTTACAAATTATTTATGCAAAGTACTTTTATTTTATAGGGACATACTAGTGAATAGATCAGATTAAGCTGAGACACATTTTTCTTTTATTGGAGTAACATTTGGGCAGATATAACTTGGAAAAGTATTAACATCTCTGCTTATGATCTTAACTAGTGGTTTCCTAACCTGGGCAGAGCTTTCCTTTGGTCCAGAGCTGTCAATGGTCAAAAATAATAGGCAAATAATATAGGCAACAAACACCTGCAGATGTTTGTCTATGTCTGTTTGGGTCATTGTTTCAAACTGAGGCTCCCGAAAAGTCGCTCATTCAAACTTCAGGAAAAAAAAGTTTAGGAACCAATCTAAACTATGCACTACACTGTTCTTTTTCTCATCACAATCCACAAGTGAACAACCTGAGCTGCAGCTGGAGTGAAGAGCACATTTCTCACATATAGAAACTGTCTGCAGCCTACATGACCTGACCTGTTGTCTGCTCACACAATGTTACAGAAGTACAGGACCCAGGCCTCAGGGAGCAGCCCCGGGCCCCTCAGCAGCTGTCCGTGTGGGGCCTTGGCAGAGAGAGTTTAGTCTGATGTGGAGCCCAGCAGACGTCCCTAGCTCCACACCCCAGAATTCTGTCCACCATCGCTCTATTTACTCTCCAAACACACTGTTCCACTTAAAGACACAATCAGCTTGATTAACTCGTTCACTGATTGGACGATGTTGACAAGATGAGCCTTTTAGATGCTATTTTTGATAATTGCACAATGCTTATTAAGGGCCATTGTAGATTTTTACTTTTTATTAGGTTTTATGTTATGTTTGCTGTTGAGTGAGGCGATGATGTGGTGTTAATGGAGTTTTATGTTCTGATTCTGCCAAATGAACTGCTACTGGGGGGATAAATAAAGTTGGCTGAATCTGAAACAGAAGTAGTTGCTTTGGAGGTAAGCCAAAAAGACATTTCTTTGGTCAATGTGAAAACTGGTAACATGAGGGCTTTTTCTACACAGTTAAGTCAGTTTGAAGTTTTTTGATCGACTAAAGACAGTGAGTTTATGTAAAAAACGGGGTGTGGCCAAACTTTGTAAATGTCATGATCAGAGCCCATATCTGACCTAAACACAAGCTCACAGGACTATTAGTAAAAATAGTACATCATGTTTACAGAAAGATGAAAGTTAACTAGATTTCTACAAGTTTAAAAACTCAGAATAAACTCGCAACTTACTTTGAATTTGATAATTACAGTTAAATACTTTTGGGTCAACTAAGCCACGAGAGACCTACAGTCATTTTTAGTGTTGCTGAAGTTGTCAAAATAACCTATTTGAAACCATAAAACATTATTCAGATGTATTCTTTTTTTTTTTTCTGTCAATAGCTGCATACAAGCGTGTACAAAGTGAAGGACCATATGTTGAATCAGAACGAATCAGTCTCATTCAGACGCTACATTTGACAGTTTGACAGAGCTTCAACACTTTAATAAGGTTTGAAACAATATGTTGAGGATATCACATCCAAAAGTTAGGTTTTTTTTTGTTTTTTTTTTAGGTTATGACAGCAGACTTTTCCAACATATGTAGAAATGTTTCCTCATTTCCACAAAATTCTGTCCATCTAATGCTAGCAAAGAAATCACAATAGAGAAATAAAAGTATGCTAATGTGCAAACAAATATCTATAGATACAATATGAACATAGAAATCTCAAAGTTATATTAATTAAACCAGTCTGCACATGTGTTTGTCAGCTGTGTGGTAAAGTTGCAATATCGTGATATAGTATATTGTGAGTTCTTCTGCTTTTTTATTCAATTGTCTGATATTTGTATTACTTGTTTTTTCTCATACATAGTTTGTTTTGAGGCAACAAAGTTTACATGTCCCTGAACGTACCATTTACTTTTCGTATTTGAATAGATTTTTTATATTTGAATTGAAAAATATAATTTCGAAGCAAGTACAATGACGTGTTTGTAAACTACTAGAATAAAATAAAGCTGTCTGTTTTATAATGGCACAAAGTGTCTTCTGAAGTCAATTAAAAATGTGTCCATGTTTTGCCAACGAAATGTCAAAAACATACAATTAGCACGTTTTCACACATTTTTACAAAAAGTCAAAACAGAAAATAACCACAAATTTAAGGTGGGGTAGCTGATTTTTACACTGCAAACAGTGTAGCAGGCAGGTTAGCGCCCGGCATCGCCACCGAGTCTAAATCAAGCTAAACAAAGATGGCGGCTCCCGTGGATGTACGTGTTCTGCTGCTTTGACCTGACTGTTGTCTGCAGAAATATGGAGTAATTCTTTTTGAAAGAAGAGCAGTGTGGTGACTTGTACTTGTTCTATCACACGCGACATGGATACACCATACGAGTTGTTGCTGTGATTGGCTAACCATAATAAGGTAGGCTCGACACCCAATCTGCTCGACGTATTTCGCTAAACGACCCACCTTTCCCGAACACTTTCCGCGAGTCAAGTTCCAGATGGATTAGTGAAAGAACTCAAATCATAATTCAACACAGATCCATCGGCGTGAGCCAGGTTATTTGAATGTGGCTTCAACCAAAAATGTGTGGTTATTTTACATTTGGCTTTTGTAACATAATGACGTAAAAAAAAAAAAAAAAAGGAAATGTGCTTATAGGGTTATGGTAGGTTTTTGACATTTCGTTGTATGTTACATTTTCTTCAGAGACTGTGTTGTGTTTTGCAGATGATAATAAAAACTCAATCAGAAATAAGACAACACAAACTCCACTCTGAAAGCGATTCAGTGTGAGACAGTGATGGCAGCGAGAGACAAACTATTTGAAATGACCAATTCATTGCATTAACTAGAACAACTAGCACAACCCAATAACAGCCAAAGGATCCACATGCTGATGGACTAAAGCATGTTCGGCTTTTCCCAAATGACAACTCATTCTGAAGATGTTTGCGGACTCAGAAATATTCATGTTTTTATGGATTAGAGAGGAATGGCTGTTTGGTGCTTTTGGTGCTCACAGTGAACATGCTAATGGCACTGGAGTGAACAGGATAAGACGTTAATTTCTGAGGTGCCCTTAAGTCCTGCTTCATTTCTTTCTACTCCTACTCAGACAAGGGGAGAACATGCAAACCCCAAATAGAAAGATCCAGCACTGCAAAAACTATATATACACTTGCTTAAATGACTTGGAATCAGAATTTTATCCAGTTTTGAGCTGTTTTTCCTGGATACGATTTAATATCTTATTTAATGTAGAATATTTCACTGGCTTCAAGACATTTTAACTGCTTATAAGAGAATTTGGCTTAAAATAAGAAAAAAAGAAACTATTTTCCTAACCCATTGGCAAATAATTTGACTCGAAATAAGAAGCAATGTCTTGAAATCAGTTTAAAACACTTTGAAAAAAGGAAAATAATCAATGTCTCTGCAACAAATTGAGGTTAAATTATATATTAATTCAATTAACTTGTCATGAAATTCTTTTTTGCAGTAAGGTTACCTGTGAGTTGCAGCAGGAGTGCAAACAGCTGTGCCACTGCGCTGTAGTGAATAAAGTGGCTTCAAAAGAGAAGACATGTGAGGTGGTCAATAAACATAACCGTTAAATGATTTGACGAAGCCTCTATGTGAGGCATGTCCCATCAGTCTATAAGGACTTTGACTAAGGGCAAGTTGCTTCAAATGCTAAACCTTTTTCTATCCATAAGGATTCAAATTCATATGACTCTTCATATTCAACTCACCCAAGATTTCCATCGACCATGACTAAGCCAGTGTGGTTCTGGGAACCTTAGGAGTCAAAAATGTCATGATATACATTTGTAAATATGTTTTAATAGCAACAACTAAACCAACAAACATGACCATACAAGAAATCCGTCTTTGAATCAAATTTGTATAATGATGATAATGCGATTTTAAAGAATGATAAGGGGTATTTTTGAATAGATGAGAGATTCATGACTTTGAGAACTCTTTTTCATAAACTATCCTTTGAAAAGTGCAACTGAGAAAAACAAAACTTGCTTTTTAGAGCTCTCACATTATGTTAGGCCCTGGAGAAACAGTTATTCAGCTTTATATTGAATCAGAATTTCAGTATGTAAGTGGCAAAGCCAACACCGAAGTCTGAAATAACCATAAAACACAGCATATAACCGCTGACAAAACCATTAAACAAATGTTTTTCCAAAGCCTTGCTTAGCGACACATCACACATGAACAGGTGAGAGAGACAGAGAAGAAAACAGCCTTGTCCTGAAACGTTCCAGACCTCTGTGGCTTCTCACATTCAAATCATAATAATATTTCTGCAGCTCAATAATTCCGGGCATAATTCAGCCTTTTCATGGCGGTGCAGTCGTGCTGTCACTCAACCCAGCACAAGACTTATAATTTGGATGGCATACACTACTGCCACTGGTTTGAAATAAAAATGTGAAATGTATATTCTTATTGCCTTCTCGTTGTTTAAGTGCTCATATGGAAAATATCCTTTTAGTGAGTTTTTGACCACGTAACAGCATTCTCTTATCATTAGTTTACTCAAAAGTCCCATTTGCATTGTAGCCTAATTATGAACATTGTTTCTCTTCATGTAAGAATCAGTCTTGTCTGTAAATTTTACTCCAAAAACTAAACCTGAAGTAAACAACAGGCTAGTTTTATGTGCATGATCATGAACATCGATTTACAATGACTTGAGGTTTATTGTACATTCATATTTAAAGTTACTCTTATGGTCAAGGTTCTACAGCTGTTGCTCCGGTCCTCAACACCTATCCCCGCCCACCTGTCTGTATTTACTCATGTATACCAACAACAAAATTAGGTTATGAGTAAAACTGTCACAACAATAAAAAGAAAACGGAAATATGTGTTTTGTTATAGATATTTTTTACAATGAAGAGGCGGGACTTATTAGTTCTACAGTTTTGGACAAGAAACCAAAGGACCTGTTTCTATTTCTAAGCCACTTTTAATCAAAATGTATTCATTTTTACTCATTTAACATTACTCATCTGTATGTCATAGTTTACACTGGAAAAATATATATATAAAGATAAGTCTGTGAGTTTTTTTGTGTGTGTGCTTACATTGATTCAATAAAGTTCTTGCTTACAATACTTGCTTGTGAAATCTCCTTTAATCCAACAAACGAGATATTTAAATTTCATGTGCAAGTAATCTGGCCATAGTAAATGCATTGTATTTTACTGATTGCAAATTACAATACTGTACAGCTTTAGGGCCCGTGTTTCTCTAATTAAAAATTGCTGATTGAAAATACAAAAACAGGTTGGAACAAATGAAATTGAACAATGCATTACATTGTACACAAGCAGCTTCTAATCCTTTGGAATGGTCTTAGGGATGACAGCAAAGCAGTAATGTGATTGCTCGTGTCATGATCATTTGACAGATCACCATTTTAATCATGAAAGAGAATGTCATTTGGGAGATTACAAGCAGCAATATAGCACTTAATGTTTTGTAAGGGTAAAGCTGGGAATAATCCTGGGACAGACACCAATATAATATCAGTGCATTACAAATAGTGAATATGTTCTTATGGGACAGTGTGTTTTTTCTGAGCTGATACTGAAAACCATATGTGTCTGGTAACTAAACAGCAATCCTTACAAGATTCTGATAAAAACCTAATGCGTTTGTCTTATTTAACTTTATTTGTTGCATTGAAAACACTTTTTTGGGGTTTGTTTGATTCCATTTTTAGTAGGCCTGTTAGCAGTTACATTTTCCCAATACCAAACTTTCATAGTACTTGCTTTTTTATTCCAATTCTGGTTTCTGCTTTTTAATGTTTATTTAGACTTCTTAAAAGAGGTGTACCAGATTTTCACTTTGCTAAATAGGAAGTAGATGTTTAAATCTGACTTCCTCATGCTCACAAATAGTTTGACACATGGTTCAAATCTACATGCAGTATATTAATGTTTGGCTGCAATTATGAATTAGGAACATCTTTATTACAGACAGCAAAGTGAACTAAGTGACCACACAAGCAAGCCAATCAGAGCACTGCATTCGGCTTAAAATGAAAATACTTTATTATTATTCCAGACGGTACACAGTGGTCTTGATTTTTCACTCAAGTTGCATGTATCATATACTTAAATGTGGAAAAGAAAGTTTGCTAATTAAACTACAGTTAGGTACTCAAATTTAAAGGTAATAATGTCAACAAACAAAATGTTGGTTTGAAATTTCTTTCTCACTCCACATGTATTGCTTGCTTACCTAATGCATTCTGAGCCTCTGAGTTGTGTTTTAAGCACTTGTCACCTTTTTAAAAAGGCACATTGGTATGCCAATAACAATAACATGCCAACTTCCTGGTTTTTAGTGAACAAACAGTGCAATTATAGACATAATGTCACTGCAATCTAATTTTCATCTCATTAGACATATTAGAAACTATTAGAAATTTTATTTGTGGACAAAAACATTAAAAAAAAAAAATCCCATATGACACATTGAAATCTGCATTAGAATTTTGTAATGCCATGCGAATTTAAAGTTGAGGAACTCAAGTTTTTTAGTTGTAAATGAGTAACTTTTGTGTTTTCCACTAAAAAGTACATAATAAATGCAGAACTTTGTGAAACAAATTAGACCGCTGCATACTGTCTGAACTGAATAATTAAGAATTTTAGTTGTAATCAGGAACCGAATGCTGCGCTCTGATTGGCTGAGCTTGGGGTGGTCACTCCAGCTCAGTTTTATGATGGTTAAAAGAGGTTTTTAAGCTACAATTGCAACCAAAATGAAAACATGTCTATATTATTTCATGTGTCAAAGGATTTTTAATAGGAAGTAGTCAGATTTAAAACCTAAACCGTGTTTGCAGTGTGAAAATCTCCCACCTTTAAACTGTCCCAATATCCAACCAATTAAGAAGTTATCCTGTCCGTTTCCTCATGACAATGCTCTGTCTGTGCATTTCTCCAGGAGCCGGTGTAGGTATAAACAGTCAGCCGGTGAAAACTCCAAGCTGTGCAAATCCCCGCTATGAGACAGGATGGCAAAGGAAGTGGGACTATATATATATAATGAAATTAAAGTGACTCAGTGTGTGTAATATCCCGGGGGTATACTGCGCCTTGTTGTATGAGAGCCGGGGCGAGATAAGAGGATTTCGTCAGGTTAAGTTGCCGGCTAATGCCATTGTTCCAATCGGGAGCACAAAACAGTAAGAAGGGTTTTGCAGGCGCCTTTTCTGGGTTTGGCCGCGCTGTTAGTGGAGATATCATTTCCAAAGGTGGAGATAGTGCAGTGGACTTAAAACAGGGGAGAGTTTTCTGTGCAGAGAATCCTCCCACAACATGATCCCATTCAGTCGCAACAGTATGTTTGAGTATGTGTCTTCCTACTTTATTTCACCACGGAGTCAAAGGACGCTTCGACTAAACGTAGAACCAGTCATTCAATAGGTCTTCAACTGACAGCAATTATGTATTTGTGGTTGAATAAGTTCAGGAAAAAATCAAGGGAAAAAAAAACGTTATATCATTGGTGGGCAAGAAACTTTTTTTTTTTTATAAATATGTATTTGCAAGGAATGACAAAAATCCTTTCATACATTTTTATCTGGTTATTTCTATTAGTTACTACACCTATTCACATTTAGTAATACAACAAAAACAGAAACAAATTGACCGACTTTTCTGAATTATTTACTTTTTGAGTTTATACTCCTAGATCCTCAGATTTTCTCAGAAGTTCTGATACATAGGATGTAAAATGTAGTTTTGGCCTTGGTTAAAAGGACTAAAGTTAAGAAAACATTGCTTAAAATATGCTCAAACATTAAGATTAAATATTTTATTTTTCAGGACATTTTACTCCTATTTCTTTATTTTTATTTTCTGCATTTTTGCCCTTTAAACATAATTCTATGCTTGTCAAACACATAAGCCATCTGTGTTGGCTGAGTGACCTGAACACAACCTGCAGTGGTCTTCCTCCATCCTTCCTGTTCCATTGATAGATTCAGTGGATACTTGGACCTCTAAGTATGTCTAAGTGACCACTAAGATGCACTAAATGAAGTTAGAGCAGGGTTTGTGTTACCTATAAGATCCTCTCTCCAGCCTCTCTTTGTCTGATACGTTTGGCTGTTTTATGCCCTAATCCCCAGAGCTGTTTGGAGCAGTCCGTTCAAACTATGGCGGACCTGCAATGGTTTGTTAAATAAACTTCAGATTCACCTCTGATTAGCTTTACTGATTAGCTTTACTGTGGCATTAACCCTAACCCTAACCCAGGGCCAGTAATAAGGAGCTGACGAAACCCTTTGCCTCTGTAAAATGGTCTCCTTACTGTTTACCTGATTAAGTAGTATTTTTATTGTGTTTCATTTAATAATTGGGTAGATTTTCGAAAACGTCTTTTTCTGGGACGTATAACTGGGCGGCCCGTGGCCAGGTTTAGGGAGGCTATCGTAAATCACAGCATGATCACAACGATCTGGAACTGTTAAAACCTTTTAATTTTAATGTATTTGGGATAGCTAATAAAAATAAAAATTAAGATTAAGATAGATGTGTCGTGTTTCCTTGACTGAAAAAGCAGTTCTAAGACAATGTCTATTACGATTAGGTATGAAAATATCCATTCTCATTTTCATTTTTATTTTTTTTTTTTTCTATATTCCTCAGAATGTTGCTTTTCAGTTAAAATGAAAATGCCATTATACAATTATCATAGGATTTTGCAAAGGCTACTTTCCAATTGGACACAAGCAACAGATATGATGTGGCAGTACTTCTACAACCACACAAGACCAACGTGTGTCTTAGACAGTTCTGATTTGAGAGTTTAAACTACAACAGGCGCTACGTTTCATAAAAGCAAACTGTCAGAAAAAATATTATTAAAAACAGAAGCATGAGATGTTTTTTAAATATCTCAGCTCCACTTGCAGTAATCTTAAACCTTTTATCCTCAGTGTTTCTTTATTTTTGACAGAAACATTCTACCACACCAACAAATCACCAACAAATAATAACAAAAGAGAATCTGTAAAATGCACTGAAGCTGTCTTTTGCGTATAGAAACAAAAATCTCCCAAGCGCCTCTGCTCATCCCACAAGCGCCTCATTTCCTAACGACCCGACTCTCAGCCCTCACATTTAAACCCAAGCGTCCCTCAAAAGCACACGTGATATGATCTAACCCTGGCTGAACGCACAACCCAGAGCTGCAACATTCTGCTGTACTTTTGCCGTAGAAATGATTTGCATTCAATCTTGGCAAAAAAAAAAAAAAAAGAGGAGTGTAGGCGTTATTACCTGTCACAATGCTGGCTCCAACCAATCTGCCAACACACAGGGCTCCGGGACGTGTGTTTAAAAAGGCTAAAGCTGAACGTCGGTGCCATTAGTGAGGAAAACAATGTGTGGAGAGCAGAGGAGGAGCCACATTTACTAAACAAGAGAAGTTCACGAAGGGTTCAGAATGGTTGATAGGTTTATATATTTCTATTGCTAGCGAGGTTCTGTTCATGTGTGTTCAACTTTCAATAGAGCTCCTGCACACACGTGACTAATGGAGCCGCCATTACGACAGTGAAGAAACAATGGTATCTAATGGCAACATGCTTGAAATTTTGGGAGGTTATCTTTGTCATTATCAAGTCAAATTAAACATTGCTTTATAAGAGTTTCAATTGTGTCTTAAAACTGTTATTTCTGACTCCACTTTCACCTTCTTATCAGCAGTAATTTATTCTTCTATTCTTTTAAGTTGTATTTACCTTTTTTGATATGTTTCAGCTGAGCCTTCTTCAGAAGCGTCACCGGTCTCCGTGGTGATGTGTAAATGTTACTTCTTGAAGGATTGATCAACCCAATTTTCTGCTGCCAATGATCTGGTTTCTCCTATATACGATTTATTGCATGTTTTGCATTGTATTTTGTAAATTGCGCAGCATTTATTTTCATAGGTTTGGTTTTACTACTGCATTAATAATAAGTTTTTTATTGCTCTTTGTAAGGGTTCTGTTATGCCTCAGATCTGGGAAAAAATATATTCAATTTTGTTTAACTCTGTTTAAAAACAAATGAAAAATGCCATTCATGAACATAAACCAAAACTTTTATTATGTTCCATTTATTAATTTTTTGAAACTATATATCAATGTTCTGCCTAAAAGTTGGTTTTTCGATGTTTCGAAAAAATTCAAAATTCAAAATTCAAAACCCACAGCCAAATAATTGACAATTCTTTTGATTAGATCTCGATCTTTGATTTTTCGAATATGACGCAGCCGTATCAGATGTATGGTAATGTGACTATGTTAGTATTCGTTTCCTTTCTGTGACACGTCACCACGGTGACCGGTGACCCTTCTGAAGATGGCGTGCAGCTAGCTGCCGAAACAGGTCAAAAAGATAAAAGTAGTCTGAATAGAAGAAATAAGTTACTGCTTATACTAGTGAAGACAAGATGAACATTTAAAAGAGACCTTCTTATGTCAATAAAAGGTTTCCTTGATGATGTTTTTTTTTTCCGTTATTATTCATATTATTATTAATAAATGTTTACATGAAACGTTGACTGTATCTTTGGTCTCTACCTTCTACAGTTGTTGTCACACATGTATTGTGTAACTCAGCAGCAGTCATAACCATGATGGTATATTCCAATAATATTGTCCAGAGCATTTCTACCTGCTGACAAAGCTCCATATTGATGAAAAAGTGAATTTCTGCAACAATAAGACGCCATTGCGTGATTTCACCTCAAAGAGACGTCATAGACATGCCAGAAACAGGAAAATACATTGCCATAGCAAGCTTTTAACACAGCACTGTATGTGCACGCATTTATGTGAGAATAATCTATAAACACAATTTTTGCACTGTAGGTCTATGTTCACAAGATAACAGACATAAGAACTAATTATTATATGTGCAGTATGTTGCTTTTTCCCCACTTATTTAGTTTGTAGCCTATGCATTTCTTTATTTCATGAAATCTTACAGTATATTTTCTAGACCGATACATTTCACTTTTTGAACTGGCAGATCTTGGCAGATTCGTTTGACTCTTATACATATACTCTATTTTTTGTGTGTTGTTGAAAGCTGTACCAGATTTAATTAAGCCTAAACAACATCAAACAAATCCATGTGCAATAAAAACACACTGTGACATTCAAACGCACATCTTACTGATTCACCAACTTTAGCCAAACTGACAGTGTCTTCTTCATATTGACGGAGAAAGAAAAGGCAATATACACAAGTGCTGTGCCAGACTTAAGTTAGTGCAGCAGCAAGTGGAGGTGGATTACAGCAAAAGGTCATGTTTTTATTCTCTTTCATTTTAGCCCGAGTCCAGCGTCAGCACACGTATACACACACACACACCGACACACGCACACATACACGCCGCGCCGCCCGGGACAGACCCCTGCTATTGTGTGCAGGGGGCTCCATTGTGCTCCAGCCAGGCCGCTATATGAGTGATGGAAAACAGGCATTATCACAGCCAGCAAACAAGAAATCAGCCGCACACTTGTAATAACGGGGAGTAGGCTGTGCAGATACAGACACATGTGCGTTTAGCCACAATGACGATAATGATAGTGAAGCAGTGCAACAGTTACTAATTGCACCAAACGGACAAGGAAAAATAAGCATCTCTGGATCAGACAGACTTTGAAACACATTTTTAAATCACAATTTCACACTGTTAATAATTGGTGATCCTTTTTCTATGTGGAAGGCCTCAGTTTTACTTATGTTTCGTTGACAATTTGTATAAATCTATATGTTAGTCGACTGGCGAGAAACAATGAAAATTGTCGACATCGTAGAAGACAGAGTACTGAATATCAAGCAGACATTACATGGCTTATGATGTACTTTATTACTCTACAATTATTGTTGACAGCATGTACTTAAGCAATAAGTATTTATTATATATATAATAAATACTTGATGAAAACTAGTTAGTAATGATTAAAAAATAATTAAAAACCATTACTTAAATAATTTTACGATTAATTAATTTGAAACATAGCTTTCAAATTTTGTTGAATAATGGCCAATCAGAAAAGATTGTACTCAAAAAAGTATTTGTAATAATACTTTCCACCTGTGGTTGGACATACTGCTCCCTTTCTTAAATCGTACAAGCTTTAGCAATGTAAGTTGTGTTATTCTGGAAAAAATAAAAGAAGACAGGGATAGAAACACTTATTAAAAGGAATAGAAGATAGATTTAAATCAGTGTTAAGGTGATTCGGAAAAAAAAAAAAAGTATAAAATGAAAGTGGCATTAGTATAATATAGTAATGCCACTTGCACATAAGAGTTTTCATAAGTATAATACTATTATACTGTTAAAATAAAATGTATGAATATGACCATAAACATTGTAGTAGATGGATAAACGGAATAATATGCCTTCAGTATGTAAGAAACAAAATATGTGAATACTGGGATGAAAGACGTATTCTTTTGTGTCTTGTATTGTTTTATGTTCATGAGCATTAATTAAAGACGCAAGAGTGCTTCCCAACCTGCAGTACAAGGACGCCTGAGGGAACGCCTGCACATATTGAGGCTGAATCAAAAAGAGTTCCTGAAGTAAGTTTAACCATATTTAGAGAAAAAAAAAGTATTCATGACAGTTTTTTCAGGAAAAGATGAATTGTCAACATTGGCACAGACATCTTATTTGCCTTGCATCTGGCTTTGGGGTACTTTGAGTGTGAGAAAAACCTTACTTGAGACAAAAAAGAAGGGAAACCGCTGACGTAAGACTCAGAAAAAGTTACACCTAACTAGTCCAGACCTGTGAGAATAATTTTACATTCTCATTCCATTTAAATTACCTCAAAAAAGCATCTATATTATTTTCAAACTGTCCTCAGAGACGGGGCACATTTTGGCATAGATTCTATGTCATACACCAGGGAGAGTAAAAAGTGAGCAGAGTGTGTGGCAGCACATCCATGAGCAGATTAAAACAAGCGTTCACACATGGAGCCATCGGCGTGTTTAACTTCAGAGGGATGAGAGGAAGTGGCTCCAAGCACAAATAGATGAATAGATAAAGAAGGAAGCTCAGAGAAGAAGAAACGAGTCGCAGCCATAAGTCATGGAAGGAACTGGTGATTGTGACAAAAAGTAATATTGGAACAGCTAAGTTAAGTTTCAAATATGTGGCGACGATGGATCAGAAAATGTTGTCTAGACATAATGCCTTTTTCAGTCTCTGATGGAAGTGGAATTTAAAATAAAATGAATCAAGATTGAAGGCAAGGCAAATCATCAAAAAATATTTTGTATTGAAAAATGGCACAAAACATTTTGAGAATCATTTCTGGGAAGGTAAAAACATATTTTTTCCTTTTCCAATATAAACAATATGCACTGCAAAGTGATGTAGCAAATTCAGTTTGTTTGAAATATTTTTGACAATTTACAAAGGGCTCTTTAGTTTTAAACTAAACTGCTATTCAGATGACGAGAGATGTCTTGCTATTTGTACATGTTTGAACAGAAACGAGTCTATAGGTCTATCCATTAGGCCAAATACATCTGAACCCTTGAAAATGACTAAACACATTTTGATTAAAATCATTTTTGACACTTTTAGAAACATTTTACAGTATGTCAAAAGTTTGATGTGAACTGAAGAAAGTGGGATAATGTATTCAAACACCTCAAGAGAAATTAAACACGTGTACCTTTAATGCATCCTTCCACGTTCGTTTGAGTAATTTTGTATTGTTGTTTGCTTCATCAAAAACACCTCTATGAATTACCAAAATAAACAGATAAAAGTTGTGTTCATTGGACTCACCTTGTTGCAGATCCACTGGCATAGAGAAGTATGCTCCAGCCGAGAAGCTGCATGTCTCCTTCCTCACGCGGACTTCCAAACAGAAGCTCGAAAACTACTTCTCTCCCCGGGCGGACATAAAATCAAAACACACGTGCCCAGTTCCAAGCAATCCCAAGTGTCTCAAGTGCGTGGCAACGCGTAAAACCGGCGCGTAAACTTGTGGGCTTGCTCTATCTAGTCCGTGACCGAGTGGCGGCTTGAAGGGGCAAACTTTGGCACAGACACCGTGCGCTCCAGCTTCGTATGGCTCATCGTCCGCTCGCTTCACTGAAGTTGAAAACCGCCGCGCACGAGGTCACTACCGAGCCGTGACTCGCTCTAAAGACCACCGGTGTGTGTTTTAGGATCACATGATTAGGGGAGAGCTCTCGTACGTACGCGCGCGCTCGATCTCCGTCCCTCCTCCTGCTCCATCCATCCACACACTCCCTCTGCTCCGATCCGTGCGCGCGTCATGGCGCACGGCAGCTGGCAATGTTTACGCACACTATATGGGCACAATTACGCGCCCCTTAAACATGGATTACAGTATTTCATTCACCTTAAAGCTAAAATCTAATCACAACATTGGATCTCAGTGAATACATTTTGTATGTGTTAATGATTATTATCAATTTTATTTTACTTTTTTTATTATTTTCTTATATATCTAATAATTGTACATTAAGTGACGTCTTATGCATTTTTTATCCTAAGTTTTTTATTTTAACCTGCAGTGTCTTGCCTTCAAAAGGTTCCTTTATCGTTTATTTAATGTGTTAGCAGTTGTTGTTGATTCAAATTATAATAAGCCATACCAATTACATCTGTGTCTTAATAAATCTTGTAGAAACTGTTGAGTAGCACCCACAAGCTGCACATAACTGTTTTTAATAACCAATCAAGGCCTGTAGCTATTTAGAGTATAAAAAGACCTCTTTCTTCATACATCCCCGCCCTGTGCTTTGTCCCAAGTAGATTTGAATTATTCAGGCTGTTCTAAACCTATATTGTTAAATGAGGATTTGGGATGTCTAGTCACTGTTGTAAATTCTAGGTGGTTCACGTCAAGGATTGGTTTTCACTCATGTCAATCAAATGTACGTGCTTACATCTACACAGTCGCCATCTTCATGCACAGGCTGCTGTTAATTGCTGTGCATAAGTAAAAGAAAGTTTATAAAGTTCGGCCACAATCAAGCATAGATTTAGCGCTGGCTAGTGTTTGAGGAGCACAGACAATGAAGTTGTTTTGAGAGAGACAAAAAGCTTCAGATGAGAGGAATGAGACAATGATTTCCTCGAGGATTCACTCACATGATATCTGACTTGAAAACTCAAATTGGTCTTTGTACTGATACCTCAGTACTGTGGTGCTGAGTCTGACAAGATTTTATACAGTTAAAATCTTAGAAGAAAACAGTCAACATGAAGCCTCAATGTCAGTCTGTCATGTTGTGCGAGGGGCGTTCAGTGGAGCGGAGAAGGAGCAGGATAGGCGTTCAACTGGTAGAATGGCGTTAATTTCTGAGGAACCGAGGAAGACTTAGGTATTCACTTGGAGGAAAGGGTAGGCCTTCACTTTGGAATAGTAGGAGAAGGAGGTAGGCGTTCAATCTGGAAGAATGGCGGAAGAGACTAGGTGTTCATTTTGTTGGAGCCGAGGAAGACTTAGGTGTTCATTTTGGAGGAGCAGAAGATAAGATTAGGCATTCCTTTGGAGAAGGGGTAGACTTTCATTTGGAAAGTGCAGAGGAAGAGCTTCGGCATTCACTTTGGAGGAAGGGGTAGACGTTCACTTTGGAAGAGTGGAAGAAGGAGGTAGGCGTTCAATCTGGAGGAGCAGAAGAAGGAGGTAGGCGTTCAATCTGGAGGAGTGGAAGAAGAAGTAGGGTTCAATCTAAAGGAGCAGAGGAAGGGGGTCGGTATTTACTTTGGATGAGCTCTGAAGAAGCAATATGTTGCTCAGTCTAGGGCCACATCACTGTGTAGTGCACATTGTTCTACTTGTTCCTATCAGCTGCCAACTCGGCATGTTGTGCAGTTGTGTTCCCAACAGGAAGTAAAACCAGTGTTGATATAGTTCTAATAGTTGACACACCATTGATACGTATTTTTGTGTCGAGGTGTCAGTGCAGCAGCTTGAGATGTCCAGTGGACACGCTTAGAAAGTTCATAACTGACACTATCTGTGGTAAGAACAAGCTGCACACTGCTGGTTTTATATTTAACTGCCATTCAAGCCACAATTTGCTTTATTGTAGAAAAATAAAACATCGTCTTTTAGTAACGTTGAGATTCTAAGTCTCCAATATTGTCTGTTGCACAGTGAAGTGACTCAGTGTATACAAAGCTAAAACATAAGCTGTAAACAAAACATGACTTTTCTGTGCACTGAAGCAGCTGCCGGAGAATACAAGATCACTCAAAGCTGCATGAATCAATACAATAGTGAGGAAACATAATGATGAGATAATATGGCTACAAACTCAAAATAATAATAATAATGTGTAAAGAATAAATAATGTGTCCCATTCAATATGGATTATAGGGATAATAATTTAATCACATTGCAGAAACCATTCGATATGCCACATGAGATTTTTTTTTCTTCATCACTTTAGAATAGGTTCTTTTCCAGGATTCACAGGTGCTAAATGTAGCGATTTTAAGATAAGTAGTCAAATGAGTTTTAAAAAGGTCAAAGGAAAGTAATAACTGCTTGATCACATGAGCTGATATGGCTGGAGCAGATATGGAGCCAAATCTCCTTGTCAATGCCTAATCATATCTGATCTGAACAGCTAAATGCTTTTTCTCCCTGTTCTACAAAATCATATTATATTACAATAAAGTAGTGTGAACATGATCATTTTTGGCTTGTTTGTCTGCAGATTGTAGCTGTACTTACCAGTTGGACAAAAGTAGCAAATTCGCTTCAATACATCCAACTTTCAGCCAATCAGATTAAGTACACATTGGCAGCTATGAGTACCATACAGTTTAAAGCACTTTGTTGTTGTTGTTGTTGTTGTTGTTGTTGTTGTTAATTGATTAAAATGACTCTTGTCCACCATTTGACCTTGTGATATTTGTTCACTCCATGCATTGCTGTTAAATAATGAAAATAGAGAAGAACTCAAATCCATAGTTTATCATGATAATTGACTATAACATTTTTTCTTTTCTTTGATATCTCATTCAAAATTGTAATGTGCATATTTATATTGAGTACACATTTTGAGTCTGTGTTCCCGCTGAAAACTGAAAGGTCAAGCATCATGATGGAAATCCGTCACAACAGTGCCCAAATCATCCCAAACAGCAATGCTTCAATGTGATTGGTCCACTGATCATCGATCAGTTGTAGGACTAAAGGTCGGGTTAGATACTTGGATGAATTTGTGTGATCCAGTAATTTACAATGTTTATTTACTTATCAATTTATTGACTAGTTTGAAATTAAAATAATATTTAACAGCGCATTATGTTGCTTTTCTGATGGCAGATCTGCCACTTTGTATATATATTATTATTCCACAGACCTGACTTGTAATTTGGTTTAGTGTCAGCACCAGCTTGTGATCAGCTGTTGTATATGACCCCCGCAAATCTATCAAAATGTTCCTGGTCACGACATTGTCTCATATGTTAATGCTGCAGAAATGCTTACTGACTTACTGACGATTGATTTACAGACTTAAAAACAGTGCAGAAGATCTCAGCAGATCACATTCAGAACAGTGTTTTCTGGGGCTCAGAAGGGAAAGATTCATATTTTGCAGACAGAGCAGAAGTAGTATTTGTAATGAGGAGAGAATGTTAGAGCTAAAAAAACTCAATACGGCATAATAATGAACCTTTTTATTTACAGTTTGGATATATTGCTCACCTCTAATGCTCGCTGAAAACACATTCTAACTTATTCGGCTCAGTTCTTCCTTAAGTCTTTTAGTATATGACCTCTAACCTACCCTGCACAAAATGGTTGCTTATGTGTGTTGTCTAGCTCTCTTCTCTTACACTCGTCTGTATTCTAGTCTTTCTCTGTGACAGTCCACAGATAAGTGCCTCCTGACCTCTCCTGCTCCAGTGTCGGTCTGTTCATTCCCGTCATGGTGTTCACGTGTTACTCCATGTGTAACCTTTAACATAAATGTGTAGAACAGAAGACGTACCAATACCAAATCCATTCTACTGCATATAACATGGTTTTATGTAGCCTACCTACAGCTTCTTTCTCAAATAATCTTAAACATGTCAGAAGAATTTATATTCTAGACTAAATTAGTTAAAATTGGATGTTTTTTGTTTATTGGTTTAGATGAATTTATTTGATGGTTCTAGACTATACTATAAGTTGTATTTTTTGGTCTTGTAGCAACCCCAGACCCTTACATGGATCTCTTCATTGGCCAAGAGAGAATGCAGACTCAGGTGAAAATTACCATTCAACTCCTGAGTTCCAGTGGGCATGTATGAATTGGTCTGGATGGACCAGTAAAAGTCTTGGTCTTGACTCAGTCTCTGCCCTCAGTGGTCTTGATCTTGTCTTGGTCTCTGCCTCTATGGTCTTGGAAAGGTCTTGGTCTTGATTATCATGGTCGTGACTACCACACCAGTCAAAAGATATAAAACTTTTTAGGCTTACACAAAAGAGCAATTTCGTTTTTGTTGACAAATGGGTGTAAATGAGCACTTCTCCTTTGCTGGGATAATCTATCCCAGATGGTCACATGTGTAACATATCAAGATGCTGATTAGACAGCATGAATATTGTACAATCCATGTTTTTTAAGCTGGCCACAATAAAAGGACATTGTTCCAGCTCACAACACAATGGCACAGCATTGCCCCGCCTGTTCAATGTTCTTTTCTTTACAAGTAGAGAATTTGGCAGTACATCCATATGGATTTAGTGTTAGTTTTTTTGTTTGTTTGTTTTGGCAGTGAACTACGTAGTTAGCCTGGTCCAAAGTCATAGCTTTCAGAGACAAGGAAGACTAAGATGTGCTCAGAAAGGTTAGAAAACCTTTAGAATGAATTCCAAATTGAGTTCTAAAAAGAGCCAAAGTAAACCCTTACATTATTAAAGGGCATATATTATCCTCAGTTTTGATATGTGTTTTAATGTAATTTCATCATCAAAAACACACATGAATTTGCATTTGTCTCATTCACACCAGCTTAGCACAACTCCTGTGTGCTTGGATTGTGTTCTTTTCTTTAATTGAAAACACTCTGTTCCATCTTGTGATGTCATTAGATGGTAACTAAAGCCCCTTTCACACATTGAACCCGTTAAAGTACCGTGTCTTGTTTGCCGGTATGCTTCACCATTTACCCCAATCATATATGCAAATTATCCCAGAACAATACCGTGTCGTCACCATTCACATCTGACTCGGCAACATGGAACGCTTTGAGCACAAACTCGACTATAGCCTATAGCACATAAGCACTTTTAAATTTGTTTAAAATGCTTGTTTATTGTTTGATTGTCATTAAGTTATGTAGGTTATTATCCTATTTTGCAACATTGGTGGCATATTAATGAACTATTTGCGGGGAGAAATGCAGGGATGTATTTGGTGTGCGAATGCAGCGTACAGAGGCCCGTATGAAGCAGGAGGACACCACATAATGTGGCTGGATGTGCTTAAACATAGTCCTTAGATGGCTAAGGAGCCGTCAGCTCTGTCTTTACTTGCCGTCAGAGTCACACAGTTGGGCACAGCGAGGATGGACTGTGGGCACTCCCAGAGCGCGGGCATCGTGCAGAACCATTGGACCTGGATAAACAATGCGCTGAACTATCCCACACTGCGCGCACGGAAGGAGGCTCCGTACTGTCCGTGCCACAGATCCATGGTCTTTACCGTGACTCGTGCTCAAGAGGGAGGATACGGCCCCGTGCTGTCTGTACTGAGACTCGCGCTGATTCAAGAGTAGGGCAGGATATATTGTATCGCTTTTAATCCTTCAGATTTAAGGCTGGACTGAAGCGCAGTAGGAGCAAATAAGAGCGTGCTTCGTTCTCTGTGAGTTGTTCTGTTGCCATGGGGATTGTACTAGCAGTCACATTTCGCTTTCACACATGTCAACACGGGACTAGTGTCGCGAATGTTCCTGGTAATGTTACTAGGTATCGACACGGATCAAATGCCAGGACAAAATATACCGTGTCTCCGTTCTGGAGCCTTTCACACTTGACCACATACTAGGAACTTTACCGTGTAAGGGTGTATGTGTGAAAGGGGCTTAAAGCCAATCCCAACTGTGTTTTTAAATTCACTAGAATCTTTTGTGTAATTTTTTTAAAGGTATGGAGGATTTTTCAAATCCAACAACTGTTTGCTGTTTTTCAAACAATGCACATGTTTTCTCCCAGGGCCACGCCCTTCACTGCAACTGGGTTACTTAGGAACACTGAGGCTTTGCTTGACAGGTTAACAGGCCAATAGATAACGAGGTACCTCAAATGTTTGAATGGACTGGCTCCTCCTTATTTTTCTGTCTGTCCATGTTCCCAGTAGAGCACTGAGATCAGCTGGACAGATGATCTTAGAGTCCCTAAGTCTCGTCTAAAAACTCGAGGAGACAGAGCTTTTGCTGTGGCTGGTCCTAAGCTTTGGAATAATCTTCCTCTGGTGATTAGATCAGCTCCATCTCTGAATATTTTCAAATCTTTGTTGAAAACTCACTTGTTTGCACTGGCTTTTAACACTTGCTGAGCAGATCATTTGTATTTCTATTGTTTTATCTTTTATGTGCATGTCTCTTTTTTACTTCTGTACAGCACTTTGGGCCTTTGTGGTTGTTTTAAATGTGCTTTATAAATACATTTGACTTGACTTGACTTGACTATCTACTGGTCAACGTTTTACTGGCCTTTTATATTTTTTTTTTTATTTTTTACAAGGCTGTTACAAATGCTATGCAAGTGTTTTTGACCAAGACTGACAATTTTTTTTGGAAATCCTCCATACAACCTTTAAGTGTCAAGTCAAAGTTTGACCCACATTAAATGCCTTAGACCCGAAAAAACAAAGACTTGCCAAACTTAAATGAACAAAAATACAAATTAACTGTGCAGCTACTAAGAAGCTTAGTAATTTGTAGAGAAAAGTACAATTAACCACTTCAAATTCATTTAAAACACCTTCAAGTTTTAAACCACTTGATGAAAAGAAAGCATTTCTATCTTTGGAGATGTTCACGCTACACAAAACACAAGATTACTTAAACACTTGTGAATTAAAGAAAACACCCCTAGGCATGTTTTTGATCAGGTGAAATTATTCTAGCATGATTCAAACCTCCCGGGAATACAATTTGCATAATATAGCACCTTTATATTAAACGGCCCTGCCATATTAAAAGAACACAAAATACGATATAGCAAAGTGCTTCACACAGTAGGCCTAGCCTATCTAAGCATCTAAGACTTACTGACATTACTGTAATCCCACAATGGCATGTCTAGTTTAAAACAGGACGTTTTCCTTTGTGTGTGTGTGTTATAAGCTGAGTGACACAGCACTGCCTCCCTGTGAAGAAATGAATCACTGCAGGAAAAGAAAGGGATTATGAGATTTTGACTAAGGAAAGAAAGGGGAAAATATGTCCAAATTCAACTAAAACCCAGAAAGTATATTACTGTATATGGAGTGGGTCATCACATAGACCTGTGTGGAACAGTTAAATGTTTATCTGTTAGAAGTCAGTCTCTAATGGGAAGAACATATAGAAACAAGAGTTCTCCTTACTCTTGTGTCCCTGGCACTGAGTGGTGTGTAGTGGTCAGGACAGAAGAGCAGAGCATCTGTAGGATGAGTTAGACAAACATGGACAATCCTGGCCCACACTCGGAGGACTTAAAAGATCCACCACACTATGACAGAGGAGAAAGGCCTGCTGCAGAGGGCTGTGGAGGCACAGCATTGTCTTACTTTGTTTGTTGGAAAACTGTTGTCAAAAGTCTGTTATTGCAAGTTGTAATGTTCTGCTTGGTGTTTATTCAATTATCTGTTTAAATAAATAGTGTGTGATCAGTGGTGGACATACAATGCAATCAATGTGGGAAAGAATATTTTGAAAATGTATTTGTGTTGCAGAATACTGAAAATGTACAACACAGTTATTCTGATGCTTACCCGGTAATCTGTGTTATATTCAGTGTCGAAAAGAAAACTTTGAAAATATATTTAGTACAGAAAACAAACACAAAGATGTAATGTATTCTATTTTTATATTTAAAGTGTAAACATGACATAGGATTCAGTGTTTAATTTTTTGTTCTTTTATGCTGATAAGGAAACATTTATCATTAATTAGAGAAGAAACCACTGACTATTAGAGCTTTCTTATTATTTCCAAAATGTTTAAACCCTAGATTGGGTTAAGTCTAGAGGACTGAACAAGAGGAGTCTGGAAGTTTAAGGAGTAATTTGATTGGTCAGACACAGACTTCTGCAGCTACACTGGATCTGCTCGGCATGACAAGACGATGATATGGTTACATGTTCTGAGGTGATATTCCTGAGTCTTATAGATGAAATAATGGTTGTCCAGCACTCCAGATTGCTTAAAAATGCTCCAAAGTGCAAACCAAAACAAATAATCATTGTTTAGATGTACTTCAGAGATTCTTTGAATAATTATAAACAAGAAAAGTGTCTGTGCTTGTCTATCTTACCTTGTCCGTGCCCCATCCTTACAGCACAAACGTTCCAGACGCTGTGGTTAACATGGTGATCGCCTGGTAAAGTCACAGACTTGCTTGGCCCTCTTCTTGGAATCCTTTCATGCCTTGGCACTTCCTCATCGGAAACGTGGAGTGAATGCTGCAAATATAATGTATTGAGCGCTCAGGTAAGATAAACACTGGGTCACTATCAAATTAGACTTTTTAAGATTTGTTCATGATCCTGGATTTAGACTTTTTCTTCCTCACAGAAACCTGGTGAGTTCTTTTGGATCTGTGACCTGTAGGCTGTGGAGGTGAATTCACTTGTTTGAAGTGGATGAAGCGGTTGTGCATATAGACCACAAAAACACAGACAAAATGTGATGAATTACTTTGTGACTTTTCTGACTGGTTTTATGAATGACTGTGCTCTTATTATTAGCAGTTTGAATGTGTCTGTGTTCCACCATGAGAAGTCGTCAAAAAGCTTATGAAAATTGACTTTTAGTAAGAAATTAACATGAAATCTGTTTTCCACCTGCTCATATAGGGTATCTTTGGTTTGAAAATGTGCCCACCTTGTCCTGTCTATATCTAATAATAGAATAAAATGAAATTAAATAAAATCCACTAACTTTACAAGCTAACATTGTCAACACGCCTTTTCCTTGTGCCTTCAGACCCTGGCACTGTCTGTCTTCAGTGTCATATTCACCCCTGTCCTCTTGATAGTTTAGGTTTAATGTGTAAATGTTATCACCAATCCCCTGATGAAGCATGAAACTGACTTAGTGTGCCGAACTGAATATCATGAAGGATCTGAGCTGCATGTCCTGCGACTGACCACAGACAACCAAGACCAGGCACCTCGATGCACCTGAAGAACCTCAATATTTTAAGTCCAAAAGCCAATAGGTACAGAATAAAGACTGTAATCAATAACCTAATAAAATGTTATGTTATAGGAGCTTAATGAAAATGAGTTCTTTATGAGTTCTTAAAAAAAAAAATTAATGATAACCATTCCACAAACCTATCGAGTTTGAAGATCTGAGGGGATACTGGGTTGAGACAGGATAACAGGAAGCACACGTTTGAGCTAGGATCAACAGTAGCTGTGCCTGAGCTTATCCGTATTTGGATTATTTTTTTCTCCACTGTGACGACTGACGTGTTGTGCTGAAAATGACTGTCAGGTATTCAGAGTTTTATTTACTTACACTTGGTTCCAATATGTATTTCTATTTCTTATACAGTATATGCAGATTTATTTGTGTCTGAAATATGAAAAAGTACAGTGTGTTTAATCATTGCTTCTGTGTCAAAAAGATGTCAGCATGGACGTCACTACTTTTTACAAACACACAAAAACAGAGGTCATGGTATCTCACTCTTGTAATTTTTCTAGTTGATTTGGGTACTTTGAATATTTTTTTGTGAAACCTGCAACCAATAACCGGCTCAGACTACCTCTCCGGCCCAGCTCTGGTGAAGTTATCGCGGCGCTCAGAGAGCACATTGTACAGTTCGGTGCTCTAGAGGAGCTCCAATGTTCAGGACCTTTTCTGTTGAAGGGAACCCTTTTCCCTTTAAAAATAAACAATTACTGCAAGAGCATGTGGTCTCAGACATGCAGGGATAAAAGACGGTGACAGTAACAACACCAAAGGAGCGCTGGACTGAATGTGAGTTGTCCTCTTTGAGAGACCTCATCAGCACAGGACTGGAGCAGGACTGGTGCAGTCTGGGTTATACACAGTGCAGTCAGAATAGTGTGACCACAACTGCAGGAGCTCCATAAGTTTCAACTCACTTTGTAGGTTAGTTTGCATGGTATTGCTACAAAAGCATATCACCCTCCCTGATGTTTGTTAACTCAGAGTGAAACTTTACTTTTAAGGTAAGTAGAGTTTTTATGTTTACAGTCACTGTCTTCCATAGGTTGATTTGCATGTTCACAGCTGGGCTCATCCTGTTTCAGCTCCTCTCTCTTGGTGCGCCTGTGTTTCTGATGCACATTAGAAGTGGCAGGTGAATTTGGCCCAGCTGCTCTCTGCTCTGTTCCACTTAGCAGCTTCTCTGAGTCGCCCGCTCCTCATACACTTAGAGAAATGAATGAACACGATCCCACTGCAGCACAATACACCACTATTATATTTGTATGATTACTGCTACTTCTCTACCAAATATCAGCTGCAAGACGCATCATTCATAAAGTTCTCATATTGCCCTCTTCAAACTTATTTGCAAAGTGGTTATGGGGAGGTAGAGAATGACACTGTGCTTTGGAATGTGAACATGGAGGGTAAAAATCAGGGTCTTAAAAAAGCTGATCAAGTGGTGCATTATTTGCATGTCTATTTCTGGTGTTGTAGTTTCAGTTAATTTCTAAGGTGGATGTAAAGACATTTCTTAGTTTTGAATATTAATCAAATCCTAAACTAACTCTTCACCAGCTCCGAACCTCAAACCTAAACTTACCCATTTGTCACTTCAGACCTTAACCCCAAATAAAACCTCCTGTATGGTGTGTGTCTATACAACGTCCTGTAATAGACAAGTCAGAAAAGGAAAAAGCGTCGCCATGACAGTTACTGTGTGCATGGTGAAGAATACACACATGTTGATTACCCAGTGTTAATGTCCAGTTTGTCTGTTTTTTTACAGTCTTGAGCATGTGACCCCATTGGGTGTGGTCCCCAAAAATTTTGCTTTTCTAATTTAACCCACAGGCCAGCCCTGCTGAAACTGTATCAGTGAGTGGAGTTAACTAAATCAAAATGCCACATTGCACAAAGTCATTATCATGGAATCTTTTGTAATCTGTTTTGAAGTTTAAATCTAAAAATAAAAGGCCTTATGGTAGAAAAAAGTGTGCAAAAACAAGTCTGAATGAGTGACAGTTTCTTTGGCTTTGTGCTTCTTCAGAGGTGTACCTGCTACACACCAGGACACACACACATACACACGCACACGATGACGATGTACTGCTGTCTAAGTCTAGGTTAAGAAACACAATGATGAGAGGTCAGCTCACAGTAATGGAGCCTTTTGTGCGTGGAAATAGTCATTTCCCTGTGTAGTCGGAGGGATATCACAGAGCAGATATGAAACCTTGTCATTTTGTTTTCCTTTCTGTGGATTGGAGACAGAGACAGTGAGGATGAGCGTGTGGCTGCGGGTGGACACACTACGCCCATTGTCATTCAAATGTTTGCTTGCAGGAGGGCTTCAAGAGCAGAATGGGAGATGAGCGCTAATGGGGAGCAAAGGGAGAAGTGGAATAATTGGATTTGATTACGTCTGTCTGTCAGAACAGGACAGCCCATAATAAGCGGCTGGAAGGATTTGGACAGTGGCACAGTGACTCCTGTGATTGGTCTGTGCAGGTGCACTTCATCTCAACATCTGTTTGTTTCATATGTGTGGACTTACAGAACAAACGTATATCATGTTTTTGTTTCTGTCATCAACACATGTGGGTCCATAGTTTATATTTGTTCATTTTCAATACAGAGAGACAATCCTCTTGAAAACCAAAACACCATAATACATTTCTAAAGAAAAGTTAATATTTAAAACATGATGTATCATTTAAATAATCTCCATGAGCTGTGCACATGAGCCCGTCTTGGTTTCACTTTTGGTTAGGAGTGGTTTCACGCTGTATAATGAACCACAGATTTTGAATTGAGTGTGCAAAAATCATTGATCATGTATGTCGAAGCAGATTGTTCAAAAGCAAATAGGCTAATAAATATTTGTCCCCTTTCCAACAACCTCCCTTTTGGTACAGACAAAAAAAAAAAAAAACAGGGCCGGGAAAACAAAAAAACCACATTAAAGGAGAGAACATCCCACCCTGCTCCATGGATGAACATGTTGTACATCTAACGTAAATTCATTTGCAGACATCAAATTTAGGTCTGTAGTCAAAGTCCATTAGCAGAGGGAAATGACTCATCTAGCAGGACCAGGACAGGCTAATCCTGGAGAGGGAGGTGGGAGGGGTCCCAGGTTCTTAATGTTAGGGTGCATCACTGGACCAACCTTAGTCACTAAAACAGCAGCATCTGTATTGCAACACCATATCAATTTGCAATTTATTCATTGTTCTTTAGAGGGACAGGGGAAAACGCGAAAATAGCAAAAAACAGACGGGAAAAAAAATTCTTGTGAGGGTTCTGGTCAGTATAGACCACACAGCCTTTTGTCTGAGATCCTAGAGAGATGGAAGGCTGTCTGTCTCTGCTGTCACGTTTTGTGCAGTGGTTGAAGATGGAGGTGATGGTGCTCAGACCAGACAGAATTTTTGTGTTTTAAATCAATGCAAACAAGTGAATTTGCATCACAAATCTGCGTCCAGCGTATAAGTTATGTGTTTCACGCATCAACTCACACAAAACTTGGAGGCGAGGAAGTTCAAACATCTAACGCATTTCCTCTCCATCAAGTGTCCAGCGCAAGATTTGGAGTCTCCAAGCAATATGGACTGACAATGGGTTCACTTGGTCAATTAAAAATCATCATTGTGGTGTTTGTCAAACCACTGCTTTATGACATGACAATGGAGGAGTACAGAGACAGGGTTCGTGAAACGAGGAAGTTGTGCTCTCCAGTAAGTTAAAGCTGTATGTAGAAAATACACTGAAGCCACTCTTTCAACCTGGTCTGACAAAATAAAGAAAATGTTTTGTTTTTTTATTATTATTATTTTGGAAAGGAGAATTTCACACTAACAAATAGATAAGTGAACAATATTTGAGATTTTCATTCAGTTAATGATTCAAAATATGAAAAAATGAAGCAAAGACAAAAGTGTGGTTATGTTGTGTATCTTTGCTTAGTGTAGAATGTGTGCTGCATGAATAGTGGAATAAGGTTCACTTTGGGAGGTCCTGGTTTTCATGAATGAAAATGGAAAGAGAAAGCTGAGGCAGGAGATGGTTGCACTGCTGCAGAAGTTTGTAGCACATACTTGAGCAAACCAAAGTGTGAGTTCATAAACTCAGAGGTATTTGATTGGCAAATCTTTTGGTAAACATCAGAACTATAATAACTGTAGTTTAGTTTGTGCTTTTAAACCCCAAACAAGTGTTTTTGTTGAAGTGGTTAAGGGTTTATTTGCATTTCTCTGTCGAAGCAGCAGTTCATTACCTCAGACACCCTTCATGTCAGCCCCATCTCTCGTTCCTCTGCATACGCCCTGTTCCTACTATGATATTTGGGTTGTGTTTATTTCTCTCACAAAAGCTCATTTCTATGAACGAGAGCACCCATCGGAACTCCGCTCGGCCACATACTAATGCAAACAACTCCGCTCAAGAATACCCAAACACATAGAGGAAGTCAGCGCAACTGGTCGCCACTATTGTTTTAACCCGTCGCAGATAAAAGACACTTTAAGCACCAATGGCTATAAATGACCAAAAATAATCCAGCAGCAGGCAGTGAGCAGGGTGGGCTGTCAGCACTGAGCACAAACCCATCTGTCTCACACACATACAGTAGCAAAGGAAGCACTGCACTGTAAAAAACACACACTTCGAGCCTTGTTTCTAACTTGGATTCAGGTTTATCTCGATTACTAAAGGCAAATTTGACAAAATGATAAAGATCTGATAACTTTATGTAAAAAGAAACATACTGATCAAAGAAATGGAAGTGGTGCAAAAGAACTAATGTCTGAACTGGTCACATCTCAGAAGCTAAGCAGGTTGAGCCTAGGCGGTACTTAGATGGGAGACCTCTGGAACCACAGGTGCAGAAGCTAGAGGAGATACTTGTTATGGTCTGTGTGAAAGGTATAATGGTCGGAAGGGTTGATGTCACAATTTGGCAGCGTTGCTTCTGTTATTCAGCGTCAGAGCTGTGACAATCTACTATAGATTACAAAGTGTGGAACGAATGAGTGTCATAAACATTTTTTTACACACTTTGATATTTTAGTTTAAATTAAATTCATAACTATTATTTTTATTAATGGTAATGCTATAGGCTGCTTTCCTTGGCTCATCCTGTCCTGTTTAGCTCTACAATGTTATTCTTGTTTTTTAGACAGCTCTCTGCTCTTGGCCATGATGGAGAGACTGCAGTGTGACTGTTTGAGGGTGTGGATAAATGTCTTTTATACAACAAGATCAGATAAATACAGGTAATATTTTTGTCTTTTTCAGATTTTGTCTCTCGTAGTACACTCATATTGAAATTCAGGAACGGTTTGAAAGAAGTAAAATAAATCAATAGTTTTACTTACTATTATATTTGAATTGATGTATGCATTCTGTCTGTAATTTAGGCCACAATGCTTTTTTCATCTACCCCTTAGCTCTGCCCCTATTCTTTATTTAGTGTGATTATTTGAAAACAAGATACCAAGCTAAATGACAAGTCCCTGAGGTTCCACGCTAATGTAGCCACTTTTCGGAAATGAAACAAACAAAAAAAGTAACATTTGCTTGCCAGTTTTGGAAGTTTTGAACAGATCAATTAATCTATTCACCATTTTTATATAATTTGGCTTTACAATCAACAAAAGATGTTCTTGTTTCATTTATTCCTGCATTATTAGACTGTGCTTTGCTTTTGAAATGAAAACAGTATGTTCCACCTGGTGATGTCATTAAATATTATTACATATCACAGAAATTTTTTTATGGCAATCTCATCTGGGGGAAAAAAAGACCAACAGTTATTATTTGTGTTTTGTTGAAGTGTGGCCAAAACAAAATGTTAACTTTAAAACTTCCACTTTATGACATCACAGTGGAAGAGAACATCATATGAAATGTGGATAGAGTAATGCAAAAGTACTGAAATAATTGTGAATGAAACAAAAATACAGCTCCAGGTATGTCTCTGATAAGGCAGAAAGAAACTGATAGGGTTAAATTTCATTGGAGTAAAATTGTTAAATCCTAAAACCAGAATCTGAAGAATTATTTTTTGCAGTGAAACGATTTTACCTTCACCTTATTAACATTCACATCCTGGAAAGGTGACTTCTTATTCGGGCACAGTGACAACCACCCACCCCCCTCCTCCTCCTCCACACACACACACAAACTCCCTCCCTCTCTCCACATCCCAGCCGTCAGCACTCTGCCCCACGATCTGCCTGCAGCTATAGGCACAGTGACAGGTGAGGCAGTGTTCCCCGGTGCTGGGCAGGGTGCGGCAGAGTGTGCGGGGTGGGCTAGGTGACACGGAGCCAGATTATCAAGCGTGAGATGCCCCCCATAGATACAAACTCCTCCCTGGGGATGAGTGGCTGTCTAGAAATGCTCTCTCTCTCTCTCTGCAGGATTGGCTGAGTGCTGTAAGCTGTAGCTGTGTTAGCCCTGCTCCTCCACAGTCTGCCTTCATCTTGATCCTTTGACTCTTCCCTCAGAGAGTCGCGCTCCTGCACACTGCGACGACTCATGAATCGGCCCACTTGACTTCTGATCCGACGTGCTGTTAAATCAAGTACAGTTCACTCTCTGGCAGTGGACTTGGGCAGGAGAAGTCGTACTGCACGTGCTTTTTTTTAATAGGAACTCTGGGTGTTTTTCAGACGCGCATTTTGAAAAAAAAAATACTTTTTACAACATTTAAAAATATATCTGGGGTGAATTTTGTTTTATTCGTGCTAGTTTATTGAATCTTCTTCTGAAAATTCTCTACCCATCAAACACACTGTTCTGAACTTTACACATTTTGTGACATCATTGACTGACCTCTGAGATCTGTTTTAAAGTCTAAAGACTAAGTGCCTTGCTCAAGGATGCAATGATAATTTGCTCTGGTCACCCCCCTGTGGCACCTGGTGTTCAAGCAGTCTCCTATCCAAATGCTGAGTGAGCCATGTTCTGCAAAGCTTCTAAGATTTGAGGGCATCAAACTTTGACAAACAAGAACCTGTATGAACAGACAGTAATTAACCAGACTGTCACCAAAGTGCATTCATTACAACTGTGTGCGAACATTAGCATTTCAGGAGCAAGATGGGCATGTTTACTTCACCTTTTAAATTTCCTCCACTGCCAAAAGATGCAGTCTAAAATAAATGTTTAACATGGGAACTATAACAGAAGTCATGTGTTTGTTGGTAATTGCAGGTGAAGCAAGCCACGCTCTGAGCTTTTAGCATCTTTGCAATAAAATACACAAATGAGTTGGAGCAAAAATATATTAGTATTACCATTTAGACTTTCACAACTGCAGTTTCACAGTTGTGAAAGTCTAAATGGTAGAGGATTTATGAGATCCAGAAAATACACTGTTAAAGTTCTTTAAAAAGAATTTAAAATTTAAAAGGTTTAAATCTATCTCTCATAAATCTTTTGACACATGAGGTTAATATCGACATCAATTAATTTCGGGTGCAATATGGTCAATAAACGTCTTTTTACAAACAACAAAGAGAGGACCACTTAAGCTCAGCCAATCAGAGAGCTGCCTTTGCCTCATGTTTAGAACTAATATTGATTTTTAATCAGTTCAGACAGCACTCAGTGCTGGATTTATCATAAACTAAATTAGTAAACACAAAGTTTACTAATTTATAACTAAAAAAGTGAGTTACCCCAACTGTAATAAAAGAGATTAAATAAAACCATTCAAAACAGTTTCTTTGATTCTGCGAAAATCTCAAATGTTTTTCAGTCACTAATATATCAGCAACCATGAGTATATGAATTGGGATGAACCATTTATGTCCCTGATTGGCCAATCCATCTGTCAGTCACGTTTGCCTAAAGTACACTGATCAAAAATATGAGCAGTTTGCTCTATAATGTGTATGAAAGCAAAAGAGCTGTTTCACTCAAATGTTGTTGACAAGTGTGTGTAAATGTGTTAGTGACCACTTCTCCTTTGCTGAGATAATCCATCAAACAATCTTAAATGTGTGGCATATTAAGATGATAATTAGACTGCATGAATACTGTACATAACAGTTCCACTGTCAGAAAAATTTCACAGTGTCACATTAATAAAAAAAATAATAATTTTGGCGGATAAAACTGGAAAACCAAGACTAGAAAACTGAAAAGATGAAATCATTGAAACATTATCACTGATTAAACTCAATATCAAACCGACCACTCTGAAGCAAATGAACAGAAATAAACATCGAGACTATTAGTCTCGAATTATAAAAGATTTGTTCTTGGACTCAAAGTGTGGAAAACAAGAGTCACGTTAAAAATAACATCGTCCTGTTTGCACCTTTGGAGGTCTTTTAGTAGGCCACTGCACATGAGAGATCATTTACAAATACGACAGGTCAAGGAGGTGATGATGCAATATAGTGACTCGTCTGGAGTTTGCGGTTGGTGGGGAGAGTCTTTAGTTCTTGTTTCTACTACCAGTACATTGCATTGTTTTAGTCGAGCCTAGGTCAAGTGTTGCTTATGGCAAGAATAAATTCTGGGTGCACAAATAATTAATGTTCACATTAGCAAAACAAACAAACAAAAAACTCAATGAGCTCATTTATTATGAAGAGCATTGCAGTGTTATTTTGTCTACAATTGCAAGGATCAATAATGGACAAATTCTGATGTGTTTAACAGAAATCAAACTGCATGAGTCCAAAAACAAATTTCCCTTTGTATTGTACTGGAATTGAACCACCATTCTCCCAGGTATAGCTGTGTCTTTTATAACAGTATAAAGTTATATCACCCATTTCAAAATGCACTTATCACACCATACATAAGCTTGCCACAAAACTTTAACCTTTTGAGTTTTCAAACACACTCAATACTTTCTTCTAAAACTAAGGCGAGGTGTGCTGCAGAGGCCTGTTCCGTGGTAAATTGTGTCTGTCAACTCCAAAACCAATCGCTGGTGGAGAGAAGAGCTGTGAATGTGATGGGTGCAGATGAAGGCCGGGCGGGTGGGCAAAGGGAACGGACTTGGGTCCTCGTGCTGGTGGTCTGCAGGTGAGGTGTTTAATGAGGCACTCAGACCAGGCTAATACCTTCACACTGGCCTGATTAGTGCGAACATGCCCAGGCTGACACCACCGAGACAGTGCCAGTGCCAACCTGCTCCTCATTATTACTGCTCCAACTCCAGAGAAAGGACTCAAGCTTTTTCTCACTGCAGGGATTGTACTGTTATAGGTCTGAGCTCCATTCAAGAGAAGTTAAAATAGGTTGATGACAAGTGTGAGTTGACCAGGAGCTGATAGGTTGGCACTTTTTGGAGCAAATATGACATTTGCTGTAGCCTTTGTTAATTTTTGTGATGGTTGGAAAGATGTATTATTTATCAATTATAACAAAAACATAATCTTAACCTACCCCAAGCCCCAGCCCTAAACTTAACCATTTTAGTCACTTGAAGCCTAAATATACCTGTATTAAAGCTAAAGAAAATGGCCGTGCTTCAACTTGTGTTTTGTGCAATATATATGGCATAACATAGATGCATAAAAGGAAATTGGGTTAATCATACACTATTTTTGTGTCTTGGTATATACCAGGGGTGCCAAACTTTTTTCCTTGGTGGGCCAAAATTTGCTGATTTTTTCTTTGTGGGCCAAAAGATATTGCATTGAAGAGTGCCAGGGGCCAAACATAATTTTGTTTGGCATTTAAAAAAACATTTTGAGAAGAGATGGAGATTAAAATATTTTTTATTATCACATTTTAAGAGATTGCACATGAAATTTTCTTTTCAGCACAAAATTGAATCAAACAGTTAGTCCTAACAAACCTGAACAACCCTTCGCGGGCCAAATTGAACCATCTGGCGGGCCGAATTTGGCCCCCGGGCCCCACTTTGGGCACCCCTGGTATATACGCTTTCTTGACCAGTCAACATCAGTGTTGGTCTTTCAAGCGCTCATGCTCAAGAAAACTAATCCTCCGAATTGAAAATGCAATGAATAATTGAAATGATAACTGGATACAGAGATTAACGATGGGGGCTCTGTCTCAGGTGGTCATCCCAGCTGATTCAGGGTTGAGAGCGGAGACAATCAGTGTTGTTGAAGGGCTGTGTAAATAGTGCTTCTGAATAATTAGAGGTGTGGATGTAGGTGAGTGAGGTGTGATTTGTTGGAGGTTGTGGTGAGGTCCTATACTAGCGCCATCCAGAGTCTCTGCTCCATTTCATTTCACTCCAGCAAGTAGGTCAGGAATTACAGAGTTTGTTGTAAATCGAGCTTCAGAAACGATCGACCAATCAGCAAGCAGCAGCGAAGTCAAATCCAAGTGTCTGTTTGTAGTTCCACAAGTTTGCTGTTAAATATTAACTTTCGATTTGATAATGTACCTTTAATCTGTAAATTTGCGTCACAGAAAGCATAGACATGTCTATTATCATGTTTACATGCAGCTAATAAACCCTTAGCAATAACCCGACTGCACACAGTCATGTCAACACCTGCAAGAAAACAAATATACTCAAATTCCCTTAGTTAAAAACAAGAATTAGGAATAATTGCTCATGTAAACGCCAATTGGAAGATTCCGATGTAAAATGAATATTAAGGACTCCTCGCTGATGTGCACTTAGCTTTGACTTAACACAAACTGCTGAAAGAAACACGGAAAACATGCGCACGGAGAGACAACACCAGGTCGCTTATGAGTGTTTGTTTTCATGTGTAAGCACTAAACAGATTATAACAATATAAAAGTGCAAAAGATTAAAAACCCTGTATATTTCTGGCATGCCTTATGTAGACTGTTTGTGGACACGGAGAGCAAATCTTCCAAAGTGTCTCTGGGTGTTGAAGATTTGCATAGTCCATTATTATTCCACCATGAACTTGCAGAACTGCTGTCCAACTGTCTGGTTAAAGTGAGCTGTCCTCCACATGTTTGTGTCCAACTGTAGGCAATCTTTCTTTTTTTCCCGTGTGCTGGTCCTCGGTCCTTTCCGTGTGTTTGTTTCTGGCAATCTGGGTTTCCTCTCGCACTCCAGGTCCTCGGTCCCTCCATGTCTGCATCTGTTTTTTCGTCTAGAGCTCCAGGTCTGTGGTCTTCCACACATATACCGCCTCCTTTGGAAACTCCCTTGGGCTGAATACTGCAGACCAGTACCGCTGGTCTCAGTGAGGAGGCTCCTCCACCGTGAGGACCGGAAGTAAAGCAAATTAAACCTAATTTTGAGATGCTTGAAAGAGATGCTGGATCAAGTAGTTTTTATGACAACCGATAACTTTCACGAGACACGAATGTGACGAATTAACAATAACGTTTTTAAACAAAAAAGTTTTTATTTACATAACATAACAATTTTATTAACAGGCCTTGTGGCGGTCTTAGTGTATGCTAATTGTCAGGACGGAGGGACGGTGATAAGTTTAGGGTAAAGGTTACGATTAAAAATATTAACATTTTGGCCCATGGCATCCAGCTCACTTATCTTGCACTCTCCCATTGTAGACTTGAGGGGTGCGGGAATCGAACCTGAAATCTTTGTATTGAAGACCGCCGCACTACCCACTCAACCACCGATCTTATCAACTCACTGGGCCCTGGCGTCTTGTACTGTGTTTGTTACACGGAAGTATAACAGTTATGGTTTGTTAACACACAGCGACAAAATCACCTGGGCTAATTTCTTCAACGTTATTGGCGGGCGCTAATAATGTTTTAAGCACATAGCGCCACTTAATGTACCATGGTATCTTAAACATATGGGTGAACATCCGGGCTTTAGGGTCCTCTGGATGGAGGTAAGTCACGTGAGGGTCCTCCTCATGGAGGTCTGCGAGGCAGGGTCCTCCTCATGGAGGTCTGCAGTCAGATGCCTCTCAGTGATTGGCTAATGCAAAAATAGACCCAACTACCATAGGACAAAAAAGCTCCAATGTTGGAACGTCAGACTGTTTCTTCGGAGTGAAGTGAAAAAAAGCTGGTACATGAGGTCCTGCTCCAGAAACTCAATCATCAACTCCATTTACTGTAAAGGAAAAGTTACTTTTGACTTTTCTCAAAAGTTTTATTTAAGGACAAGTTTAATGGCAGATGCATTATTATCGCTATCTTTTTTGTGTTATGTTTGCTACAATATGCACAAGTTTAGACTATTCAGGTTTTTAAAAAACAGTTTAATCACTGCGGTCTGTGCATTAAATTGTGTTGCTACAAAAAACTAATATTGACATTTTTAGAAGAATTTTCAAAACTGCGTTGTTTGACTTCAAGGTCAAAAGTAAAATTTGCATAGCAATCGTTGCCAGCACATGTTTTGTGTGTGTGAGTTGTGTTCAGTGCTTAATTTGTAAATCAAACTTTGCTGAAACAAAATGTAGCTTTGAACCGAGGTCCAGACTAGGTCGAATCTTTACAGAAACAAGGACAACCCAATTGTCCATCTTACTCCATTTTAAACAATAAAAAAGTGTATTTTTTGTGCGTTGCACATTTTCATTCATTCTGACAACACACCTGCTGCTGAATCCAATCTACAAAGTGACAGGATGCGCTCCCACAGGCGCTCATCCTACCTCCACATCAGTATTTGACCCTCGACAAGTTCTTGGCTGGTTTATGCTGCACAAAACAGTGTGTGTGATGGAAGTACAAATATCTAATAAATGTTGACTGTATACAGTCAGCCACCTGGACAAACAGCCTTAACACATCAGGCAGACTCATGCTGGACATCAGAACATTGCAAACCTAGTGACCGCACTCCTTCATCAGACGTGATAGCCAAAATACACATTAAAGTAGCTACACTTACGAGGAAAAGCAGACAGATGTATCCTCTTTATTGATCTGTACACTCCAAACACGAGTGACTCTCTTCTTCACTCTTTTCTACTGTGTGTACATTTTGTGATACATTTTAAAACCAAGTCTGTTGCTTAAACTTTTCAGGGTTAAAATAAAGTTTCCGTAACAATGGCTGTTGGTAAAAGCAATCAGCACGTCCAGCACACGAGCGGCTGACCTCCCAATGACAGGCACAGCAGAAGGTCTGTGTGTTCAGGCAGTATGTAAAGGGCTGTCACTGCTGCAGAGTGGGAGAAAACAGCAAACAATTACCACGTATAATACAGCCATGACCGGAGAGTCCCCACTTTTAGATCCGAGCCAATTAAACGTGTTTGTATGCTGTGAGTGGAGAGGACAGTGAACCCTCGCACTGTTAATGACTAGAAACGCCAACTTACTCTTTGAAGAAGCGGCAGACATTTTTGTTTGTAAGGCTAATATCAAAAACAGGGCTAAAGATGAGCAGCTCCGCCACCTTAAAGCAAACTTTGAAGTCCGAGTGGTAAAAAGATGTAGACAATGCAATTACAGTTTATTGGCTTGAGCCTCCTGCACGCTATAGGAGTTTTGGTCGATTTTAAGCCTGATGTACCCCTTTGCGAGTTTAGGGAGGCGTGGCCAGAGTAAGGATTTACGTACGTGTACATGAAGGTGAAGGTAGCAACAAACCACATCTGGTGAATCTACCTTGTGCCGGTGGCTCTTAAAGTGTAAAATAAAGAAGTGTTGCCTCACCATTTGTAAATAAACGGAACACAGTTCGTCAAAGTGCAGGATTCTTGTTTATATCATATTTCAATGAACATTACACATGTCATCTCCAACGCACCTGGTCCTTAAAAGAAGTGCGAAACAACTTTTCTGGATTATAGAACATGACCAACAACCCTGTTGTTGAAGCGTTTTCATTTCACGCCCACAATGCAACAGTGTAACAGCTCCTTACCTCTAATGACCCTCCACTCTCCTGTGACCTTTATAAACCTGGTTTAATCCACTCACGTTTTGCTTTTATAACCGCGCACTAAGAAAACACTCTGCGCTCGATCACGTGACACGCTCACTGCTGCGCTCCACAAGTCTGTGTCGTCTCTGTTTTACCTGCAACATGATGCGACTGTGAGACAATAAAATGTTGTAAATATTCTTATGTCTTGTACTTTTGTTGATTGATCTAAAATCATAAAAGATCTTAAACTCCTCAAGTGTGCATATAGCTTTAGCGTTTATCTAAAAGGCTGAGGCTGTGTCTGAACCTCCACACTATTCACTATGGCGCACTATTCAGAAGTCACGCCATTTTGTAGTGGTGTCAGAATGTCCAGCAGGTCAAAAGTAGTGCACTCAAAATTTCACACAATGTATCTGGCAAAGTAGTGAGCATTGATGGTCACTAGAATGGTCAATTAGACCACAATTCATTGCGAGAATCGAAAAAACAACACGGACAGCGTCAGGTCTTCAACTGTAACCAACACTACTGAAGTCAAGATGAGAAAAAAAAAAAAAACACTTGGCACTGTTGAGCTGGAAGAATAAACAAAACACTCGTGACTAAAAGCCGTTTGCCATAAATATGCTAACGTTAGCTGCTTACCCTAGTTTGGGCTGTAAAAAATGGCTTATTCAGGTTGTTTGCAGTTAAATATGTTGTCCAAGTTAAACCAGACTTGTATTATGATTAGTAGTCAACAAATACGCGCATGTCAGAAGGATTTTTATCTGACTTTTGCCGACCGTTGTTTTAACTGAGCCCGATCTCACAAGAAAGCGTACATTTACCACAACATTACACAACATGTAAATTACGTATGATTAGCACGAGTTCACAGCTGTCTCGCGTAATTATAGTACGCGTCACCAGGGTGCGATATCCTGGGGGGATGGGAGGGATTATCCCTACCTCTGGTTTGTCTGTCCCTCTCTCTGCTTGTACTTTCTCCATCCCTCCTTCTGCTTTTATCTTGTATTATTTGTAGGGGGGGGGGGGGGGGGGTAAAAATAACAAAGACTGTCCTAGTTTTCAAAGTGTTCTATCAATCCCAGCGTAGTCTCGTTGAGGTTTTTCCCTTCTCCCAGTGCTGCTCCTTCGCTCAACAGGCAGCTCTCATGACAGCCAATAGCGTTACACTTTCACACACAATCCTTTTCTGATTGGCTATTCCTCTAACTTTTTCTGCGCGCACAAGCATAGTTTAAACGGACAGATCTCAATAATGACCATAGGCGCCGCTGCGCTGATCTGTCTTTCACTCTCTTCTCTCTCTCTCAGCGCTGTCATTTATACCCGGGTTTGGTCACTCGGAGCCGCTGTGCTGCTGCTCTGTTCTCTGCCCTGTGAGAGCATGGTTTAATCCACCACTGTGCGTAAAGCAGAGCGGGAAGATCAAGTCAGGAACAGAGACACGAAAATGTTGACGTGCGATGCGATTCAAAGCGGGACAAGACACGTATTAAGTGACGAACTGCACTGCTCCTGTTTGTAGAACCCGGTGCCACGAGAGCTGCGCTGAGGACAAACCCAGGGCTCTGCGGAGCTACAGTATATGTACTGAATGGAGTCTGTTCATTTTGTGAGGAAACGTGCCAGTGCGCGCCAGAATTCTGTTAGTTGCAAGTGGTAAAGAAACGGAATGAACACGGGAAGGAGAGACGCAATTGTAGTGGCGCGCGTGTACGTGGTGCGCATGCGTGTAGCGCGCGTGCACAATATGTGCGTGCACGTGGTGCGCGTGTAGAATGACTTATAGTTTTCTATCCCCCCTTCTGTTTTTTTGACAAATCGCACCCTGCACGTCACAGTCCCCATTCATTTCAGTGGTGGTTGTTAAGACCTGTTCTTATTTATGAATATTAATGACATCCCGATTCTAATCTTAACCTGCCCCAAGCCCCCATTTTAGTAACTTTATGCCTGAACTTACTCGTTTCACTTGAAGAAAACATCCCCATGTGGCTTCAACCAAAACTCGTCCTATTTTGACGCTGTGAAATGTTGTGTCATTTTCACGCCTTTTCATATCGTGCCGCGTAACATAAGTACTAAAAATAGCTCTGAACTCATGGTCAAAATGCGCTGTTTTTGTGTCGTGGTAAAAGTTCGCCATCTAGTGAGACTGTGTTGTTTAACTTAAGGGAGAGAGTCACGTGACCCGAATCTGCTGAAAGTAGTAGTCCACTGAACAGGGTAGGATTGTATTTGTGTTTGAGTGGATAGGGAACAAGTGTGGACGTTTGGACACAGTCTGAGAGTTGTCTGACTGCTGCAAGTGACATTCAATGAATATTGTTTAATGCAGTTTTGTAGTAATAGCTACAAAAACTGAATTAATCTAGTCATTAATTAAATTCACCAGATGTGTGAAATGATCTTTTGACAAAGAAAAGGTAGAGCGTTATTATTAAATATTTTCCTGCCATGGATATTTTAGAACATTTGTTCTCATTTCAAAGCATGCTCAGTTTAATTTGCACTTGATACTGGCCAAGATTAGATCTGTACAGAAAGCCACACATTATGTTAGGTGGTAAGTTTGAGGATCACTGACTTAAATGGACTATACCCAATTTTTTTCACCGTAGCACAGATATCTTCAGGTGGAAATTAGTAATTTCTAATATGTAATAATGATTGACCAAACTCCACTAAGCTTGTCTTGTTGTTAGCATTGTGTCTAGTTAGCATGCCAGCTCCTAACAGCTGTGAAAAAGCTTAAAACACATTGTCCTGAACAATTCGGAGGTTCAAAATGCATTAGTTAAGTGAGAAGAACATATATACAGACAAAAAGTTAACCAAAAAAGTTAACACAATGCACTTTAAATTGTGTATTGCAAACTGATACAGGACGTCATATCTCTCAGTGATGTTTGGAGTCGATGTGCTCTCAGCTGCCAGCCTCTGCCTGTGTCAATCCTCTGCCGTCTTGGTGCATCCACACACTACCACAACCATCAATTTCTCATGAAGAAAGTTTACACAAAGACAGTGCTCACTGCTCATGCTTTGTGCCATGTTTTCTCCCAGGAAAAAAAAACCAAAAAACAATTTACCTCATTTGCGTGCTTCCTTCAAAAAAATGACACAACGTTCAGGTCCTGTCCTTCAATTTAAGTGGCGCAAAATGGCAGTTATCGGAAACGGGCAGTGTCTGATAATGAGCTCCTTGGTGCATTCCTTTCCAAAGCATCCTGGGAGCTCGTTAGGAGGCATTCCCTTGTTTTATACAATCATCTTCCCCCATTTTATTTTGGTATAAATCTTGGATACTTTGCTGTCTGTTTGCCCCCTGGCCTCCTACACCCTCCGCGTACGCCAGGCTGTAATGGCGGCGTTTTGCTCACGGTTTTGGATTCCCATGGGGCAGAGTGGGATGCGGCGTATACCCGCTGGGAGCACATCGGCAGACTGACATGTTTAAGAGGGCTCGGATGACAGGGAGGGGGTGAGGAGAGGGAGAGCAGGCTGTGACGGGGAGAAGAAGAGGTATATGCGAGATGTCTCCATACAATGTGGAGAGGGGAAATTGCTGTCTGGTATTTGCAAATGAGAATGAGTCATGACGCGCACAAGAATGGCACAGGAATGTCTTTGTGCAAATATGTACGTGGAAACTACAATGAGCCAAATGTGGTCAGAAGTAAAATGACAGATTACATCAGTTTTCTAATTGTTTTTCAATATAGTTGACAACATGACTGTTAAACAAAACAAACTAGAGTCAACTTATTCACTGTTTCTTATGTTCTTAAGCTGCAAGGTGCATAGACATGTCATGTTATTGTACAGAATGGGGCTGCAACCAATTAATTTAAACCATTAAAATCTAATTAATCACCACCACTGTAATAGATGATTATTAATTTTCTGTAAATTTCAAATATTCGTTAACTAGTCAACAGCTACATTCCAAAATAAACTGTCAACAAGTTTTAAGGCTGAGATTGAAACAAATGTACTCCTGTTTCATCTATCTCAAATTTAATTTAAAAAAAAAAAAATCTTTACCTGCTGTTTAGTCTTTCCATAAACTGTGTTTAGTCAGTCAGGAACCTCTTGGGCACTGTGGCAGAGTGGTTAGCACTGCCTCGCAGCATATGTCACTCAGACTTTCCTGTATGCATTTTTTCTGCCCAGTGAGTTTTCTTTGGGCTTTGTGTGGTTTCTCCCACTTAACCAAGCCTAAGGACACTGTCCCTGAGCAGTGCCCTGTGGAGCTCAGCTCCTGAGGTGATGCTCCAGACCAAAAGTCTTGATAATAAGTTGAGAAATTGTGTTTTCAGCTTTGTTAAAGCTACAGTGTGCAAAAAAAAAGTCTCCAAAGGCATTGAAGGATGGGTCATATGCAGAGTTTGTAATGGGACATTAAATTGGTAAAATGGGTAAGTTTAGGCTTGAAGTTATTAAAATGGGTAGTTTAGGGCTGGGGCCTGGGCTAGGTTAAGATTAGGATAAGGATTTCATAAAATATACATAAATAGTAACACATCTTTACACCACCAAAGAAATGAACTGGGGCTACAACGTGTGTCATATTTTAAATTGCCCCTGCTTGAGGATAAAGAAAGTTGTTGAAAAGGTGTGAAATCATGCTGATCATACACGATTGACATGCCCTGTCATGTACAGTATATACTGAATATACACTTTCTTGTGAGACCGTGTTCTATAATTTTAAACTTAAGCTATTTTGGAAGGCCTATTTTTCTACTGTTGCCAAAATATTGGGTAAAAAAGTAATAATAATAATAATGTTTCCACAAACGTAACAGTAATGGAGCCTGAATGCAGTGGGGTCAAACAGCCCTGACTCAAATAAAGAGTATTTTAGTGGGACTGGTGTGAGGCTGGAGCAGAGATGATCAGTGGACATTGTGACATTTCTAAGAGGTCTCCAGTGTGGAGATGCACACCTGTCTAATGAGCTGCTAATGGAGATGCTAATAGAGCTGGGCCAGTCTCTTCTATTGGGTAAACACAGTGTGACATAAGCAGCAGCACGTCTTCAGCTCAGCTTTTAACTGACCAATAATGAGTCTAATAATATTACAGAGACAAAATGTCATGACCACTGGCAGATTTTAAAGTGAAGCTAAACATGAAGTCCTTCACAAAAATATGTTTTTACTAAACTGTGTGTGGTGTTTAATAGTATCCTTATTTCCAGCTGCTAAGAGTACCTCCAAAACCTCCAAAAATATTCCTTTTATTTTGAAGGTGAGAAATTGTGTTAATAATAATAGCTAAACGGTTTGCATATACAGTAGATCTCAGTCAAATATTACTTTGATAAATTTTAATAAATACAAACATTTCCAATATTTATTGATTATTATTCATTATTTTTTATTTTCTTTTTTATATATGTCTATTATTATTACTATTATTGTTATTGTTATTATTATGTTTTAATTATTATGATTATTTTTTATAAGCTCTACTATAATTTGTACTGTTTAAACCCCTGTTGTAGAGTTTCCTTTTCATTTAACCCATCAAAGTTGTATTAGAGTGATCATATTTGAGTAATCTTTTTTCTCCAGTGGATGAGCAGCCGTGAGACCGTTAGTCGTATTACCATTTTGGAATCCTACACAACACATCTTTACTCTGCACAATTTTGTATTATTTTCACAAAATAAAAATAATAATAAAACCAAACTCACTGTCATACTTTCTCTTTAAAGACCAAATGAATATGGTACAGATGCAGGCCTAAAACTAAAGTAAGCCTTTTTTTTTTTTTTTTTTTTTTTTTTTTTACTTAAGACGCTTTGGCTCAATATTGTGCTTGAAATGGACAACATTACAAATGGGTTTAATCAGATAGTTCACTCTATTTGTTTAATTATCAGGGACAGTGAACAGGATATTCTTTGTTATTTACTGTAAAATCAGAATGAAGTATGTTCTCTGAGTTTAAAATGGGTGTGCTGCCGCCATCATCCCACTTATTGTAAAGGAAATTAAACGGTAATGTTGATCCCACACATTGTTGAAAATAATTGCGTTTGCGCTTGACTGAGCAGTAATTTCTCCTAAACAACATAAATTGAGTGGATAGTTTCTCTCCCTGTGGTGTGGACTATAATGGCCGGTGTTTGGCGCTTGGCCGGGGAGCTCTGAAGGATTGTGAGCCAGTGGACAGTGGAGAGTGGTATCCGCACACAGCCGCGGGCCTCTCCATTATAAAGCTGTGTGGATCATATAACACAGAGACAGGCTGAACGCACATCTGCAAACCAATCCATCTCATACTGTCTGCTCTGCCTCCTCAAGCTCTGTTCTTAGTCTGATCTCACCTATGAAATGGATAAAAAAAAGAACATGGATTGGAATAGGTGTCTGCTGCCTGTCCTTCTTAAAGAGACAAGATATTAAGTTAGTGAGTCACTTTCATGAAGTTGTAGAATACTTGTTGCTTCAAGTAATTTACATTATTATCTAAAATCTGCACTTCAAACAGAGCTGTCAAACTGAGAGGGCTGGAGAAAAAAAGTGCTATAAGAGGAGCAGAGCAGTGTGATTGGTGAAAACAAGTAGTTCTCATTTATGTTGCTTTGTGAAGAAGTGCATGAACAAGAAAACACAAACTTCCACAAACTTGATCATTTTTTGTTTCTCTCTTTCTGTTAACCTGGATAGCCAGATGGTTTATCTTGTGATATTTGGAAATTCACAAACTAAGATAAACCATCAGGCCTTCCAGCAGCCCGACTGGTTTGGGAGTCTGAGCTGTGCAGGACGGCTAGGAGCACGAGTCTACTTCAAGCTAAACAAATGGCTGCTCCTGTGGATATTCGTGTTTCTGCTGCTTTTGATGCGGTTTTATCAGAAATATGGAGTAATTTCTATTTGAAACAAGAGCAGTATGTGTGACACGTACTTGTCCTATCCCGCGGACATTGGATACACCACTACAATTTGTTACTGTGATTGGTTAAGCACAAATAAGAACTAAACATCCCACCTTTTCCCAAACGCTTTTAGCGAGTAAGGTTCAGATGGATGTGGAAGAACTCAAATCGGAGTTCAACACAGATCCATCTGGTGTGAGCCAGGTTATCTTCCTGTCTCATCGCTAAAGCCTGAGCTGTATAAAGTTACATTTTTGGATTGGTTTGATCATTTCTTTGTCAAGTTGCGTTTTTTATAAATCACAAGCACAAACTTTCTACTATGTCACATGGAAATTGACATATGTAAAATATGTGTACCTGCACAGCCTGCACACATGCCACATGTTTGAGCTCGTTCTTCTGCGTTGTTTTAAAGGGCACCTATTGTGTAAAGTCTACTTTTCTGAATTTGTAATAGTGTTTTCTCATCATTAGTTAACTGATGAACTCGTGCATGTTTGAGTCATCTCCTGTTGTCCTGCAGCTGATGCTCCTATGCTTAGTCTTCACCTACCCACTTTTCTGTATTTACTTGTGATTACTCAAAAAAGCAGGGTCAAGTAGCCACTTTACAACATTAAAAACAAGTCCAAACTGTGCAGCTTTTAAAAGTAAAGTTTTACTTTTAAAAGCTGCAAGGCAAGAAAAGGCAAGGCTTATCAGTTCTGCAATTTTGAACATCAAGTCAAAAGATGTGTTTCTGTTTCTAATACGTTTTTTGTCAATTTTATGTTTCACCATATACAAAAGGTAAATTACTGACCTACAGATGCTCTAGTTTTTCTACTAAATACACAGAAAAAACACATGAGGTGTCTTTTAAAGTAATTGCTTGACTTGTTCTGTGTATTTCAAATAGCAAATCAATCTATAGGTCATGTCTGTTTTCATGCTATTTTGGTTGTTTGGTTTTTACAGATGTTCATTTATTGGCTAAATGTGTAGCTTCTTGGATCAAAACCAACAATTCCCACAGCTTTAGGTTGTAGTAAGGACATGCTTTTATACCATAAATGTCTTCATACTCTGAAAACCATCAAATTAGCAAGATATAAAACTTCACCCAAACATACTGAATACAAACTGCATGTTTGTAGCTTGAGCCAGGACAGAATAACAATCAGGTTTGACTCAGCACACAGTGCTCTACCTTTAGCCCAAGTGTACATGTTGATGGACACTGTGTGTCAGAGCGGGTGTTTTGGGTCACCTCTCCTTGATTTTACCCTCACCCGCCTTTCGCCCCACCACTGTCTGCAGCCTCACAAAGCAATGGAGTAATGAGTCCCCAGGCAGTCAGGCAGGATTGGGCTCTGAATAGGTAATGATGCAGGGGAAGGTGTCTGATCGCAGATATAATATAGTCTCTGTGCATTCTTCCCGCCCTGACACAATGGACTCTATTGAAAATTTATTGTATTGTGCTGATACCATGTTCTCGGCTCTGCTCATAAAGTCATATTGTGATTTTTTTTTTCATAGTTAATGGTCTATAGACTCTGTGGACCCACATATGCATGCTGCACATGCTTCCAGACGCATATTAAGAAAAAAGACATGTACATTATAGTCTGTGTTCTGAGGCAGAGGCAGCTGAATGACAAAGACCTGTTCACAACCACACCTAAAGCATGTGCAGGTTAATTACATGTTTTGAGCCATTACACAAAGTAAACTGTAGAAAAGGAATTGTTATTCTTTACAAAAGGAGGCATATAGCTGTGTAGAAAAGACCAACCCATTAAAGTCAGTATATTTTGTAACAGTTTTTAGCATTACTGAGAGATGACAATAACATAGCTTACCTTGCCTAAACATTTGAAACAGAAGAAAAAAAATTTAAAGATTTTTTTTTTTTTTATTATTTTTGTTCAAAAATTCATAATATGACAAAAGTTAAGACACCCTCACATGTATTCCCCTTGAAATGGCTCAAATCACACACAGGTGATTCACGGCGGTGCCCAAGATTAGCAGATCTTTATTTAGTATTATTGAATGAGATATGCCGTATTTAAACCTCAGACATTAAGATTAGCCCACCTGATATGTGAGAGCAAAAGAACTATAAGAGGGCTTAAACAATAATTAATGTGGCCAACTATGTGTTTGCAAGGAAAAAGGATTTAATAAAAAAAAAAAAAAAAAACTCTCCAGAAAACTTGACATCAGTCTTTCTATGTCTGGGGAATAGTCTACAAGTGGAGGGCTGACAAAACAAATGTCTACATCCCCAGGTCTGGCCTCTCCTCGAGCAAATTCTGATACACGACAGAATGTATTGTACGGCGGATTTTATGATATTGAGCTAATCGAGTCCTGCTGCAGCAAAGCAGCCCCAAACCATGACAATGTCCACGCCATACTGCTCATTCTTTTTCTAAAATGCTGTCTTCGGTCTAAATCAATGTTGAACTCATCAGTCCAATAAACATTTTTTCAGAAGCAGGAGGTTATGTTAAAGCTAAGGTATACTTTATTGTCCCATCCTTTAATTGCTCTGAGCCAACTCCTCAGCAGTGAGCACCACAGTGCAGCACTCGGGGATCCATCTCTAGACAGGTCAGGACTTCCGTAGCTGGAGGATATTACCCTAACACGCATGTTTTGGTTGGTGGTGGAAGCTGAAGTGCCCGGATAAAACTCACCCAGACACGGGGAGAAACATGCAAGTTCCACAGAAAGACTCTGGCTGTATTGGAGTAGAACCCGCAATCTTCTTGCTTTGAGGCGAAAGCTCTTTTCCACCCTGCCACTGAATCAGTATAAGCTGGACTTTTCTGAACGTTTCAAGCCCACCTATAAACATCCACACAAACACACATGAATCAAATTACAGTTTTGAATAAACTAATGTTAACACTGTTCTAACATAGTCATAGAAGATTTTGCACTACATGTCCCCTTCAAATAACATAAAAAATGCAAGCTATGTTTTAAAACTCTCTTACATAAGACATACATTGTATAATAGTTAAAATGGTTTAATTGCACATCTGTTTATAGCTAAGCTTTGCTGTGGTTCCCAGCAAAGGGCATAAGACACTTCTCCATGTGATCATCTGGATTTAATGTTGAATATTCATGTGTTCTGGGTCTGACTTTACACAATTGAGATGACAACCTTTGAAGCCTTCTCTAATCAGCAGTGACATCATGTCTTTTGGTGAATGGTCTCAACTTAAACAGTGCTTTTTCTTGGGGTAGAAACTTGGGGTGAGGCTGGTTAAGTGTCTTGCTGAAGGACACATTAACAATTCACCTAAGAGAACTGCAATCAAAACACCTAACTGTGGATCAATGCACCTGACAGCTTTATCACGGATGCTTCTGTCGAGAGTGGGATTTGAGCCGCCAACCCAACATATTTATTAAGGAGATGAACATTTGTAAGTGTGACTTAGTTTCTGCTCTCCCTCATGTTTGTGGCTGATTCCACATTGCTGCAGGTTCATCTCAAAGCCTCTGTCTTTCTTTTTCACACTTAAAGCACGCAATACAAATGTGTCTAACTGGGTATTTTATTCGACATTGCAGAATTGGAGGGAAAGGTCTATTGTGGTCCTCTCTAGTTACAATGGTCAATGCATGACACACAGCCACAGTCAAACTAATAATAAAGGCTTATCTCATTTTCATCATTCTGTCCTCGAGTGTTCACACTAATCACAATCTGAAAACATCACTTAACAAAATATTCCATCCCTGATTAACAGTACTTCAGAATAACTGGACAAACTCTTGCTTTCTGTGAAGTAATCTAGTCATCCTCCAATGGATAAAACTGCCTTCTAAATCTATAAGTAATTTCCTGAGTTATTGATTAGGAGATGTGCTGTTGTAGTATTACAAATGACATGTGTAGTTGAACACAGTGGCCACTGTGTGAGATGGCTGAGTGTGCAGATTGCTTACTGTTAATTTGAATATTAACTTCAGCTGCATAAGACCAAAGCAACAAATGTTCTTTAAACTAAATAAGGAATAATACACATTTCACTTGCCAGTTTCAAACCTAGAAACAGACCAATACTGGTGATTGGTGGACTAAGATTGATCTGAGACAATTGGTGAGCATTAAGAAACTGAATTATGTGTAGATAACTTATTTTGTTAAAGATTACATACCATGTTCAATCAGATAACTACTGCTACAGAAGAAACAAAGAGCAGTAATGTTATCTGTTTGTTGTGCATGTTTTGGCCATGATTCATCTGATTTGCATAGCACTCACAGAAGCACCACATTGCATTACACATTCACTCCACTTTTGGGCATAAAAGGCTTGGGAAGGTGACGTCACACAACAGTAAAATGTTCAGTTGGTCTAAACTTACCAGTACTAGGGTTAGGTTAGGGTTAGGTTAGGGTTACCATATTTCTATGGTAACTGTTGTCGCCTCCCGGGGCCAAAAACAAGGCTGCCAATCTCATCGCTTCTTGGTTAAGGTATACTTTCTTAATTTCTTGTGAGGTAATTATTCATTGCATTTGATCCATCCACCTGTCAGGAGCAGAGAACACTCGCAGTCCCATCTCCAGGCCTGGATCCTAAGCGGACAAATAAATAGCTCCTGTTCCTACATTTTGTCTTTGGAGCTAATCACAGGGTCAAGAGTAGAGTTCTAGACACTTAGACTAACAAGGTTCAGTTGTGGTTGAAGAATCCAAAGTGTTGTTGTTTTTTTTATTTATTTTGAGGAGGCATTTTTTGGCACTACACAGTTATTCAAAATTTCTCATACGTCAGCTTATTCACAATCGCTCAGAGGTGTGTTTTCTTACTGAGTATCCAAAGTAATCATTATTAGCGCTTGGCCTCCATTAAAAATGGTGTCATCAGCACATTCTCCAATGTTAAAACTCCCTTTCACTAGCGGGGGAGGCAAAGTCTTACATTAAAAAAAAAAAAAAAAAACATTATTGTCCATCTGACACAGCAGGTGCAGCCATCTATTCTCTGTTTTTATGTATCTCTGAATATGATGCATGCAGCTGTGTGAGTGTTACTGAAGCACGTTTCTCCCACACCACCTGCAGACTCTGAACTCATCGTACCATCACTTTACTCTGCAGTTTTTCTAGTATTTAAACAACATGCAATTAGCCTTTTCATCAGCATACCAGGTCGTAAGATGAAAAAAGGATTTTAAGAGCTTTCTATCAAGCCACTGGCTAGCGAATGGTTGGCGGGGGCTATAACATTCGTGCCCATCTGTTAGCAGGCCGCCTGGTGTGGTGGGACCGTGGAGTTGCCAGGTTGTGCAGGTAAACTGCCTCACCCTGGAGCTAGTGTTTTCCATCCGTCTTAGAGGTGGGCTCATAGAGGCCAGCTGGTGAGAGGAGGAAGATTGGCCCCTCAACACATGGGGGACCCCTCCAGTCACCACCAGCTATTGATCAAAGATAATAGAGGTGGTGAGTGAGAGAGAAAGTGCTAAGTGGATACATTAATGCCCGTTATAAGCAGCAGGGCCACAGTTCACACAACTTATTTAGATGCTCATGGATGAATTTAGTTGAACTATCCTTCTTCTGCTAAAAGGTTCTGGTATATTAATACAGCAGCAGTCAAAAGCCAGGGATACACACATTATTCACTGTCAGGAATGTGCTTAAGGAAAACACCAGTGCTAAGGTCTGCTGATATAGCAGGATGGGGACATCATACCTGTGTGCATTGTTAGTGTCTGAGAGAGAGCTTTTTACTCCAGAAAGTCATCCATAAAAGTAGGCTATTTCTGCTGGTGAGTGTTCACAGCTCAGGCTTCAGACTGGACCAAAGGACTGGAAAGAAGAACAAGAAACCACACCTGATGAAGGGGTTTTTGAAAGATTCAAATAATCAAATAAATGCTCACACATTCACTCAGTTGTACGCACAGCCACTGTCAGTGTTTAAGCCAATGTATTTTGCTGGGATCCAGAACCCACGCTTCAGCAAACTGCGAACCAGTGGGTCTGGTCACCACGCCTCCACGCCTGCATTTCAGATCAAATCTACATTGTACTGGGCAATCAGATTAGCTTATTTGCGTGACGCAGATGAAACAAAGAAGCTGATTGGTTGTCTGTCATTTAGACCTAAATCTAACTTCATTCACCTCACATTAAATTTTGCTTTGCTCATTGATTCTGCAGAAATCTGCCATGTTTTTCAGTTCCACGTGATATTTTTTTATTTTCATCGGGAGCAGCCATGTTGGTTTTCAGACAGTAGAAAATGCGTGTCTCTGATTGGCTAATAATCTGTCAATCACAGCTACAGAAATCCAAAAGAACGACACGGTGGCCATACATATTTTATATACAGTTATCGTCTGGATTTTCCAGGCAAGGGAAGTCTGACTGCTAAAGTATTATATGAGGTAGGTTAATTTCCCAATTATGCAATTGTGGCTTGAAAACAACTTGTGAGGTGTTTAATGTAACTTTGTATGTGTGCTATCTATACTGAGAATTTTTCTTATGATTTTTATTTTTTTTTTTTTTTTTTTTAATATTATATACTCCTATACTCCTAGGACTGCATTTGGTCCAGCTCTCTCCTCTCACAGAGGATAACCCACATTCAGTCCAGGGATCCTTCAGTGCTGCTGCTGTCACAACCTTTGATCCCAGAGAAAAGAGGGCTGTGGAGGGCTCCAGAGACAGTGAAGACAGATTATGTTTGTTGTCTGCATTTTTGAGGCAATATAATTTTAACTAATTATGCATTAAATGTTGATAAAGAACTGAAGCACTGATCATTGAGTATAGGTTTTCATTTTGTGAGTCAGAAACCATGTAAGTGACCTCTCTTTCATCAGTTAGAAAGCGGTCTAATTCAGACACATGTACTGAGATAAAGCTTTAGCGATGCTTTCTTCATTGTAAACAAAGGGAGCTTTTCTGTGCTGCTATCTGAGCTGAGAGGAGCCGATAACAGGCCTGTTGTCTTTCTAATTAACTCCATGGCTTTAAATACACAACTTCTCTCTCTGTGCTGCGCTGAACACATCATGCAGTAGCTGTGTCTGGACAGTTTGCTCAAGTTTTGTCGAGCATGTGTGCATTTTTGTCATCTGTTCTCACTGCATTCGCACAAACACTTGAGTCCAATTTAATTAGTCCAACAGATGCTTCTTTCACTTGTTTTTAAGTTAAAAGTATCACAGGGAGAAACTTTCAACTGTGAGCCTTCTGCTTTTCTGAATATTTTTATTTTCAGAGGATTAGATAGTGACTCAAAGAAACACATGGTACTAAAACACAAGTGATTGGGTTTAAGTCAAAGAGCATTTTTGGACATTCGGAATAATAAATGTATTTTAAACATTTCCAATTTATTGAAATTCTTTTTCATTTGTACAGACATACAAATATTTTAACCCAAACAATTGCAAACCAATTACATTTTTGACTTGTTTTAATCTTGTTGATGAAGTTCTAGACAACAATAACCACATTTACATGTGGTTAATAATCCGTTCATAACATATTCGCAAACAACTGTTTGATATTGGAAAGATTGTGTGATTATTATTATTATTTATTTTTTTTTTATCTAGTGGCTCTAGGAAGAAGGTGTTCATGATGTTCTCCTTGCGTCAAGATGCTGAACTTAGGCTCAAGATGTTTCTAATGATGACACTATTCGACAGGTTATTCTAAATGTAGAAACAGAAAAAAAAATTTATATTTGGCTCTCCAGGTACCACCTGATCTAAACTCGGACTGTATTATGCTTAAATAAAAACTCAGAATAGTTTAAAATATGAGCCTAAATCAGGTCTAAAACAATAATAAACTATAAATAAGACAATCAGCACAAAATTGGACCAAAAAATAGTGCAGATACAGAGCAAGTACCACCAGTGGTACACATTTGAAAAACACTGAAATAAGGAATTTGTATAGGAAAACTGTAATCCTTGTTTAGACAAACAACCAAGACTCAAAAGAATCAAATTAAAAAATTCATTAAGTCAAAGGAAAAACACAAAACATATCTTTCCTGATCTAAACTCTATAACTCTTGAACCTGTCCCTTCTTTGACGCCCCACGTTGTTCACAAAGAACCAAAGTTTAAAGTGTCTCTTTTATCTGTCCTCCAGAAGTCTCCTTTAAGCAAGGTTAAAGGGGCACTGTGCAAGATTGAGAGGGATTTTAATTATCACATATAGTCCACAAACATTGAAATCATATTTATTCTTTACAACATAACAATAACCAATCCACATGTGAATATTGACGCTAGATGTCACTATGGTAGTTGGCAAACTGCACTTGAAATGCGCACCCTGGTGTTCAAAAGTGGACATTACTTGGATCACTTTATTTATTTATTTTTTCTTACACACTGCCCCTTTAACTCAGATGGTCCTCCAGTCTGCGGTTCTCCCATTTTGGTTGTCGCTTCTCAGTATGTCCACTCGATGATCTCATCCCAGACTCAGACTTAGACTTGGTGAACTTGAACCTTGTCGACTTGCAAAACCTAAGCAAGATCAGCAGTCTGTGACAGTTCAGAGGTCAATTGTAAACCAGTCCATTGGAATGTTGGTTTGCTTCAATCACACATTTAACCCTTAGCAAAATTCTTTCACAGATACATTTTACATCGCATCATTTAAACATTTGTATGATTACAAATTATCAGCACTTAAACACACATAGAAATATTTTTTTTTCTAACAGTATGAAAACACCTTTTTTACAGGTCCTGCTGGACCAACTGGACTGAACAGACAGTTGGATTATCTTTCCGCTTGTGAAACTGTACAAGAAAGCTTTTCTGCTCTTTTAGTATGAAATGGACCTGAACAGAACTACTTTAAAGGATAAAAATTATGCTTTTTTGTTTTATTTCTGTGCTCCATTCTTGCTCTTGAGAATCATTCTTTTGGAAATCTATGCACCTGAACCACTAAAAACAATTTAGTAAAGCTCACTCATCAAGAACTGAGTTAGAGCGTGTCTTCTGACTGCAAAGGAAACGATCAAACGGATGCTTCCGAAATGCTCAAATGAGTGTGGATAATGTATGGACCTCAAAACAGGAGATCAGAGTTCTATCTATGACATCGCAGATCAGGAACATTCAGAATGGTGTTTTGTGGAGAAAAAAAAAGATCTCTCACAGACAAAACTTCAACTGTAGTTTTGAGGAAAGCATTACAAACTTGAAAAAGTCGATTTTGCATAATATGTGCCCTTTAACTCTATCATGAGAAATGTGCTACTTGAATCACACACACCCTCCACATGCCATTCCCCACAATGATCAACACGTCGGATGGCTAAGCATCCCTATTCATTACAGACATTGCCAAATCCCTGCAATCCTCTCCATTTGCAACACACACCTACCAGGCACGCACACATCGACCGCTGTAATAGAGGGTTATCATTTGGAGACAATTTCACCGCAGCGTCCCGCCCGCCCGCTCGGCCTAACTGAAGACTGTGTTTGCTACAGCCCGTGCCGTGGGGGAGTGAGGGGACAGGCCTGAGAAATGACACCCGGCCCGTCTCATTGAACACAGCAGAGAGGAGAGCCATGCATGGGTAGCCTGATCATCGCTCACGGTTTGGGAAGAAACACACACCAGATAAGAAGATCCTCCGGATGGATAGGCTCTTATATTGGTTGTTCTTTCTGCTTGTTGCACTGGGGGATTGTAATGAACTGCCACATTGTTGGAGTTAAAGGGGAAGTAAGTCAGAGGTATTGCAGCTGCTATTTTCACATTGTTGGTCAAGTTAATGCACTTTGTGGTCAGTGCAGGTTAAATTGACCACAATGTTTCATTTGTTCTACACGTGAAACCTGGGAAATTACAGTGGACCCAAATCTCTACGGTGGCCTTGAAGGGCAAAACACACACACACAAATTTGAAAACACAAATCCAAAAGCGATAACCTACACAAGAACCCAAGTTACAAAACATGCATCAAAAGTTCCAAGCATGAACACAATTTGAAAAACATTCAAGTTTGGCACAAGATAATGATTCTCATGATACACTGGAACATGTGGAGTTTATACAACATATAAAAGATGTCTCAAAGACTAGAAGAAGCACAGAATAGACTGAAACCATAATTGCAAAGGAAAAAGGGGACCCAAGGCACTCTTCATACAAAAAAAGTTTAAAAAGACTTTATTTTACTGAGCTAAATCATTGTTAAATATTTGTAGATTAAAAATGTGCAGATTATCTTCCCACCCGTAGCTCCTCACAAACAGCCTTCTTCAGGGTGTGCTGGCTGAACCATAATGTCTGAACATATTGCTAAGAACAAGCCACACCCCCAAAGGCCCATGCTTTACTGTGAACCCAACACCCCATCCTCATTGCAGAACGAAATTGTACAGAGCTGTACTGAGCACACACAGCATGAAGCACAACCAAAGCAAAAACAGACCAATGACCCAATGATGGCTTATCCAAACCAGCAGCAGGACCGAGAAGGGCAGGAATGTCTACAACCTACAAGACCTGACTTGTGCTGATATTGGTGAATCTCACAAAGGTATGTAGTTCAGAGCTGTCCAACAAAGCCAAAACGTAAAATTTTGGTTTGAAGCCATGTTTCATTGGGTTTAATGGGTACATAATAACATATCCCATCTTAAGGCACTGAACCTGCCTTTTTTTTCTTAAAAAGTTGAAAAAGAGAGCAAAACTCGTCCACTGAAAAATAGGATATTTCTGTTTGTTCACATTGGGAAAGCATTTGCATAGCACCTCCAAGTATGCCCCCTTTCCCATATAAAATGTATCATAAGAAATGTTGGCTGTTTGCTCTTAATAGCCTTAATTTAGATGTTGAACAATGCTTTTAAAGACTCTCTTTTGATCTGGTGGTACTTGATGAGACATTTTCTTTGTTTCATGGCACATGATGCAAAAATTTGAAAGTCATTATGTATTTAATATATTTATTGATTGAAGCATGACAAAACATGCTTCAACATATATATATAATATATATATATATAATATATATATATATATATATATATATATATATATATATATATATATATTTTTTTTTTTTTAAGTGTAAAAATCATGCAACAGATAAAGAAATAAAAAAATAAATAAATAAAAAATAGAAGGAAAATAGCATGTATACATACATATACATATGCATACACACATATATACCCACATACGTACATACACATACATATACGCATATTCGTACCCATATATGTACACATACATATATACATACGTATACACATAGAATAAACAGCAACAACAAAAAAACAAACCTCACAAACAGCTAACACAAACCGCTATGAATCTCCCCTTCCCTACCCACTCGGTCTGTCCCCCAGCCAGACTCATCCCCAAGCATCTTTAACAATCAAGGTAATTCACAAATGGTAGCCAGATATTATCAAACGTTTCTGTTGTCTTTCATTATGAAGCGTTGAATCCATAATTTTGGAGATGGTGATTCCTCCTTTTTCCAAAATTTTAATATTATTTTTTTGCTGCAAGTAAGCAATAAGTGATTAACTGTTGCTGATAATGATTAATGTACTGATTTTATCCGATGTGTTCAAAATAATCAACTCTGGATCTGGCTCTAGTGAGCAATTTAGTATTTTAGATAAGACATCAAAGATCTCAGACCAATATGGCATAATATTTAGACAGTTGACAAAGTTATGAGCCAAGGTCGCCTCATACAGATCACATTTAATACAAAGAGGTGAGATACTTGGGAAGATGTTATGTATGTAGTTTTTTGTTTGAGTAATAGAGTCTATATAATATTTTAAAATGAATCAAACAATGTCTAGAATTTATAGAACAATTATGTATTGATTGTAGACTTCCAGTTGTTATCAGAAATTTGTAGCTCTAAGTCTTTTTCCCAAAGAGAGTCATTCTAAGTAAAAGATTTTTTCTTTTTTTCATGTCTACAAACACCATGTATTGGAAAAGTTGGTGAAACAAACTTACTGCATACTGATGCGCTAGACCCCAAATGAACATCCATTAATATAAAAGTTCAAATTCTCTGGCATCTTCACACTTAAGACTTTGGTGATCATCTAAAAACAACCTCACACATACAACGGCTCATATCTGCCACCTCTCTTGTACAGTTCACAAAACCACTGTGTTGCAAATGAAAGAGTAAGATGTAGAGGTGACGGTCAGTAACCCTCTCGCTGCTCTAATTAATCCTACACTAATTAGAAGACAGATGAATGTTCAGCCAGACGCAAGAAGTGACAAAAAGACTTAATTGGGCGCGTGATTGGCCAGAGCTAAGTGAGGGTGTGAAGAGAGCGAGTGAGAGAGGCGGCTGATGGCATGAGTGCGATGCTTCTGCCGGTGGTGAGATGTTCCAATTAAAAACACTGAAGATGTGTCCTCCTGCTGCCCACTGTCTCCACGCTCCAGCTAATTATTACCACAAGCCTGGAACAATCTGCTTCTAAAGAACTTACTGTCGGCAGCTGCGTTCAAAGAAGTTCTGCGCCATGTGTGCTCTTGTAGGTGGCAGTGAGGAAAAAATAAATGTGTTTTTGTGCAGAAAAGACGAGGTGGAGTTTACGTGATGGTCCGAGGAGTAATGTTTGTACAGTATACTAGCAATAGAGCATAACAGGGGCACTGGGTAACTTTATGTGGGGTTTATACCTGCTTAAGGTGACCTAATGTGATTTTTCTGTATATTAAGTAGAAACTAAAGCAGGAGTAGACCAATAATTCACATTTTGGTCATTGCAAAACCCAGAAATTAGTTAAAACTGCTTGGAAATAGAAAAATAGAATGTCTATCGACTTCCTGTTCAAACCCTAACCCTAAGCCACAGATTTAAAAATGCATACTGACAGTTTTGAACCTCGCAATCTTCATTTTTGAGTAATCAATAACAAGTAAATACAGACAAGTGGGTGGGATAGGTGGTAGGTGAAGACAGGAATTTTCTGAGCACTGGAGCATCTGCTGCAGGACAATACAAGATTACTCAAACATGCATGGAACAATCCAAACACAACTTTGGATAAACTGATGATGAGAGAGCACCACTTAGAAACACTTTGAAAAGTAGATTTAACACAAAAGGTACTCTTTTTGAAATGTCATTTAAGCAAATTACGGTAATAACAATATTGAAAAGTCCTCAGAGGAAAGTTTGACAGAGGCTTTTAAATGACAAAAAAAACATCCCTGGGCAACTCAATAGAAGGCACAAACAGCAGTAGCTCTGTTCGTGCATCTACCATGCCAACAACACCAATCTGCTATGTCGCTTACACAACAAACCCCAAACTGTGATGTACTGTGATTCAGACAAAAACAAAAAGAAAAAAATACAACTTGTCAGATCTCAGAAGCTGAGTAGATTGGTGTCTGGTCAGCAGTGTTGGGAAAGTTACTGTAAAGTTGCTATATAGCCTATGTTACTAAATAAAAAAAGATAAATTATGTAACTGAGATACACTACTTTAAGTTTCCTTGAGCTAATCACACATTTGTGTTATGTTATGGTATTGTACTAATCAAATTAGCTTTAAATGTGACGCACAAAGCGTATCTTTTACTCATATTACTTTAATAATATGAATCAAGTCCCAAAACTTCTGGAACTCCTGGTGCCTCTGTGGGACAGAAAAAACTTGTGTTCACCCACATTGCCCTATCATGAAAATGTGGTCTTTAATAGTCATTTAGTGAATCAGAAGTTTATTCAAGCACCGTGTCTTTTGCTTACATTTCAGAAAAATACATACATCAGATGTCTGGCTATTTAATAAAAAACTTTGATTAAAGTTGATGACAAGTCAGACTTGTTTCAGAACATTTATGTGAGTTTTGGGTAGTTGTGGTAGAAGTGCCTTTAATTCAGACTTAAGAATTTTAATCACTGATAGAAAATATGTTTTACATTTTGAAAGTGAATGAATATGTAATTTCATTGTCTATGTCATGGTCTAAAAGAGGGGGACGCTGATGAACTACAGATCCCACAATATAATGCAAAAGAGTGCCCTATAGCTCAGAATGTTAAAGAAGCTTATGGAAATATAAAGGCTTCTATTAAGCTGTATAAAACCTCTGAAATGGCATGCAATTTGCTCAAATATGTTCATATGACACTTTGCACAAAACAATGCAATTTAAGATCATGTAATGTAATGTTATTTAATATAAATGTGGATCTATGTGTCATAGTAAGCTTTATACAGCCTAACTACCATGATTGAATATAAGGACCTATATTGTCAAACGTTGACCTCAAACAACTGTGACTCGAAATCAATTCAGCCCAGGCTCCCAACTCCATTTTGAGTCTAAACTCCTGCGCGAGGTGACAGGAAAGACTTTTAAACCTTTTGCTGTAGTTTACTCACATACATGCATGAGGGAAAAAATGTATAAATGAGGCATTTATGTGGAAAAATTGCCAAAATTGCCAATATTACTTTTACTATTGTTCAGGAAGAAAGAGAGAAAACTTAAAAATAAAAATATCTTGCCTGGGCTGATTTAGAGGCTGATTTGACTGTTTCTGTCAAAAAAAAAATTCATTTTAACAAACGTTTGAATTTACATTACCCAACAAACTTTGATGACATGTGCTTAACTTCACTCCACAGTAACTTCTCAGTCAGAAACTTCATTCCATTACATGTGTCTGTGCAAACAAGCTATGTTTCCCCTTCTCGTTAGCAGCATCATTAATCTTTACCACCATCTGTTGACAGCACAGCAGTGGCGCCAATTACACCAGAGTCACCGTGGCTAATGTCCTGATCAGGAGGAGAGGTAAATTACATCTCCAGATTGATCAAATAATTACAAGTTACATTTGCTGGCTGTACTTCTACGCAGCGCACATGTTGTACTTTTTTATTTTCCATCCCTCTCCAGTGCGGTGATCTTGTGAGGCCAGCCTTTCCTGCTTTAAAAGCCTGTCCGTGCTATGATGAAGTGCACATGGTGAGACACTTGGATTCCCATCTTCATTTCCCTTTATCTAGCCTGTTTGGATTGTCAGTGTTATTAATGCAGGCCTGGAGTTCACGTAGAGAGAGGGGAAGAGGGAGAGCGAGGGAACAAACCCACAAAAGGAGAGAAAGAAGAAGAAGTAGTGTGGTGATATGAGAAGAGAAAAAAGAGGAAAGAGAGGGAGAGGAAAGGGAGAGAGGAAGAAAATGAACAGGGAAGCAAGAGAAGGGATCAGAGAGAGAAAGATACAGAGAGAGAAAGGAAGAAGGAATAGAAATAGAGAAAAAGAGACGGACAAAGACAACTTGAAAAAGAAGAAAGAAGGAGAAGCAATAGACTCAGAAAAGAGACGTGATCGAGAAGAAAAAGAAGTATTGAAGAGAGAAAGAGACAGAGTGATACAAGAGAATGAGAGAGAGAGAGATAAAAAGGAAGAGAGAGACGAAAAGAGAAATGAGGAAAGAGGTGCAGAAATAAAGAAAAAGAGAAGCGAGAGAGCAACAAGGTCTACCAGTAAGAATGAGAATGAGCAAGAGAAAAAAAAAGAAATAGCAATACAGAGAGATGCAGAAGAACCAAGGGATAGAAAAAAGAGAGAAGGACAAAGATAATGTGAAAAGAAGAAAGACGGAGAAATAATACACTTAGAAAGAAAGACATGACCAAGAAGAAAAAGAAGCAATGGAGAGAGAAAGTGACAGATAAGTAGCAATAGAAAGTGATGAGAGAGAGAGAGAGAAAAAGAGGGAGAAGAACAGAGAGAGATGAGGAAAGAGGAGCAGAAATAGAGAAAAAGAGAGAAGAGAGAGACATCAAGGTCCACCAGTGAAAACAGGAATGAGGAAGAAGAAGAAGATCTACAAACTGAGAGAAGAGTATAGGGAGGATAGGAGAATAGGAAGAGAGAAAGAATGAGAAAAGAAAAAAGAGTAGTACTAGACCTAGAGAGAGAGAGAAGAAGTGATGCACCCAGTGAGAGAGGGAGCAGAAGAATGAGCAGTAATAGACCCAGAGGTGACGTCTATAGACTTGTAGCTGTGGTAAATACAAGTCGGACTAAGACAAAGCGAATAGATGTGTCAGGCGGTGATTTATTACATTAGTTTCATTAGGCTGCAAACAAAAGGTCACAGAACCTTAAGGTGGGCCTGCTGGGAGAATGATGGCAAATGCAAAGTATTCTTAGATACTATTAACCTTTACTTGTCTCAGGCTGTGTCTTCTCTCTCAGACCCTGACACCTATTACTACTAAAACTCTGTCCGCATACTTTCTGTTTTTCTCTTTTTCTTGTTGCCGCTTCGTTTTTGACACGCTAATTTACACTAACGTCGAGTCATTTCAGCGCAGCAGCAGAGTTCTGAAAAGTGTAAAATTATGTCCTAATTAACGGCTCCCACTGTTTGTTTGTGTTGGTAGGCTTTTTCCGTTGCTTAAATAACTGAGATTGCAGACAAATCCTGGTCTTTTTGCCTTTGTTCACTTGAAACTAATGTCTAATTTTTATTGGAGCAAAAAAAGTAAATAATGCTAACACAAAAGCAACTGGGTGGTGCTTACAGATATGTCAGAACAAACTCATGCTGAGTGGAATAATTATTTTAGTCTACTCTAGGTATCGTCCAGTGAAAAAACTTAATACCACTAACTTAGATAAATTATTTTTTAAAACCCTGAAAATTGAACAAGAAATATATACAGTATATAGGTCTGTGGCAGTTTGACTATTTACTATTTGGCCCAGATTTGCTAATGCCCTGTACCTGCTTGGCTCTCATCCCCCCGACTTGGCCCCACTCAGCCTTGAGAGTATTTCCATTACAGGCAGAGCAACAGCTACATTACAGAATAAGTTTGCTCTGTCATTGTAGCTCTGTGATTTATAACCATGAAAACATTGCTGCTAAAACTTTAGCCGAAGTAGTTTTAGGGACAGACAGAGGAGATTTTACTCACCTCACTTTTCGCTCAATCAGCATCTCGGTCTGTATATGTGATGCTTAGTGTCTAATTCAGCTCACTTTGGCCCAGGGAGAAGAAGATCATGTGACAATATGGGTTAGATGTGGCGCTGGTGACCAGTAGGGGCCAACGCCTCTTAAAAAAGATCTGTTTGGAGAACTGTTTGAGTGGACTTTGCCATCAGGTTGAGTTTTATCCTTTGCTCTATCAGTGACGAGGTGAAGCAGAGCCTGGCGATGCTCTCCGCTGCAGTGCCCCATCGCTCCGTGGGTTGGCGGGTTTCGTTGAAGCTGGTGGTGTGGCAGGACCTATCCCTCACAGGGTCCGATGTTGAAGCTGGAGACTGGATTAGTTTGCTGTCAGGTGATGACTCATTATGGGAGTGCAGTTCCATTGGTAAACCTGGGCAGGCCTGAGGAGCTGTAAACCGGTTTTCGGAAAACCAGTTGGCACACATGGTCCCGACCGATTGTAGGCTGATTTCAGACGTCATGTAAACAGACAATTGGTCTGCAGCTGAGCAACTGCAACTGAGCATGCTCTCAAGCCCTGGCCCCTTCACATTCCAGCAATAAAGTAACATTTTTACAACAAAAAAGCGCCCTGCACAATGTGGAACACACAGTCACATATTTAACTAAATGCGTTACATGATCCTACATGTTTAACAACTGAGTGAGGAGGGGAGGGGTTCATCTCACTGTGAAGCGCCTATGACATAGCAAACAAAAGCTCTCCATCCAATTTAAAGCAACCCAAAAAGACACAAAGAGATAGAAAAATAAATGTCTCTGTAATAATGAGCCAGTATATCATCTTATATCACCGGCTGGTTTCTATGGAGACATACAGTACAGTACATACCTTGATAAGGAACAATCCAGTCAAAGCAATAACATCTTCAGAAACAAAAGCTCTTCTGCTGCCTAAGAAATAACACCTTCTCACGCACGTAACAACAAACTGAAAGCACACAATTAAGTCAGTAACACTAGATATATCGAGATTGATTGATAAGCTACAGGAAGGTAACGAGGTAGCCTTGTTTTCTAGCGGCAAAAGCTTAAGGTTTTCCAAAGCTGGATATTGTTGCTTGCTCCCATGTCCGCTTTCTACTGCAAACCCACTTTCCCTGCTTATAAAAAATGACTAGACAAATGTTAGCCCTCCTTTTCATGCTCTGATACAAATCATAGGTCCTTCAAAGCCATATCTATTATTCCTAATGCCCTCCAAATGGTGATCAATGTGTCTGAAGTGCAGGCGCTCCTCGGCGGCGTCATTAATTATCCACAATAACAGTAAAGAGTGAGAGGTGTTCAGATTTATGAGCGCGGCCTGAATCCAGCGCTCACAGATAACACAGCTCTGATTAGCAGGCTGATTAACACAGAAGTATAATGTGGGCACTAAATTACAGCTTAGACCCTCACCTCTGCACAGATTCTCCTGACAAACTCTGATCTGTGTCGGCATTTGGGCCAATACCAGATAAGAAGTAAGACGCTCAGACTGATGAAAGATATTTTTAGACGCTATCATTGAGACGGTCTCAATGGTATGATAAGGGTTCACTGGAGAAACCTCTCACTAGAAAAGTTACAGAGTGAATCTTTACAATTACTTTTTTCTACCGAACTTTCTCTGTTTGAGTGGCTGGTTCCAAATCATACACCTATGTCATCCTCACTTACTGCATGCATTTTGTGTCTGAATTTTGTCTGCAGCGGATAGTGAGCATGAGCAGAGCAGAGACAAGAAATAAACATTCCCAGCGAAGGCCAAAATAGTCATTTTAAAGCAAAGTGCAGATTCAGCAACTCTTGCTCATGATTCTCATCAAATCGGTTTAGATTTTTTTTTTCTTTTTTATCAGATTGACAATCTCACTGTACTGAGATTGCATGTCTGTTCTCAGTGATATCGTGCAGCTGTTGCTACCATGTGTCATCCTGTTCTTATATTCTGAGGCAGTTTCAAGTGGACCACCAAATCCTTCTCACCAGCTTAAACATTGTGTCTAAGGTTTAGTTCTGGAATTGTTTTTCTCTTTTTTATGTGACGATACAAATCTGACATGTGGAGTTCCTCAGGGGTCTATTCTTGGTCCCCTTTTGTATTTTGTAAATACAGTACATCATGGAATTGTATTTCATTTAAATACAATAACTGTTCTGAATGTCAAAGCATAGCTACATTTGATGGCAACAAACAGTGGTTGCTGATTAACTTTCTTGAAAACCTCAAAACACAAATAAAAGCTTTGGTGAAGTCTAGGTTGTTTCACCTCCAAAAGTTGGTCAAGATTTAGTTAATTGTTTCCAGATCCAATTTGGAAGTCCTGATCCATGCTCTGTACGCTGGAGTCAGTCAGGCTTTTCCTGGGCACCTGCAGCTTGGGCAAAATGTGCAGGCAGGCTTTTTTTTTTTTTTTTTAGAAACAATTATGACTTTTCCCCTGTTCCGGTGTCTAGAACTGGCTGCCAGTGTGTTTCTGAGTTAATAAAAAATGTTAATTATTTGTTTTGAAGTGTTTAAATGGCCTTGCTCCTTAGTACTTGTCTGAACTGATCCAACCAAACACACCCTTTCGTGCTCCTAGACTGACTGATCAACTGATCCTGAAAATCCTGAAAATACCAAAACAAAAAGGAAGTACATTAAGGGAGAAGATTACGTTTTTTTTTTCAGGGGCTTGCTCTCACTTCTGGAGCAGCTTGTATTTTAGACAGGCTGAGTCACTACCTGTTTTTGTCTCTTTTAAAAACATGCTTTTGTTCTTTGGCTTTACCTATAGTTTTTTGTTTGTTTGTTTGTTTGTTATGGTTTGTTTGTTGTTTGTTTGTTTGTTTGTTTGTTTGTTTGTTTGTTTTTTCCCCTTGCTTCATTATATTTCACTGTTTTATAACCTGTACAGCACTTCTGTCAACATTGTTATTTCTAAACTGCTTTAAAGTGCTTTACAAAGTTGGGAAATGGATTTATTATAAAAATATCTGGGAGTTGAACCCAGATACTTCAAGGGCACTAACCGTTGGATTTGTGAACAAATTTAAGATACAGTACATGTTTCTTCTGTCAATGTTTCAGTGTCAATCAACTGCTTTGAAAGTTCAACTATCAAAGCAACAATTTGTACTGAAAAGAAGTATCAAATTAAGTGTTTGTACTGTCTGGACATGTGTTGGAAGTGTGGCACAGCCCTGCAGAGTGTATGTACAACTGTTTTCTCATTTACTATAAAGACTGCACAGCTGTATGTGTTGTGGAATCAGCCTGAGTAATACCATTCAGATTTTCTGCATCAACTTCATTGGTTTATCAAAATGTTCAACTTTGTGTTTCGTGGTTGAATTATTATAATTGGTAAAGTTGTAACAGGTGCTCTTTTCTTTAAGTATTTAGTCATTTGATCTTGACTGTGTAAAGATTTTATTCTAGCAAACATTAGGGCTCCAGTAAATGACGACATTATCACTATGACATTACCAACAGTGCACTTAGGGCTTTATGGGAAACACATCTGAAGCTATAGAGTAAATTGGTGAAAAAACAAGATGGATGACTGAAGAAGCTGTTTATTAGTTGTTCCCTGTAACCTGCACTTACAAATATGCTTTGTCTGCTGCATACAAATTTAGTAAAACAGTTGGGGAGAAGAAAATGTGCCGCCCTAAAAAGAGCACATTAGTCAGTCAGACAAAAGGCATGGTGATACAGGCTTTACATGCTGATCTCTTAACTGCACAGCGTTTAGCATTATTGATGTTCATAAATGGAGCTCCGAGGCAGGTCTCTGTAAGCAGCTGCCGAGCTAACAGCTAACCGGCCACTTACCTCAGCGCTCATGGCTCTAAAGCGCTGTGATGCTATAATAACACCACCTGTTCTCTCTAGATCCACCAAAACCAAACCTGTCCCCTCTCTACTCATCCAGAACTCTCTCTTTTCTCTTCTGTCAGAATCTGCGTGTTTATCTCAGGCACTGTCAGAGGGGTAGCTATTTCATAAACAAAGATAAAAGATTACAAACATACACAGCGGCAATTACGAATAAAGACTTATAGAATCAAATAGCAGACTGCTATCACTCCCACCTTAAAACAAGAAGGTTGCAGGGTCGACTTCTGTGTGGCTTGGGCCTGTCCATGTCTCTCCCTGTATTTGGGTGGCATTCTGGTTTTCCCCACTAATCATAAACAAGCACATAGGGAATATCCTTCTGTTACTTCCTGACCAAGGCTAGCAGAAAGATTTGAAGATGTGTCTATGGAGCTCACTTATCCTAAGAAGATACTCCAGAGGCACTGAAGGCTGGGTCAAGTGCAGAGGACATAATGACTTACAGGATCGATAAAGCCTTAAGGTTCAATACAAATACATTTACAGAGATGAAACTTTATATTCTTCATCATGTTTTCAGACTGTGCTGTTTTTAAAGCTCTGTAAAGCTCTTTAGATGCCTACATACTGCCTACATACTCATGAATGAGGCGTGGCCAACACCTGAACGCTCAAAGTTGGTCACACGTTGTCGTGCCCTAGTTCAATTGTGTTAATAGGCTTTTTTGGGGGGGCGCAGAGACCTTGTTTGTTTTGCTGTGTGCATAAAATTTTTTGTTTTATGGTATTTTATGGTCAAAAAGTATGTTATAAATAAAATTTGATTTGATGTGCAGATTTGACCATTTTGTTGCTTCAACATGAAAATAGAAGGAACAAACCAATTAAAAAAAAATAAAAAGTAAAGAGCTCTAACTACTGGCTGCAATCTTGCCTGATGTAGTATGTCAATGCTGCAGAAATGTCCCACACAAGTCTGCATGGTTTATGGACTTAATAACAGTGCAGAACATCTAAAGCCCCTTTCACACATTGAACCCGTTAAAGTACCGTGTCTTGTTTGCCGGTATGCTTCACCATTTGCCCCATTCGTATATGCAAATCATCCCAGAACAATACCGTGTCGTCACGATTCACATCTGACTCGGCAACATGGAACGCTTTGGGCACAAACTCGACTATATAGCACATAAGCACTTTTAAATTTGTTTAAAATGTTTTTTTTATTGTTTGGTTGTCATTATTTTATGTAGGTTATTAGCCTATTTTGCAACATTGGTTGCTAATTAATGACCTATTTGCGGGGAGAAATGCAGGGATGTATTTGGTGTGCGAATGCAGCGTACTACAGAGGCCCGTATGAAACTGGAGGACACCGCATGTGTGAAAGGGGCTTAAGAGAGCTATGACATCACACATCTGGAATATTCAAACAGTGTTTTCTGAGGCTCAGAAGGAGAAACCACTTATTTCAAAGACAGAAGTACAACCATACTTTTAATGAGGAAGTAACATGGAACAAGATTGAAAACTCAAAAAAGTACATGCTGCAAAATATACGTTCTTTAAGCCTTTTTCATACTGACTTTTAGTCAGGATGAAATGGTTAAACTGAGTCGGTTGCAAATATTTTTTGGGTGCCAAACTTTCACAACAAAACTCAATGATAAGAAGTATTTGCCTGGACTGTATTTAGCATGACTTATTTATTACTTTATGACAGCTGCTTTTTCTGACAGCTCTTCACCTTCGAGAATCATCAGTGCCAGGATGACGTTCCCATGACAACAACAGTTATTTGTTCCGGTGCTTGCTGATAATTCACGAGAGCTTTTAACACCTCAGAAACGACATAATTGTTGTTTTTTTCCAAGGTAACTTAAATGTACATGTTTTTTTTTCTGGGTGAATATTGTGCTTTCTCTTGATAAGCTGGGAATTGAATAACCAAGGGAGAAAAAAGAAACAGAATGGTGCAGAGTTGATATTAAAAAGTTAAAAATAAGCAAAAGCCTTGAGTTGCACATTTCCCTGAGTTATTGTCGCAGAGACACCAATAACACTGCGCTGTTGGCTTCAATAGAGAAAAAATAGTGGATGCGTGATCTCTCCTGGCAGTTGTGTTGTACGGCTCTCCAAAGCACTATTGAATTACTAATGTATTTGAATTCCTATTCGAATCTGCATAGAGCTGCACTAGAAGCAATTTCATTCGTGTTTGGTATTTATTTTGGTTATTGCAATGTAAGGCTGTGATATAGCAGTCATTTTACACTGTCTCTATCAGTTTATGCCAGATTTGTGACCTACAGTATTCACCACCTCAGTCCAAACTAAATACAATGTAAACAATCTTAAAGCAAGGAAATCTTGCTTGGAAAAACTGCTCCACTATCAGAATAGCCTTAATCAACAACAGGTTGTGTTGCAAATGTGATGATGCCTTAAGGTCAATTATCCTACTTATACCATTGTAATGTGTCTTTAAATATCCAAAGCAACAACATTCACTGTTGCAGCAAACATCTGTATGAAAGAAATGTAGCCTAGAATGTTCTGCCCTGCCAACTTTTATTTTATTGGGTATTTCCCATTGAGGTTTGCATAGTGGTAAGCTTGCTTCTTAGGCTAAAAAATATGTGGATTTTTGTGAAAAATTCACTCACCATGTTCTTTTACAATTCAGCAATGCTTCGGTTATTGGACATGAGAACAACTTTGTAGAGATAATAAAAGTTTGGTGAATAAGTTGAATACTATTCTGGGCAATATCAGTGGTCACTCGTGATCGCACATTTGTATGCACCAATAATTTAACAAAGGTAAATTGCATGATCATCGACCTTGATCGGATTGTTTTTGTCATACCAAATGCAGGCTCACACCAGGTACAGGGTCACACCAGATACAGGGTCACACCAAAAATCACACCAGATACAGGGTCACACCTTATACAGGGTCACACCAAAGGATCACACCAAAAGTCACACCAGATACAGGGTCACACCATATACTGTATTTGGTCATAGCAGATACATGGTCCTACCAGTTAGGGTCACAGCAAAACAACTGCTCCATTGTGAGACGCTACAGCACAATAGACCGCCCCCTTCTTCCTGCCGTATTCTTATTTGGACCTGTATGTGTTGGCATGGCAGCAGTGAATTGTCAGTGCTGGGCCAACAGATGGGACAGTGCCCATGTGTGCACCCATCCTGTATGTGTGTATGTGTGTGTATGTAAGAGGCAGAGCAGAGCAGTGACCTTTCTCTGCTGTAGAGGTGGCATCCGTGTGACAGTGTGACAGAGCGAGCCTCAGCCTCCTGTAATGGATGAGCACTCTCAAGGTGAACACCCACCTCTCTCCCTCTTCTCTCTTCTCTGTCCTTTCTCTTTCTTTTCCTCCCCCTCTCTCACACTCTTCCTCACCCTTTCACTTCCTATCTCTTTTTTTCCCTTTCTCTCTCTCAATTCATTCCCTCTCATTCTCTCTTCTTCCACTATTTTTTCTCTCTCTCATTCTCTCTCTCTTCTTCCAGTATTCTCTCTCTCTCCTTCCCTCCTCTGACCATCTCTGTGTTTCCTCTCCTCCCTTTCTCTCTTTCTCTCTTCATCATTCTCTCTCTCTCTCGTCATCCCACATGGCCTGTTTCCATTGTGGCCCTTTCTGTGTCTCCTCTCTCTGGTTTTGACCCGGTGAATGTGACTGATGCTCTTTTTTCCCTCTATGCTGTTTTGCTACAGCTGCAGTATCCTTGCACTTGTGGAACATCTAAAATTACAGACTCTGCACTTGTACATTCAATCTTACAAGTCACCCTGCAAGAACAAGGATGGTACATGCTTGTTTATACAATTTCAGCAAACTTTTCTGTATGTGTTATTGTCTTTATCAGTACATCAAGAAAGTAAATGCAAATTCACCTATATCCCGTATTGTTTGATCTTCAACCATAGTTTGAATCTGGTATCTAACCTTTTGGACATACTTAAGACTTTTTAGTCATATTCTCATAAGGTCCTTCAGTTTGGTATTTTATGTACTTGATTGTTTTTTTTTTTTTTTTTTCTTTTTTTTTTTTTGTTTCCCTAGTCAAAAATTCAGTTTGAGCACAATCGACTGATTGCAAAGGAAATGACAAAAGCAAATAATCAAAACGATCTTGCCTTATATTCTAATGCTGCAGATATAGTATGTTTCAATGTCTGGATGAGTTATGGACTTAAAAAGAGTGCAGAAGCTCAGTGACAAAAGATTAGTATACCACAGACAGAACTTCAAGCATGTTGGAAACAGTGGGCCTCATTCATGAAAGTCTTCGTAAAATCTGTGCGTAACTTCCACTTTAAGAAGCTGCTGCGAAAACTCTACGTGTGATTCACGACGGGTTCGTAACGAGCCAAATTCCTTCCTAACAGCCTTTACGCCAAATTCACCAAACTACAGCTACGAACGATTAATTACATAAAAATGAATAATGCATACTTCCTTATATGGCAAAAAGGGCGGGCCGCAGCGCGTCACCGACAAGACTTGGAGCAGTGGAAATGAGGAAGACGCTGCAGAAGCGCAGCTGTGGCGAGGGTGCACAGACAGAGCACCGTGCGCTCTGGTCCTGGGGGGACACAGGGACATGAGTCCTGTGAGGGTCAGAACACAGAGGCTCTGAGGCTGGGACAGGCTGCTGCAGGTTTATTAAAGGAGTCATTTTTATGCATAACATATTTTTTTTGTTTGTTTCTAAAATTATTTTATACAATAATTTGCAAAAATACATAACCTACAATCATGTATGAATTAAAATTTTTGACTGAACTATATAAGAAATAAAAATCTGAAACAGCTGATTTTTTGTTCTTACGAGTGCTCCTCAGTGTTCGTAGGATTTGTTCTTACAGACGAACATTTTCCGTTACGAACAAATTTTGTGAATGCCAAAAATGTTCGTAAGGAGCCCTTACGAACAAATTTGTTCGTAAGAACGTGTCATGAATGAGGCCCAATTGTTTCCTCATCAAATACACAGCTGAAGTTTTGCTTGTGAGATATTGTTTGTTCCCCCCAAAACACCATTCTGAATACCCTGATCTGTGATGCCATAGATAGATCTCTGAGATAGTCTGCACTGTTTTTAAGTCCATAGGTCGTCCACACTTGCTTGGAGCATTTCTACAGAATTAGCAGATCAGGCAAGATCACTTTGAATGCGTTCTCTGTGTCAGTTTCTTTGCAGTTAGTAGATTGTACTCTAACTCAATTCTTGCAGCAGACAACACATGACTGTCAAGGGTGCATTACTACAGTGTTTTTATTGGTTCTGGTGAATGGTTCAAAAAGAAGTGCTCAGAAGCATTTTTAAAGGATGAGAGCAACACTGAGACTGCAGGATCCCAGTCCCATAACCTGTCTCTTCACAACATAGAAGCTCATGTCAGGCATCATTGCTGCTATGATAAATGGGCACATGGGTCAATACATGAGCGAAGCACAGAATGGCATCGGTAAAGATTCCAAAAACACCAACTCCTGGTTAACAGAACAGTCATCCAAGACTGCAGAACTCAACATACTAACCTGCAGCCTGGATTGATTAAAAGAAAGCTTATGATTCAGTGTCACACACATGTATCACTGAATGTTTGGAGTTGTACAATATCAACAGAACTTTAAGTTCCTCCATGGCAAACTCGATGAAGTTGTGGAAAACCACTCTTGAAGTCAATGGAGGCCACTCGCTCAAATGTCTATTAAATGTGGCATCTACTGAGTACTGTTCCCAGTCACTCAACAAGACTATGGATACCGACTCAGAAACGGGGCCACCATAGGTCACCTCCTCTACATGGATTACATCAAGCTGTATGCTAAGAGCGAGCGCCTCACTGATCTACACACCAGGATCTACAGTACTGACATTGGGACGTCATTCAGGCTTTGGAAATTTAGTAGGATGGTGCCAAACAGAGGGAAGGTAATCCACACAGGAGGGGTCTCACTCCCAGAAGGAAGCAGACATTGTAATGTAAGCTTACAGTCTACTGTGTTCAAAGAAACAATCTCGATAGAGTAATATACTCAAAATGAAGGCCATGCTTTGCAGAATTTATCTGTGAATTCAGAATCCAATTCACTTTTTTTTTTCGGTTTGTTGCTCTCTGATCTGTGAAACTTGATCTAGCCGGACTAAGGTGGAGAAAAAAGTCTTGATCGACTGCACAACTTTTGCAAAAGAGCTGGATGCAGTAAAAACTGAACATTAGGCTTCACACAGTAAAAGGACACTGTTTTAGCACATAGCATGACACAAAGCATGCAACTGTCCTGTGTCTGCAGGAATGTTCACCACTGCTTTTGGCCTGCATTGAATATTCTTAGCTAAGCTGTGTCCAAAGCCATATGGCCTATATGATAATGATGTTGACAGTTCCCTGGAGAGCGGAGGTGGGTGCTGGGGCCAGACTGGACTTCACAATCTGTTCATGTTATTGATCTGAGCAGAAAGGACACGCACGGCAGCACACACCAACAGAAACACAGGAGAGAGATGGAGCCTGCTGTTGGTCTTCTTCTCCTTCTTCTTCTTGTCCTTCGTCCTGTTGAGTTGAAAGTGAAACTGAGCCCTAAATCAATTTTCTTAAAACATTTTTTGTGAGCTGAGCACTTTTCCTCTTCCCTCTGCTGACACAGTGACCATTGCTGCTTGTCACTTCCCTCTGAGCGCGCATGCATCGCTCATAGATAATTGAATATGCATCAACTTTGTCCTAATAGTGTAATGCGTTACTGTAAACAAGTCTAACAAGATTAACATTTACGCTGCTGATGTGAGGCATTTGTTACAAGTGCTGGCTGTGTGCTGCACTGCCACTTAATTGTCAGATCATTAAGCGTTAATGACATGATTAGGGCCACGCCGGAGCTGCCTTTGCACACTGCACTAGGCCCTGCCCTGAACACCAAACACAACAGCCATTTAAAGAAGATTGCATTTGTGACAAGCACTATCCCCTGCTCATCCATCTCGTCTGTCACACTTAGACGTTCATTAGAAAGTTTGGGTGCACTTCTTCACAGCTATTTGTTTTGATAGCTTCAGCTTTTTCTTTTCTTATGTCCATACTTACCAGTTCAAGTTCAGCATTTTCAGCTTGCAACGGAGAACAGAACAAAAACAGAGCTGTTTTAATCTGTATGATCTTTAAGTATAGGGAGAAATACCAAGGAGCTCAAACTTGGAGCACTATCAATACTGATTTCTGACCAGTATTGATAGTGGCCCGCCAATAAACTGTGCACATTCATAGTGTCTATAAAACCTCTACAATATACTGGAATACAGCAAATTGCATTCAGTTTGCCCAAAATGTTTCTGGAGGGGAGAGACTGACAGTTATCAACTTTTATTTCCTTTTTTTTTTTTTTAAATCATTTTACAATACAATTTAAAAGAATGAATGTGGATAGAGATTATATGTTAAATTAAGCTTTATAGAACAAAGTCATAGTGAGGCCTCAATGAACTCTGGCTTGACCTGAGCCCATTTGAGTTTGAGACCCATGGGCCCTATTCACATAGGTTTAGTTTTACTCTCTATTGACCCTATTTTGTCCCGCCTACTTTTCTAGGACATGCACTTCCTGTTTAGCTGCATTTAGCCTGTAGATTTCAGTCGATGGGTTTATTTTGACTGTCATTGTATTTAATTAAAATTGCCCGTCAAGACAGACAAACAAACACGTTAGCTACTTTAACAGAGCTAAACAGGAAGTGCAAACCCTGCACTTTAGACCCCAGTTATTCAACTTATTTATCCTGAAGGACAGAAAAATGCAGTAGAGATGATCAATCAATAATCAAACTACAGCAATATTATGCATTTATGCAATAATAAATGTAAAAATGCTTCATCTGCATATTGTAAGATTGTGGGAAAGGTCAGATTTTCTAGAGGGCTTGATTTGGCCCCTGGGCCTTAGGTTGAATAGGCCTGCATTTTCTCTTACAAAAACACCTACCAGACTTTGCAGCCAGTAGTTTCAATCAGGCTGCTTGTTCTACTGTTGGACGTCACTCATGTTTTAATCATTTGTCGATTTATTTGTCTGAAAATGATTCATGGAAGTATGATTAGTGTTAGTTAAGAAAGATGAAGGTAATCCTTTGTGAGTAAAGTTCATTCTCTGCATTTGACCCGTCCTTCAGAGCTGCTGTCCTGCACTAGGTCAACAAAAGTGTTGATTTACTTTGAATCTGCTCTAAAAATTTACAGATTTTTAATCTTATCTTTTCTACAAGAAAGGTTTTGGATAACATTTGTTATTTATTCATAAGGTCCAAGATAAAAATGGCATCTCCTCCTTTTGCAAATAGGGCCTTTAATAAATATATAAAAGTTTTTTTATTATACTTTATTATATTTTAACTTATTAGTTTCATTAAACACTTTGATTTTATTTTTTTGCAGTGTAAAATAAGAGTTTGTACAAAGTCACTTTTCCTTTCCAAAATTGCTGAGATTTAACAAAAACTGATGCATTAATTAAATAAAGCAATTTGCTTCCGCTGCTTTTGTTGAGGGGCAGAGGAGCAGAGATTGATGGTGAAGTGTCTGATCCAGCAGAAGCACACTACATCTATATCTGAACTGATTGTGATGGAGCACCCATTACATGCCAAGTATGTATTTAAATGTCAGCTGTTTTAATACAGACGCACTCACTTTGTTTAGTCATTTTTCATACATTAATCTCTCGGATGATTTTGTATGTAAGCATTCTGTTAGTCAAGTGACGCAGCAGTGGAGGCAGTTTCATTAAATTCTCTTCAAGAGTCCTAAACCCCTCAAATCTCCTTAAAGGAGAACTACTCAACCTAAAGCATAATGAACCTCCTACAACTCTCATTTTTCCAAATAAAAACTGAACAATGTCATTCCAAAGGAGATAAGTGCTGGTCAAAAGTGACAAACAATGTAATTCATTCAGTACACCAAAACAACCATTAGCATGACCAAAATCCATGCAGGGTTTGGGTTATAATGTCTCTTTTGAGGTGAGTCTTTGAGACACAGGGTGAACAGAAGTAAGCAGCGCAGGGTTAAGCCTGCACGTGAAAGGCCACAATACAGGAGTGTAAAGGCAAATCAACATGCATCATGCCGTTAGATCACAAAGACGGCATCAGAGCAAAGAAATTTGATTGCACAAAGACACAAGGCTCTAATTCAGAGAATCCAGGGTGAAATATGGTTATGTTTTTAAGTCTCATAACAATCTGTCAAATTTGCACCTTGCCACTGAGTCAGTGTACTTTTATCCACTACTAAAAACATAACTTTTCACAGATTTTTAGCACATACCTTTATTTTTTACAAACATTTTCATATTGATTATGTTTATACAATATTTATCTTTTTTATGTTTTTAATCTACAGCATATTTAGTAACTTGTACTTTAGAATAAAAACTGCCAGACACATTGAGTAATAGGAAATCTTTCTTCGTACGACCACTAAATTGATATGAAGTGTATTAGAGCCTTGTTATTAGTAGCTCCTCCACTTTCCCTCTCGCTGTCCCTCTCTCACCTCTAGCTTCCCTTAGCGAGTCTCCTCACTCTAATTGATAGGAACAGACTTGGTTAAGATGTCACCTGAACACATCCACAGGCACTGGACGCTCCCTGGACAGGCCGCCCATCCGCCCTCGCACTCGCTCGGCTGTAAATTGGTGTTGTAGTGGGGTCAGTGGCGGTAGCAGACCCTGTGGGAACATTTGACCCCAACTGTCACATATCTGTGCATGCAGTAGTGTAAAGCTGATCGAAGGCACAGCACACTCACTTATCACAGCAGCATGCTCTTATTTTCAAGATTTTTGCGATATAGCGCCACCTGGATTATAGGTTTCAAAGTTACATTTAAACTGTGCTATCTAACTTTCTTGGTAGACTCTCCGGTCTGACTCCATGATTATTGCTTTGATTATGTGCATCTCGTGGGTGTGTAATGAGTAAATTAGATGCTACTTAATTAAATTACATTTGAAAAAAAAAAAACTTAAATTAATGAAAGAAACCTAAACCAACAACGCCACTGGCAAAGATGGAAAATAAAACAACTACACACAAGGCACTAGTTTATCTGACAGAGGCATGTTCCGGTTGAGTTCACAGATGCTCTTTTATCTTGTTTAGCAAAGATTCTTTTATTGACCTTATACTGAATTCTCACATTTCATGAAGTTTCAGTTTACATTCTAGTGATTCCACTAGTTCAGAGATTTTAATTGTCCAATGTACATCCACATTCAGACCAAAAACTAAGTACCTGGCCACAGGACCATTGATTTTAGTCTATGCACAGACGCAGCAATAACTAGGTGTTAAAAACAGGAGAAGGCAGCGCCATTCTAAGATTCTAAGTAGAGAAAACTAGTAACGCTAAACTAGACTGAGGCATACCAATGTTGCATGTATTAGACCTTAGCAACTTTTCTCCAGCAAACCCAGCACCAGCTGCACTGAGGACTCCAGCTGTTGACATCCGACAACCTTACAGCTAGCTGCAGCACCGAGAGCTGGACAAGACATGCAGCACAGGGTGCCCTACCTTACTGCGGTGCTGCACAGTGAAAACAGAACATGAAAAGTGGAAGGGCTAGGGTTAGACAACCCAAGAGCTGCTAGAGCGTCTTTGATACCACTGAGCCTCCCTTGCCGGGCTTAGCGCACATGCATCACAGTGGTTCTCTTTTTTCAGGCAACCCACTTTTTCTGATTGGTCATCTTTTGCAGTTTTTTTTTTTTTTTTTTTTTTTTTAGATATTTTATTTAGCCTTTTGGTTCAACACAGTTATTACAGTAAGGAACAATAAGAAGTAGGAAATGTTAGTGATAAATGAAAATGAACTGAATTGAAAACAATTTCTTCATTCTGTTATTTTAATGTGGTTTTACATAAGTATTTTTGTTTCAGCTACTTCCTCTAGCCTTCCTCTGATAGACAAACAAGAGCATACAAGAAAAAGCAGAGCAGGAGAATCTAAAACAGAACCACACTATGAACAGGAAGTTTCCCTGTTGTCTGGCAAAATGTAAGCAGCTACAATTCGTGTCACCAAACCAACCACTGGGCTTTGAGGAAGGCTACAGGAAGTAGCTGAAACATGTAATGCAAAAACATTGCTGTCTGACTAAAAGAAAACACTTATGTAAGACAATTTCATATGATCGATATAGAAACACATGCACATGCGTGGGCCAAGGTGAGACCAAGAAATATTTATGTGATTGTGCGACAGACTGTGGCCATACTGGGGCAGGTTTTAATGCTCCTTTTACTCGTGCGAACTGGTTAGGATTGAAGAAAGATATAACTAGAGTAAGAAACAGCTATGTGAAACTACAGAGTGCGACTGTGGCCTCCAGGTCTGCAGTTTTACCATTCTCATGACTATGTTCCCTTTTTAACACGCCAACAGCAAAACCAGCTTCATCTATTTACTCCCAGGGCGCCTGTAACACAAAAGAACAGCTTATGCAGTCTTTCAACGTTCTACATAATTATGCATGAGAATTTGCCTCATTGTGAGTGGTAAATGTGTTTTTTAATCAATGGGTGTGACCAGGTGATTAGACAAGACAAGGGGCCAAAGCTATTGATTAACGACATTCATGGCGTGGGGTATAGATTTACGAGAACCACCGAACGCACAATGAGCCAACCCAATGGGATTCCTAGTGTAAAGGTTACAAAAGGGTAGTGAATCGTCTCCTAAAGGATTTTCATTTCCATTCCAAGTGACCTTTTCAGCAAACTTTACCAGAGTTGTGTGAGGTACAGTAATTGCGTACATCTTTAAAATTGTAATAACTGTTTGTAACAAGCAGATAGTTATAGCATTTTAGAGGTTGGAAAAAGAGGTTGGAAAAGTGAAATAAATGTATGACGGTTAAGGTAGACTTATTTTCCGTATAGGAAAGTTTGTATTTGGCCTGTCAGGAAAGATACAGGGAGAATGGAAGAATGGTACAGATTAATGTAAGTTTAGTAACTGGTTTATTCCATACAGATCAATTTGAGTTCTTCCACATCATTCCTTCTGGAAGTTCACTGCTGAAAGCATTTGGGGAAAGGTGGGATGTTTTTTGAAATATTTTTGGCTGATTGTGTGTGCCTAGTTTGTGCTTAACCAATCAACGAATGGCGTAATGGTGCATTCAGAGACTTCACAGAAAAGTGTCACACATGGACACCTCTCTGCTCTTCTTTCACAAAGGAAATAGTCTTTCTGCTAAAACAGAATCAAAAGCAGCAGAAACATGGGAACTGACATTTTTGTTTTGTCTGAGCTGCTACTTGCTGTAATCTGGATTTTATGTGCTCGATTTTAAAAAAGCACAGTAAACAATTTAAGTATTATTTCTTTCTTTTTCTATCACTTGACAAAAGTTATCCAGGAATCATATCAAAAGAATATAAAATATACAACATTACAGTAGCTGAGAAACCCAAATGTTTAAAGGTCTTTGGCTCTTCATGAGTTCACAGTTAATGTAATGTTGAGGAGAATTCAATGTGGTCAATATAGTGCGCTGTGGTTATTGCTGCACAGAGCAAATCAATGGCACATAATAGAATTGGTTTAGTTAAGTGTCTGCTGATACTGTACTGTTCATTATGCATGTGCGTCCTCACAGACTGTACTTTCACTGACCAGGCAGCCAGGCAGAAAAGACTAGAATAAAGTAGAGCTGTGTTGTTGATGTGATGCTCAGTTTTTTTCATAATCAGTTTAAAGTCTTTCTTTAATATTATCTTAAATGATGTAAATAATGATGCTCCGGTGCTCATAAAGTACAGGCCGTGTGAATTATAGATTTAAAAAGACTGTTACACAAAAAAGCAACTTTACTGGATAAAAAATGCATTTTATTTTTTGTGGTGATTAATTTTTACTCTCCAAAATGCAAATTAATGCTACATCTAAATAAGCATAGATTTAATTTTAAGTTGTTTTTTTTTTTTTTTTTTTAATAAACATACTGCCGTACAACACGCTAACATATCCAATTTACAATAGATACACTTAAAACAATGTGATGATTGTAAAAAGTTGTAACAACACAGTCTCTGAAGAAAACATAGACTAAACACACCTATAGTAAGCTTTTGACATTTTGTTATATATCCACATTTTCTATTTATTTATTTAAGAAAAAGGGGGAACAGTGCATATTAATGAACATTCAGACAAATGTAAATATGCCATTTTCCTCGGAGACTAGGCTGAGAACCAATTGTGTCCAAAAATATTTTTGCGTTTTGCTGCACACACGTCACAACACAGAACAAAAAAAATGGTTACACACTCAAACGCCATGACCTGCATCACGTGAGTTATGGAAGAACATTCATCACTACTAGTGTCACGAGCCAGCAGAGAACAATGCAGTATTCCTGCTTTTTGTCATTTTTTATTGACCCGTTAAAACAAGTGTGTTTTGGCTTTTTTAGATACAAAATCAAGACGTTGCCTATATTTTTATTGTGTAATTTGTAATGTGGTGCCTAATGTATCAATTGTATAAGTTATTATATTTTTGGCAGCAGCAGCCTCTGCTAAAGATACAGATGAATGTAAAAGAGAATGTGTCTCATGTTTTTGCAATGGACTATTTAATTTAACCCTCTTTTCTGCTCCATACTGCAGTTATCTTTCCAGTTGCATGAGCATGTCTGTCTGCTGGTATTATGTAGCTGTACATTGTCTTTAAATAATAAAACAAAGGATGATTTCTAACAATGAGCTCTAGCATATGGATGGATAGAAGGAGGAATAGCATAAACTTTGCAAGGCACTGGTTCATATAAGAGCTAGTCTTTAGCAGAACACACACTGATGTATGTGACTTTGGGATTTGGTGATAAGCATTTGTGGTTGCAAAGAAAAGACCCTAACAGGCTTTTTTTTTTGGGAGGGGTTGTACATTACCACCTACCTGGGATTATTTGGAATAGTTTGCGACTTAAATTAGGCATTTTTCTACCAGGTACTCACTAATAAATCAAATGTTCAATCTAAAACACAAAGTTGATCTAAAATGGCTTAGAAATATAAACAGCTTCCTGTTTAAATTTGCAGAACTAAGTAAGCCCCATCACCTTTTTATCTTAAAAGCTCACTGTAACAAGCAGTAGATTAAATGTTTTGAGTAATCATAAGTAAGCACAGACAAGTGGGCGGGGATAGGTGGTAGGTGAAAACATAACTTTTCTGAGCTCAGGAACAACAAAAGATTATTCAAATGTGCATAAATCAATGATAATACCTCTCTCTATATCTCTTTCTATCACTTGGAGGCAGTTAAGAAGAGTCCGTGCAAAGTCAGTAAACACATTCTCTAACACGGCTTCACCTAATCGCCATTACTGTTATCATTAAGTCACTGATGTGTATAATCGTATCGATGCTTTTATTACAAGTGCTTGAAGATGTAAACAGCAAACAGTAGAGTCCACTGTTCACTCGGTTTCAGCAAAAGTGTATCTCTGAGAGTGGCTGTCAGGCAGAATGGATTGTGCTTAATTTCCAATGAGGTGCTTAAGAGCGATCCCTAATCACGCTTTTAATTACAATCCCCTGGTCATTAAGGGCAGATAATTCAGTGAAAAATACCTCTGCTCTCTGGGGGAGCAGCTGGAGAACAGGTCGATCCTTTACCTCTCTGCAACTATCTGCGGCGGCTACGGAGGCTGCTTTGGGCCAATGTTCATAGGCGAGGTGTGTCTTGTAGATGATGAGCGAAAACACAGGCCTGCTCGTGAAACTCTGACACAACAGCCAAACAGCAAGAACTTCATAAAGTCATGACCTTAAATAATGCAGTAGAAGCAACTCTTTAATACGGTTCATTAAATTGAGTGGACAGAGACAGAGGTTATCAAAAGTATGAATAATTTAATTCTAGTTTCGTTTTAGTTTGTTTGAGTTTCAGATGCTGCTGTTCCAGTGACGAGGGCCCGACACCCCTCCTCTTTCTGGACATCCGCCGGACCTCCCTCTCCAGGACTGGCCTGTCCTGTTCCTGCTAGATGAGTCATTTCCCTCTGCTAATGGACTTTGGCTCTACAAACTTAAATTCTATATCTGCAAGTAGATCTGCACTAGTCTTAGTTACATCTACAGCCTGTCCGTCCATGGGAGTGGATCTCTTCTTCACTTTGGTTCTCCTCAAGGTTTCTCTTTTTCCCCTTAATTTTTTTTTTTTAGTTCTTCCTTGTCGAGAAGGAGGGTCTAAGGACAGGGGATGCTCTGCACAATTATTCTTTTCCTGTTTACTAATAATCTGCTTTGACAGGCTTGATCAATCACTGCTTCTGAATGTTTATCGTTTTATTAAATGTGTATTGTTTTATTTTTATTTCCTATTATTTATGTTTGCTAAATTAATAATCTTCGGAAATCCTCAGAGACGACTATTGTTGTGATTTTGGGCTATACAAAATAAGTTGCTTTGATTTTAGTTAAATGTCTTGACCATAATATACAGTATATTTAGATCAGTTTCACATGCACCAAGTTGCAGTCCAAAGTTCACAAGTTGGGACCAGCCCTTAAACACATTATCCAGTGCACATCAGTCACAGACCCAGTTTCAGGTAGAAGCAGAAGAGGGGGAGGTGAGCGACACTGGCAGACCCTATTAAAATAAAAAGGTGAGTAACAAAAGTCTAACATCATTGTGCTAAACCCACAGACAAACCTTAGCAATAGCAGTGCCGATAAAATGTTGATGTTCAGTACACCGAACATCAATATCAGGCTTTACACACTGCATAGCGGCGCCGGCGTGTGAGGATGGGGAGGACGCACCAGCTCTTCAATTTATAGGGCACTATTAATGTTCATTGGATAAAGAAGGGCTGCTTTACGCATATCACTACATACATTTATAGTACACTCCATTGCAGCAATTTTGGACCCATCTTCAGGTCCTCTTACCGAACTTGGTCGCGGATCTTCTTTATTGTGCGTGTTTTGGTTGGTGGGGTAAACCGGAGTGCTTGGAGGAAACCCACACAGACACTGGGAGAAATGTGCAAACTCCACAGAGAAAGGGTAAGAATGTAAACTACTCTACTTTTATCATCGTAATTCAACAATTATTCTTTCCTCTTATTCATCAGTGTAAATCAGCACATAAAAGTGTTACAACACAAAGAATTTTGACTCACTATAGAAGTATAAGCTAAAGCCAGTGTAGTACAAGAAATATACTTGTACCTCTTGCTTGTGCACTCATTTTCATGAGCAGAATTTAGATACAAAACATTTTCTACACAAAAAGCTGTTTCTATGTTGTTGTGCACAAATTAGTATTAGTATTAGTATTAGTAGTATCTTCTATTTTATCAAGATAATCCCTTACACAGTCTCAGAGATGTGCCGTAACACCACGATTAGACCGCATGAATGTTGCACAGGTGTGCCACAATAAAAGGACACTGTTCATGTTCAGTTTTCACACACAATGTACAATGACAGATGTTTTTTTTTATGGAGTTTTATGGAAGATTTTAACACCCACCAGAGCTTGTGTGACCTGCATCAAATGTTCATTTATCTACCGTACTCAAAACTTTTTTCAAAGAACTTTCTTTGAACAAATATGGACTGTCTTTGGTTTGAAGAAACATTCACAACATGCTGCTCCGAAAAGGGAAAAATAGACAAGCAGGTGTATAAACGTTTCTTTAGTAATAATGAAATGTTTGTCCTGTATTCGAGTGCTTTTAAATTTGGGAGCGCTAACAACTTCCTTTTTCCTTTCAAGCGAACCACTCTGCACACAGAGGCTGCCCTTGTCTGACCTCCTCTCCGCTCCCAGCTTTTGTTTATCACTTCGCACATTATACATCACATCATTTATTACAAACATTTTTACTATAATTGAATGTTTTGTGAGCTGTTCCAATACAAAACGATGAAAATGTGGCTGGGTGCTGGGCTTCGGGCTGCATCACGGACGTGCATGTTGCCCTGGGAGATTTCTCATTCATTACAAGCATCACTTGTAATTGGGAAGTGAGAGCCTTTATAATGTTCACCAAAGTGTTTCCTGATGAAAGATGCAGTATGTTTTGGTTTTTGTTTGTGATTTTTGTGCCTGTGAGAGCTGAGTTCTTTCCAAGGCCACACAGATTTTCTGATGGGCCTCAGTGGGCCCTCCTTTTAGGTCCAAAGTGTGACCTATTTCACCTTAACTTACCTGTTAATAAGACCGTTAAGAGGCATTGAATTTGGTATTTGTTGAGCGCTATGATCTTCCGAGCTCAGCACACAGGGCGTGACATACAGTAAATACAAGTAAATTGATTTGTCTGATCCCAGTGTATTCAGTGAATCCGACCTGCATGCCAAACGTGACAGTGGAGCAATAGGTCGTGGAAAAACAGTTTATCTACCTTTGTTATTTGTTTTAGTTAGCCAGGTCTTTAGGCCAATCTCCTCTGCTGAGCTGCCCCAGGGCAGCTTACTGTCACTGAGTGGGGAGGGGAGGGGTTCATCTCACTGTGATGTACAAGCGCTTTGTGACTCTGTGCCTGTGAAATGCGCTATACAAATAAAGATTACTTACTTACTCACAGTTAAGATCCAATGTCAGCATGGCTAAGCTTTTTGGCAGGTCTGTATTATACACTATAGAATAGTATTAGTGGATTAGTGGATTACATGTCACTTTCATTTACTTCTATGGGTCACAAAAGCACTCACAAACAGAAGCTCCTCAGTCAACTGGTCCATACATCTTTTACCCAGTATCATAATAGAAGCTCTTGTGTAACGTAATCCAAGTGCAAAATTCATTTATTTATTTATTTATCTGAGAAGTGTGGCCAAACACTGGAAGAGCACTGCAGAGAAAGAAGAGGTGAAAGTGTGGCACGCAGCTGGTCAAAAGTTTCTGGTGTTATCATTAAATCTATTATTATCTGTTTTATTTGACACTGGTCTTTTGGCTGTTTAGTAAACTATCTCATGTTTTTTTGCTTAAGTGCACATTAGCACCTATAATACATAATTACAGAGCAGCTTTCTCCAACAATAACTGAAATTGTACACAAGGCAGTCTAACAAGTGTGAATGTTTGGAGAGTCTCCTTTACTCCAGTCTGTGGCCAAAGTAATTAATGAGGTGATTAATTGCTCGATCGATCTTCTGATCAATCAAACACACCCAGCCTGAGATCGAGATCCAGGCTCAGTGTAATTGTAAAGAATATTTGCAGTTTAATTGGATTGGAACTTCTGCAATTGTTTTTTGTTTTGTTTTTTTGTTGTTGTTTTTTTTGTATTCACGCCTGTGTGCTAATGTATTTCATGCAACACAATTTTATTTTTGTGTGTTTACCATAATTAGAATATTGATCCTAAGAAACTGGAATGTGATCAAATCAACATGGACAAGATCTGTCAATTTAGTCAATAAACCATTTAATGTGTTGAATATGTTTCTTCATGGTCTGAGAATATTATTGAAGTGTTTTTAGCTGCCTAGTTTCTGGAGAAAACTTGGATATACAACGAAATGTCAAAAATGTACAGTAGCTTTTTTTTTACCTCAATATTTTACAAAAAGCCAAAACGCAAAATAACCACATGGTGACATTTTCTCTGGGTTTAATGGGTAAATCTTAGCCCCAGCCCTAAACTTATCCATTTTAGTAACTTGAAGCCTAAACTTACCTGTTGAAAACGTGCTTATTGTACGTTTTTGACATTTTCTTGTATATCTACGTTTTCTTCAGAGACTGTGTTTTTAGCAATCCTGACCCACACTTACTTTTTTTTTTACTATTTATTACGTAGATTCTCATTAGGCTAAAGTAAACCAAACAACCAGGAGAAATGTCTTATGCTCATCCAGCACAGCTAAAGTAAGTCTGTTTGACTCAAACAAATGGGATAGTTGTTGTTTTCCTTGGCATTCCGTTCTGCTTGTTTCTCATCTTGAATAAGGAAAAGCACATGTCCACACTCCATCACTTTGCTCTCACTCACAATAGAAAACTTAGGCTGCATTAGATCTGCTATAACATAAAAATATAAAATCCAACAGAGCTGAAGTCTCACTTCATGTTCGTTTGATGAGCGCAGATTGTACAGTCATTCGGAGAAGGAAGGGTAGGGCTATTGGGGTCTTTTTCCTGAGTCCCAGGATCTTAGGGGCGCAGAATGGTACCCTTTTCATATTCATTTATATTGTGGGTGGCACCTTTGCACTGGGCCTCCAAAATTTTCTTGCAACCATTAACCAAGGGGTTGCAAATTTTCAATATGACAAAGACAATTATATTTGTTAACAATCACTTTTTTTTTCTTTTCCAAAATGTGACATACCAAAGAAATTGTACTATAAGGAGTTTAAAGTTGCCTGGATAATCTAGTTGATACGTTTCTTAAATACATCTCAATTTTAAATGGGTGTAATTGGAAAAAAATGCATTGGTTGCAGAAAAAAATGAAATGAGTTAGAACCAATAATACACAAAATATATAGAAAGTGCATTTGAATGCTTAGACAAAAAATGTTTATCATCTATTCGTTAAACAAAACAAGTTTCTTTGATGCATTCGACATTGACCCCATGCTGAATCCAGTCTGCACAGGGAGGCTGAGCCAAAAAAAAAAAAAAAAACTTGATTGAAGAGGACAAGGTTGGCCAAACTCATCACGGCGTGGCGAGGGCAGACTCATTTCTGTGCCTTCTTCTCATTCTGTGTTCAGAGACAGAGGTGCACTGTGTAATGATATCTGGACTATAGAGGCTCTCTGAGATTAGCTCCAGGTCCTCAGCACTATCACTGACCACATCACAGCGAGAAACACACCAGGGGAGTCTGTGACAAAGAGCATGTTGGTTACACAATGAAATGAAGAGATATATTTAGTGTAAGGGCTGGAAAAAGGCATGTCTCATTGTGATGTCGGGAAATATGGTGAATATGGTGATATCAGTTTCAAGTGAGGCAGACAGATAGTTTGTGGAGCTCTGAACAGCTTTGCACATAAGACAGACCGAGTCACTAGATGTCATTTAGTCTCTTTTTAAAACATGTTTTGTTTTTCCTTGTCTATTCTATTTTACAGTTTCAACTTAACTTGTACAGCACTTTGGTCAACAGCTGCATATGTGGCAACTGACGACACAGACTCTGCAAACAAGTATTCAAAAACCCGCCTCCACAACCTGCACTGCACTCCTCTGACCCCTGACAACCTCATTTATACCAAACACACAAGAACCGGTTCAGAAGGGCAACCGTCGGCTTGGTGTAAAGACCCTTTACTGAACAAGCAGCAGCGCCTGTGACTGTCCTTGTGAGTTCCTCTGAGAATGTTGGGAATGCTCACATCATTTTACTTTATTACCATCATCTCTGCGCTTCCCCTGTGACACAGTCATTTCTCAGCTCAACACTTGCTCCTGACTAATTCATTTCCTCCAAACACAATTTATCTTCCATTATTCCACCCAAATGGAAACACAATCCTATTTTTCCCCCAATAAAAGAGGAAAAGGGGCTTTGGGAGTCCAGAGGCTGTCTAATGTGTGTCTGACAGAGGCCTGATGATCACCTTTGTGTGTCAGCTCTGTAACACAACACTCACTCTGTTTGTAAAGACTTCTGCATACTACACGATTTTACAACTGATTTGAGTCTCCACAACTTCAGGGGGTTTAGCCTGAGTAACATATCATGTCGTGAGTTAAGTGTGGCACTGTTACACCAATTTGTCAGATCGTGGTTCCGACATATAAGGAACACAATCAGAGCAGCCAAACAGTGTCAGGCTCCACCACCTGGTGATGTTTTACTATGCAGAAAAAATAGTCTACAACCGATATAATAAGCAAAAGCCCTCTGCTGCTGAGAAACAAATAACTGTTGCTAAATGTACAATTGAGTAGGCGGTAAATAATGCATGATTCGACTCATAACCTGCAGTCACCCCGCGAGTTCTGTGGGTCAAACTGATCAATTGAAAGAAGTCGGGCAGGTTTGGGTGGTTCGGGTCTAAACCCATGTTCAAACACTTTTATGCTTTAGCTTCAAGTGTCGTGAATGTCAGTCCAATAAGCCTCATGTTCTGTAGACACATTTAACAAACAAAGACACAACTTATGAGTTTTAGCATAATTCATTGACACCTACAAAACAAGAAAGAAAAAGGCAAGAGACAGAAAAAATGTGGCGTTCTGTGAGCATGGAGTTGTTGCGGTTGTAGTGAAGCATTCACTACACATCTGATCTTTGAAAGTTTAAAGCAAGTTTAAGCATTTTGCCCAAATATTGGAAGACCCTCTGACTCATGACAAGATGCCCAGTCCCTTCCCCTAAAACACATTCATCTTTTCGAGTTTGATTGATGACTAAAGCTCAGCAACTTCAATCCAAAAACTGATAAAAGCGGATGGTTTTTGAGGAAAAGACATAGATTCAGAACTGTTTTCACAGGATGATGTGCCATGTACAAAACGTGACAACGTCTATAATGTGTATGCAGTATACTGTGCATTTGTGTGAACTGCTTGGACTTTGGTAAGGAAGCTGAGAACAATGGAGACCTGAGGATAACAGGCCTCACACAAACCCCCCAAATGCTCTAATCTCAGACATTCCCCAGAGCACCAAAAGCTTCACTGTTTGGACAAAGTGGGAGGGATCTGCCCAGTAGAAGCGACACCCAATTCACACTTCACTTCAGGTTTTGCCTGCACTCCTGGTCAGTTTGGTGTCTCTCATCGCAGCCTCTCAGAGAAGTTGTGGACATGTGCATTTTAAGACTAGGCCAAGGCCTGGTCTCGGAGCAGAACAACAGCACTAAGCTCTCAGCGCCTCAATCAAATCTTTTGGACTCATGGTTTTTGTAGCCGAGCAAAGAGCCACAAAGTTCCAGGAAGCCAAAACTGCTCTTTTTGAGGAACTTTCAGAATCTTCAACCTCAACTCAGAGATGGAAAGACAAAAACGTTCCTCTGGGCCAACGCCCTAAACATCTCGTCTCCGCATTTTTGGATGCGAACATTGCTTAAGGCAGACTCAACGCAAACGGACATTTTTGCAACATCTCTGCCAACCCCAGCCATCATGCGCTTGCAGCAACCAGCAGCCATCTTCTCACAGCGTGACCTCTACAGAGACAAAGGACATCAGCCGTCATCCGATTCTGGTTGTATGTCACATTGGGCTGGTAGACACAGTTAATGCAAATAGATTCAGATAAACACTCTAGACTCTTTCTGTGCATTATTGAAAATTCATCTGCATTCTTTATTTAAACACTGTATGGCATTTTCTGGTCAATAAATCTTCATAAACCACAACTTATTTTGCATCAGGTCAGCTCTGATCCAAGCTGCCTAAAGTTTTCTAAGAGCTTTGTCTGTTGTGTGTGAATGACATGGTCCCTGAACAGTGCGTTTGAGGGCACATGCTTATGAGTATTAACACAGTTTAAGCCTAAAGGACAGCGCGCTAACAAGGCACACCTCTGTCGTTTTAATGTGTACAGTTGGCGGGGCAGGTCAAGGAAAAAGCTGATCCATGCATCACTATGGTGTGCCATATAATAAAAACGTTTACCATGATTCAAAAAAGTTCTGGAGGCGCTGACCTAGCTTAGAAGTTTTTTTTCCCCTCTCATCAGAGACGGCCTCCACAGAGAAGCTTCTGGAGGTATGGTGGAACATGGTTTTAATGCTTTGATTCTGGGTGCTGCATGGTTGGCATAGTACATAGGCTTAGGAACACAGCCAGTGTAGTCAGCAGGGAATAGCTGTGATCTCTGTGGTCTTTACAAGGTTTATGTTTCATCATCTGGTTTCATTTTATAAATAAAACTAAATGTGAAGGTAACTCACTCTTCTTGCTGTGTGTATTTGTTTTCCTTCTGACACAGCCCTTGATCAAGTGACACAAGGAAATCTCTACTGAACTCACATGTCTGTGGTGTCTGTGCTTCAGTGTCATGCTGTGAGATGAATAATTGTTGCAAATATCTATCTCTGTGGCCTGAACTTTTCTTGACATGTTTAGAAATCCAAACGATGCCTTTACAATTTATTTACTCTGTTGCATGGACACATTTTGTTTATTTTCTTAAACTATCTGTAAATGTTGAATTAAGCATTGCTTTACTTTTCTCTTTTGTGTTGTAATATGTGATGCTCTGGGCTCTTTTCCTCTACATTTATTTACAGAAGGAGCTCCTGACAGATCCATCTCATGTGTGTAGTTTTTGAGCACAGGTGGGGACAGATTTTTCACATGGAGTGCCTCTGGTGGTTTTTCCTCTCTTTCACTCGCCTCTCAACCATCCATCTGTCTTCCACACGCCGTCTTTTTGTCTCCCATCGTCCAAACCTCCAGAGGCCGCTTTCCTGATGCATTATTTCTCTTCAAAACATGTCTCCTGTGGCAGTCCATTCTAGAACTTGTCTCCAAACTCACCTTAGCAGTCGGGTAAATGCCTTCTGTAAAAGTCTTATTTGAAAAAAGATATTGGTAAAACATCATTTTTGAATTATTGTTTATTAATATCACTTCATTCATTTTCTTTTTTTATTATCTGGAGCGAGATCACAAGGGCATTAGTCGTAGACCCAAACTTCTCTTTCCACAACCTTCCGTCAGCTCTTCTGGAACAAGCCCCGGCCTGAAGAAACCCATTTCTCACATTACCTACCTTTAACTAACCCTTTACCGAGAGACTTAGGGCTTAATTTTTTCCAGCTAGATGCTCAATTAGAATTAGAAGTCGGACAGATTACAATTTCTATACCTCCAGGTTTGTTTTGGGACAATTAATCCCTTTGTCATCAATTATACAGTATATTTAAAACAAATTGCTGTACCTTTCATCATGGTGCAACTGAGCAAACAGTAAGGGTTTCCAGTAGGGGTTTACAGTAAAGGTTAGGGTTAATAATGACACAACGTCACAGCCGAGAAGAGCAACAGGTCACAGGGGAAGGCCACTGCTGTATATCTTGAGCAGAGATGATGAGGTGTGAGACTGCTTCAGGACGTCCAGGAAGAGGATGGGGATGTAGTTTGATGATGTGCTCAGTGACCTTGGAATGTCAGGTTTTAGGAGCGCTCCAATCATCTCTGATGTAAACAGAACTATCATCTCACATGTTGGAAACCATGGTGATTCATAAGTTTTACTTCTGTATAAATCAACATGATGGAGTCAGTCAATCACAGGTCACAGGCCTGGACATCAGGAGTTGCCTTAAATGGGCTCTAAGCTTTCTGATGTAGGGTTTGCCACCTGCTTGTTTCCGCTTTGTTTTAGCATAAAAAATTAAAAGCTATGACATTATACTTATCTTCCTAGATAGTGACAAGAAAATGAGCAAAAGATAGGTCAGATCTGTGGAGAGGTGACCTTGCACGCACAAAAATGCACACTTTAATGTTGATCTGTGTAACTGTAAAACACACTTGTTTAGTGGTACTATAACAATATTCTATACCTTTCATGGCTCCTGTTTGAGCTTTGTTTAAAGGTGCAATGTTTAGGGTCTGTTTCCCGCTTGTCTCTATGAACAAAAGATTCCTTTGACTGGAATGGTTCACAGCAATGTATTACTGCATTTGGTCTGTTGCATTGCATATGAAAAACACAAACCTCACCCATTCACCAAAAAAGTGAAGGTGTGTCTTTTAAGTCCCAGCTACAGCTTCTCCGTGTGTCTGATTTTGAGGTGCTGAGGGTCATTTTGTATGTGCACTTTAGAGACACAGATAATTCTGGCACTGCTCCACAACCATAGCGACTAAGAAAATCACAAGTTATAGTTTGAGATTTTTATATGCACTTCTGCACTTTCCACACACAGTGGTGGTGGCCCCAGCCAGAGCTGTTCTGCAGTGCAAAAAAAATAATTTCTGAATAAGTTAAAAAAAAAAACTCAATCAGAATTTTAATTTGTATCCATTTCACTGGGATGTATTTACTGGATGGACCAAGTTTTCTTAATTCTCTTGTTGTGGTGTTTCTGTCTTATTTCAAGCTAAAATATATACTCATGTAAATGTTTTACTAACTGAAGGTCATTTTTATGTATTTATCTATATTTCTGTTTGTTTTACTAATGATTATTTTGTGTGTTTTGTCTGACTCCATCTCCCCTTCCCTTGGTGCTTTGCACACCAGGCAGCATTGTAAATAAGAATTTGTTCTTAATGTTTTGCCTGGCAAAATAAAGGTAAATAATAATAATAATAATTTGCCACTGGAGTAACAACTTAAGTTGGTAGCGATAGCTAAAACGGTCAAACATGTCTTGAAGCAGTAGAAAATGCTGCTTGCTCTTATCTGGTGAAAATTAAGATTTCTCACTGTGAGTCCTAATGACCAAAGATCACAGGACACATGAGCTCTGCCCTTAATCTGATATTCCAAAGTGACAGACTCACAATCATACAGATAATAAAAGTGAGAGTGCATCACAGCACTGTCTCACCAGTGCAGGAGAAGAACAGAGAAACAGAACACTGCTCAAGCAAAACATAACGCACCACTTTCAGCCACAGAAACACATGTAATTGCCGTCTTCAGCTATGCACCAATGGTTCTAGTGGTATAAAAACATATGAAATTATCTTGCATCTGACTCAAGGGAAAAAAGAAGATGAAAACTCAAAAATCACACTGCAATTTGTACAATTTGAACGTTTCCACCATTGTGTGTTAGAAATAATGGTGATCTTCTGTGTCAGCAGCTTACGTCACACTATGAGAAAGGATAATTATTTGACAATCACACAAACAACCGGACAATAGTGCACATTTCTATGAGGTTCATGTTGCTAAAATAAGCCTGGAGTAATCATGCTTAGTGCACTGACGTGTTCCATTATTAGAGTAAACACAGACTGAAGTACCTGAGAAAATGTGTCTAATGCAACATCAGCCCACAGAACATGTGCATTAGGATATTAACACTGCACAGAGAGTAATGCTTTGCCAATGTGCTTGAATGAATTTAGAAAGTTGGAAGAACAGAAATGTGAATATTTTACTCTTGTTTTATCCCTCTTTCCATAGCTGGTTTATTTGGAACTTCTTGATTTACTTTTGAGCGCATCATCGACGGCTTGACTCACTGTGGAATTTTAAACATGTGATTTTCATGTGATTATTACATTGACAGGAGAAACAGCCAATGTTTTACATTAGTCAGAGCACAAAATGTATCCAATAATTTATCAAAACCACGTTGTTTAATTGCCAGTACTGATTTAAGATTTATTGTTATTTACAACTGTATTTAATGATTTCACTGTATTTAATCCAAAAGCAACAATTTGGGCTTTACTGTAATGACTGCAGCAACAAATTTAGTCATGTGGTGCTCTAGAATGTACTGAGCACTAAAAAAAAGAACATTCTTTTCAACAGTGAATATAAAACATTAGGCAAACCTGTGAACAGAACAAAACTCTTACACATGCGAAGAACTGGTGTTAATAAGGACTCTCAGCTTGTTAGCGAATTTACACAATTAAACCAAAGTGTATAAAAACAGTCTTGTGGATGCAAAAGTGTCTCTTTGATGTCAAAAAGAACTGTGATAAATACTTGAGTCGTGCAAGTGCTGTCTGCGCTGGCACCAATCTGTCATTTAAGAGAAGTCGTCTACAACAGCGCTCCATACAATAAACAATATTGTCAATCTCCTCAGACTGTTTGTCAAAATAATGTGTAAAAATGACTTGCAAATATCTTAAGTAATGCTTAGTCAAATGTCACAAGTTGCAGAGGCAGAGGAATTCAGATCTGGTAATATCTGACCTATATTATGGTCAAAATTAGTGCCACAAAGAACAAATAATGGGAAAACAAAAAATAAAACTAGGTATTTTACCTTCCTGGCAGCTGTAATCATTCACAGCTTTCAAATGGATCAGAACAGGTTTTACTGTCATGATAAAATAACAACAACCAACAGTGCACTTTGAGCTTTCTTTTTCATTTTGATCCAAGCAGCAGCATATAAAGATCCTGCCTGCACCATGGACAGTAAAATGCTGATCTCAAACAGTGATGGAAGTCTGACCATTTCATAAACTTTAAGGGTCCGTTCACACCGGACATCTTTGCGTCCATTTTCAATGTTAAGTCAATGTAAACCCACGTCTTGAGCGTTCAAGCGTATTTGCGGTGCATATTGGCGTCTGGGGCGTTCAATTGACACGCAATCTGAAAACGCGGCGTCTTGCAGATTGGAAGCTTAAACCTGCGGCAGACGCAACTTCGCTCAAATCTGCAATCACCGCAGGAGTTGGGAAAATCCATCTTCAGACGCGTTGGAAGTCGGAGTCAGCCAATCAGAGACCACACTCCTGTGACACGTGACATGTTGTTCTACAAAGGGAAAGGAGGACTGTTTACTGAAGTCTTTTAATAACTTTTTTAACGAAAGGTCGCTTGTTTGGGGGCTTTTTCAAAGACTTGGTTTGTTGCTTTGAAAATCTGGAGACACGGCAAAACAAACAACACGAGACATGTTCTGGACTGACAACGCGCTCACATGGATTTATTAAAAATGCTCAGTGCCGTGTTTAAACCTGCTGTACAACGGGAGGAGCCGAGGAGGAGAGAGACCCCAGAAAGTAACTGCCTGGAGGAGGAGAAAGTTGTGTGATCGGGTAAGCTCCGTTTTATAAATGCAACTTAAGCCTCCATCTCTCCCTCTCCCTCCCTCCTTCTCTTTCTCAATGTGATCTGTGTATGAGCAAAACAAAGCCTGCAAACAAGCGGGAGCTCGAAGAAGCGGTTTGGGGCATTGAAAGTGTCTTTTTGTCCCCCAAAGCCTTGGCGCACATCGGGGCATTTTGGATGTCTATTTGGGCGTCAGCTTCGAAAATGTTCTGCGTCAAAATACGCTTTTAAGTCAGTCTTTATTTTGTGTCAACTGGACACATATTCACAATGTTACGAGCACAAAGAGCAGATAATTCATACGTCTGAATATTTAATCACAGACATTTCCATAGCGATGCATTTTAAATAAGTGATTTCTTTTGGTCAGACAAGGGCGTTGTTTACATGTTTCAGATACTTTCTATAGCCTTTCTCAAAAGCGTCACTGGTTGGTATGGACAAGGGGGAACTCCTGCCTGGAGTCTTCTCCGTATCAGATCACTGCAAGAGACAGAACCATGAACTGCAAGAATGCCAGCATCATCCGTGCTGAAAGAAACTAACAACGCTGCTAGACCATGGAAGCCATTGAGATCCGCAAACAAGGACCCATAACAGGGACTCTTCTCCACATGAGCTAAGAAAACCATCAAAGATTCTTACATGTTTTAGTTTAATTTATTATTAGTAGTTTGTATCAGAAGTAATCAGTGAAATCAGCACACACTCCTGCTAGAAATGATCATACATGCCTTATTGAAAAATGATGGATAAAGCACCCTAAAGTTTGGAATGCCTAATGAAAGAATAATTATCTCCTGTTTTCTAGTCTAAGTAATCAATACTTTATTCTTTAATCACCAGCCTATTTCAAAGACCTTTAAACCTTATTTCTGTTGTTTGCATTTGCACACAGACCGTCCATAGAGCTCTCTTCTCTCCAGTCGAAACACACGTCTGATGAGTTTGTGCATTATGAAGGATCCGGGGCCAAAGAGCTCCTGACCTGACTTTGTCATTACCAGTGAATGATATTTGCATTCTCCTGCAGACAAGATTTCATGCAAAATGAATGAAGGATAAATTAATATATCAAACAAGTGGTGGGAGAGAAATTTGAATGTATGATCAGCGTGGTAAATATGAGAATGCCTGAACTCATCTGATCTGAGAAGGTGCAGGGTTAGGTCTGTTTTTTACCGGAACAGGGGACTGCAGCAATACTAGTGCATTCTGTAGTTATGTCCTTAGGCAAGACACTTTGCATACTTTATAAAAATATACTGTGATATAATGGAAAGCTTGAATAATGAACGTTGGCTGGGTCATAAAAGTAAGTCACTATGCTTACAGACGTAGACAAAAGGGATGAAAGCTTACTCCTCTGTTAATAATCAACAATGGTCACTAAAATAGCTGGAAACTGACAAAAGTCATAATAAAAATGCCCTGATAAATATTCATTGTGTATCTAAAATTGCTTTTTAACAGTGGTTCAGCAGATTCAAATGAAAAAAACAAACGAAAGAAACTAACACTATCAAGAATGCTTTTGTAGTCTTAATAAACCATAATACCTTAGATAAATTCAAGACAAAATAGCCCCAGAACATAATTCACAAGGACAGCGTTCGTTTTGGTAGTCCAACGTCGTGTTCTCATGGAATGCGTAAAATAGCACACCATGACAAATTGTGTGTCATGACGACGCCCTCTGCCTGTTTCGGCGTGCAATTACACGCTTGTTTTTTCTGGCTCTGGACACGCGATGTGGTTGACGACAAACGCAAGGTTTTTCAAGGGATTAACGGCTAAGTTTAGGTCTGAAGTTGCAAAAAGGGTAAGTTTAGATCTGAGGCTGGAGTTAGTTAAGTTTATGATTAGGATTGAGTTAGTATTCATGAATAATATCACGTCTTAACATTCACCATTGAAATGAATTAGGACAGAAACACACGAAATACACATGCAAAAATAGAAGTTATGTTCATATGACACGCTGTTTATAATAGCGTGGTATTGACACTCTTATTCATAGGAACAGGGAGGCAGAAAGTTATATACTTTATTTTTGCATCTATGAACGAGTTGACTGAACTATACAGCCGTTTCATCTTCTGTGATCATATTCTAGTGAATGAAGAATTTTGACAAGAGATTGTCTTTGTTTCAAGATGTAACGGCTCACATTTCCATGTAGGCTCAAGTCCCAAACAAACGAAAACACTGCACTCATGCCACACGTCACAGCAGGAAACAACTTATTAAATCTTGTATAAAACGCCAAAAAAACACTACAATTAATGAAGGACCTATCTCATACAAAAATTCCAGGGCTTATTGTTAATCCCAGCCCTGTCATAAAGCACAGCAGAGTGGTTTCAGTTTCAGACAAGAACACTAAAAATGCAGCATTTGTGGGCTAAACGTGTGAATGAAACAGAGTAGTTTTGACACATCTAAAAGTCATGGAAGATTTCAAATACTCTAGTGTGCAGCAGTTTTATGCATGTCTTCTTCACCTATCAACACATGTCCTTCATATGCACACTTGTATATGTGTGTGTGTATGTGAACAACACTCTCCTGCCTCAGAACCAGCGGTGTGTGAAGCATCCATCTGTGCAGAGGACACCGTAAGACCTGAGAAAAGACTGTCAGTTGTTATTACAGTGGAATGAGCAAGTTTTTTCTGAATAGTACACACATATACTGTTGTTTGTAGCATTGTTGTGTAGTTCCAGATGTTTATATGAAGATTATCTGTTTTGTTTTCTCTCTTTCTGTTTCTCTATCGTAAGTTTTTGACATTTTGATGTATAGTTACGTTTTCTTCGAAGACTGTGTTGCTTTCTCTCTAAAAAAAAAAGGTAAAACTAATATTGGCTTAGTTTTATCCTACATGATCAGCAGGGTAAAACTAACCTGATGGCCTATTCCCAGCTCACATTCTCAATTAGTGGGTGAACAGCTGATAGTTATGGCTATATGCTAGAGAAAAAAAAGCAGAGGCCCCAAACAACAACAACAAAGAAACGAATGAATGAATGAATGAATGAATGAATGAATGAATGAACCCAAAAGTGAATGACAGTACATTTTGATTAGCATTTATCACTTAAGTTTTACATATTTATTTTGTATGAAAAGAGATGAATAAAGTCTGATTGAAACACTGGCACTGACAGAATAATTTAGCAATTCCAGTTTTCTTTTACAAGAACAATGATAAAGAGTCAATAATAAAAAGAGTGTGCTTTTTGAAAACAAAATGAAATACGAAAAGCTCACTCTGGTTGGTATTGCTTGGAATGAACATGGACACACTTTCCTTATTGCATACCAGTGATGGCTATGTTGCATGCAAATCATAAGCACATTATTCATAATAATAGGACATTTGTTGGCTAAAACTGCTAAGAACAATGCACTAACTGTTGTGGCCAAAGTTGTAAAGTACTTTATTGATTTTAGTATGATGTGGCCTCTACAACTAAACTCTGATTGATTGATAAATTGATTTCTACAACTACTGCAAAGCCAATCACACTGGTCCTTGTACATTCAGACTCCGCCCCCGTCTTCTTTTCAAATTAGATTGTTGGCCAATTTTAGGGCTTTAGTGTCAATTTAAAATCTTCCATCTATCTGAAAAACTGTATGTATCGCATGTTTATGACCCTTTTCTTCAAAGATATTCCCAAATTTAGTCATTGGCAAACAAAAAGAAAGAAAGCTTGGACTTGCCAGGTCTATGGCTCTGCACGGCCCAAAATCCGGCCCAGAAGACTATTACTCATGGTGTCATTGCGTGTAGAAGATGGTTAGATCCACGATAGACAAAGAGATGAATGATGGGCAGCTTTAGATACCTGGATGAATTGCGAAATAGGCCCTCACAGATGGGTCCTCTGATGGCCTGATTATGTGAGGGACACACAAATGGAATAGGTGGTGCGGAGAGAGCGATTTATCGGAGCTTTCCGGAGTGGGCCACCTGTATCCCAGGCATTTGGAGAGTGCCTAGTCATCTGTAATAGAGGTAATGGAGGCCAAAATAAACTCGCAAACAGCTCTATTCCTGACACCCTCTAGGCACATGGTATGAGCAATTCCCATCATGCCTCGCTCTCCATTTTGACATGTTTTTGAGGGATGCGGCTGAGTGGAAACAAAGCTAAAGCAGACAGAAGAGAGGATGACTGTACGATCACTGAGCTCCGTTTTTGTTCCATTGCTCACATCAGTGCCTGTTATGTGTTATGAAAGGATGTAACAGTCTATTATAAACTCTGTGTTTTGGGGTGTCACCAACAGACATTTTAAAGACTGAAGTGGATTATGTAAAGTTAATAAATCACAATCATGCAATCTGTGTGTCTGTATCTGTTGAGGATAGCAGGAAAGACACAACCAGCATTAAGTCCATGTAATAAATTGTACCAAAACTCCTCCAATGTAGTGGCCTTTGTTACTTGAGAGATAGAAATACACTAGAGTGCATTTTAAATTCATCCCTACAAAGTCATAAAACTGTGTTTTTTGTAATAAAAATGAAAATTTAAGTTGTTTCCCTAGTGTGATGTAATCAGTGCTCTACTTCCTGATAACTTTAACATATTTTCAAGAATTTCTTTACAATCTTGTTCTTGGTTTGCGTAAAACTATAATTCATATTTACAATAGGCATAACCGATCAAATTAAGTCAAAATGAGAAAATCATAAAAACCTGCCATTTGCACTTTAAACCACCGAAGCACATTTGTGAACTTAAGCTTTAGCTTCCATAATTGAACCAAATCAAATGTGTAAAGCTTCATAACCAGTTGCGTGGATGTGACTGTGTGCGATCACAAACAGGTTCATGGGAAAGCTGCAGTGAGCTTATTTGAAAAGAGCAATCAGTCATTTACACCTGCTGCAGTGTGACCGACTCAGGCACAGATCTGACATAGCTGAGCTTAGCCTGGCATGTTGCTAACTCGATAATGACTCGCAGCATAAGGTGAAATCTAGTTTCACGTTACGCTCATCAATCTTTCCACATAGACTCCACGCCAAAGCCAACAACTCAGTCTATTATTACAGTAAAGACATGCCTGAAGCTGCTCACTTCATTAAGTTAGACAAACATATGTACAGCATAGGTTAAGCCTGATATAGAAATACTATTGATCTCAGAAGTGGGATCAAGCCATTGCTTTGCAAGTCTCAAGTAAGTCTAAAGTCTTTGTCTTCAAGTCCAAGTTAAAGGCTCTATATCCGATTTTATACCCGAACTGTGAGGGTACGAAGACAACATTTGATCTGAGAGTTTAGCATGTTCTCTACATGATTTAACAGGACCTGGATCAGGGGTTGGTTAAATGACCACAATTATTGAGTTTGAGTTTAATTTCTTTTTAAAAACAAAATCAAAATTACTTTTGGTCATGATTTTATGAACATGAACTACAGACACGGATTTTTTATTTATTTATTTATTTTTTATTTTTTTTTTGCCAAGTCTGACTTTTGTGTAATGTTTATGATGTCAGTGGAGCTCACGATTAAAAAAACACAATCAAATAATTGGCAATTTTACAATGCTCAACCTTTTTCTCCAAATCTTTCAATTAACTGCCCAGTCCTGACTTGGATTTTAAACGAAAAGCAGAACACTGGCAATTCTTTTTGCTCACATAGTTGACAAAACACTGCAAACTATTCTAAGCCCTCTGTCCCATGTTCTAGTAAATGTCTCCAAAACCACTGATTGTTTTACACGAAACAATTTTAGACCACTCTGACCAAGGCCAGCTGAAGTAATATATTGTGGTTTGTGTGGCAGATGAGGTGTTACCTTTGTACAGTGATGAACCCTGTCTCTTCTTTGTAAAATTTCACCAGTAGCTTTGAAGGATAAACCAAATATACAAATACAGTTAGTTTTTTGATCAGCCAAAAAGAAAACATTCCTCAGAATCCCTTGCAAAGTTTCTAGGATGATATTTGACTAACTCCGACTATGGATCAATAACACAAATACTACAAGTAAAACCACAGCTCCCTTCTCCTGACTCTTGTAGGTAAGATGTTAAGTCTGCTTCAGTGGAATACACGCAGCTATTCACAATTGTCTGCTATCTCAGACAATTAATGAATTATTGACTTCCTATTGATTCCTGCAGCTCTCTCACAATAGTATGAGTTTTATGAGGGGAGAGAGATAGAGAGGTCTGCGCTGCACGTGTCATTGGGTTACGATGCTCCGGGCCCAACATTAGCACGCACGTAGCATCACCATTTCATCAGCGTTCATGGCAAGGCCTCAGCCAGCTCTGTAATTCATGTCAGCCTTCTTTACACTTTTGTTTTGTTCTCATTTTATTCTGCTTTCATTTTTCATCTTGGTGCCTGCTACTTCCCCTCTCTTTGTTGAATGCAATAATTGGAGAAATATCACCCAAAAAGTGTTATCAGGAGAACTTCTAGAGCCACATAGATCGTAAAGAATAATTAGTCCTTAAAATGCTTAAAATAGTCAACTGAAAATCATTCAAAATAAAAAGCCTTGAGTCAAAATAAAGTGGTATAAAACTTGAGATGAAATGACAAGGAACTCCATGCAAGATGACATAATGAAAAGTGAATCACTTGGTATACAGTTAAAACAATGAGCACCACAAATGCACAAAGTACTGTACAATCAACCTAACGTAACAGTATTTGCATGACACACATTGGTTGTTTGTCATTTAGAACAAGGATGGTGTAAACCCTCATTCGTCCAGGAGTGATCCATAGTAGAAAATCTTCAAAGTTGTCATCTGGACAGTGTATCCGAAGATCAAGATGTTTTGACTCTCATACGAACGTAATTTAAAATCAGACTGAAAATTACTTTCGGATGAGAGTTGAAACGTTTGGATCTTCGGAAACATTGTCCAGATGACAACTTCTAGAAGACTTCTACTGTGGATCACTCCTGGACGAATGAGGTTTACACCATCTTGTTGCCATTTAGGACAAAATTAAACTTTCTCATCCCACATTAAGAAAAACTTTTGTATTTCACTAATTGTTTCTTCAAAAATGATATATTTCTATCCCAGTCTCTGAAGAAAACGTAGATGTACAATGAAATGTCAAAAATGTATGTCAAGCACGTTTTACGTGTTTTTTACGTGAATTATTCCGAAAAGCCAAAAAGTAAAATAACCACAAAAATTTGAATTTTGGTTGCCACGTGGCTTCATTTCCTTTGGGCTTAACGGTAAATATTACCCTGCCCCAAGTGCCAGTCCTAAGCTACCCATTTTGGTAACTTGAACCTTAACTTACTCATTAAACCCAAATAAAATATCGCCACGTGGCGATATTTTATTTTTTTGATCATGTCAAAACAAAATATGAAAAGCTTGGTATTGGTCAGTCAGATGTTGTTACAGAATGAGCCAAAGTTTTCTGTGTAATGGTATCAGTTTTTGCAAGTCTGGTGCTACCTACTGGCTTCACTCAATATTACTCCAGGTATAGGTCAGGTATTGCAGAACTGCAGATGGTTCCTGAAAACCAGGAAGAGATGAAGAAGTGTGTTGGCCAGAACCAACCCGAGTTAAAGTTGGGGTAGCTTACTTTGTAAATAAGAAAACGCTGCACTTTCCACTAAAAAGTATATGCTAAATGCAGCACTTTCTGAAATAATGAGACCCCTGAGTATGTCTGAATTGAAGAAGTTCTCATCAGGAGCTGAATGCAGCGCTCTGATTGGCTGTGCTTGGGTGATTCTCTCCAGTTTCACTTTGTTGTTTGTAAAAAAAATTGTAAAAAGACGGTTTTAAGCCAAAATTACAATTAAAAAAAAGATCTATATTGACATCAGTCCTGTGCTGAAGAATTTATGAGAGGAAGTTGTCAGATTTAAAACCTTGTTCGTGTGTACAGTGTCAAATCCCTTACTCACCTTTAAGACAGCAGATTGTGTATGTTCTTATTCTTCGACTTTGTCTTTATCTTTTCTTTATCTTTTCCTGAAACAGATTCAGTCAAATTCAATTATTTGGTTCTTCAGAAAGTTTGATTTCATAAAGCTGGACACAAACAGACAGAAATAGTCACTTGTTAAATTGTGAGAATTGTATTATTTGATTGTGAGAACATTCAAAAAGAATAGGACAAACAAAATGATGGAAAAAGGTAGACCCACTCTCACCCAGGACTACACGTTGTCCAGAGATGACTGTTCATACCAGTTCTATGATAATGTTGTTTCTCTTCATATGACTGTGTGTTCACATATCAGTCCTGCACTGACAATGGTGGCCCCTCTCTCACACTTTATCTCTGGCGTGCTGAACATTATGAAACAATTACTCATTTTAATTGACAGTTAATTTATCTAAAGTCAATCTGACCTTGACCAGCTAACATTAAGATTGGAAAGTGAAATGGACATATTGGATGAGGAGTAGATGGTGGCTAGGGCACAAAGTATAAATATGCACCAAGATAAGGTTCTCTATTACAGTAGGTTATTATAGTGCACCGTGCATTATAGATAGCATAATAGATCATGTAGAATGGTGGCAATCTAAAGCTGGCTAAAATGTAAAGCAGTAGCACTTCAATGACACGTGTAATCCTGAGTGATTGTACACACCAGTGAAGTTATAATCCAGTCTGACCCAGACTAAAAATGGGATACATATTTGAGATCTCTTCCCTGCCCACATGCTGACACAACCCCTTTGCTTAGTCGATTGTCTAGCTCTAAACTCTGGAACACTCTGCCTTTCTCCAAATGATCAGCACCTGTAGTGGAGTGTTTAAATCTTGCCTTAAGACCTGTTATGGAATCTTTAAATGTTGATTCATCCTTTATGTCACTTTGTCTTTTGATGTCTGTTTCAGAAGTCACAAGAGAATCCCAAGACAGTAAGATGCTGTTATGAAAACTCTAGATGACAATGTTACTCACACCTTGTGCCTCCAGACCTTTGTCTTACTTGAATGATTGAGTCTCTCTGTAGTAATATCCCCTCAAGGAGAAGTAACGGCAATATGGTAACTTACATTGTATCTCACTTCTGAGATATCGCCAACATCTGTAGCTTTGATGTTTTGACTATCATGTTCTGTTCACACCCTGCCGGTGGGGCCTTGAAGCTCCTGGGTTTAAGGATCAGGGACACATCTGCTCAGGAGGACTAGGACTACAGGAGACAGACGACTTGGGAGGAGAGGACCAAGGGACGACATGGGGAACTCTGTTACTTTCAATGATGCATAAAGGCACTTTGTAAATACATTTTGCTTTTGAGAGTTCAGGATTTCATTTTTCTACATAAATATAAAATCTTCACAAAAGACCCACTTTTATTCTGGCTTTTAGCATCACATGAGTTGTGTGGCTGCTTAGGTTTTTTGTTTTTGTTGTTGTTGTTTTAATGATTTCCACTTTTATTTGTTTTATTATATACATATACATACAATTTTTGTTTTCTGAGTTTACTCACAGTGGGAAGAGGAACCAAAACTTTAACTAATAAAAGCACTTTTTCTTCAAAGAAAGTGTTACGCTGGAAAGTAGTTTCTCCTGAAAGCTACTCAAGTAAATGTAATTGGCTACACATATCTCTGCTCTCCAAGTCATTGGAAGGTGTCACTGATGACATGGATCTAACACCATCTAATATCACACATCAGACGGAGAAGTGAAAGTAAGGAGACATCACTATAATGTGTGTTTGGAAGTTCAAAAAAATCCAAAGCCTACAATGCAGAGAGATGCATTTAAAAGGCTTTATCAAAAATACCCAGAGAGGACTAAGGTTAAACTGAGAAATACAAACTCCATTTACACTCATTATGAATCATGCGCTGAGAGTTATCAAATCTCATTAACATAATAGTCTATTTGTATTCAGAACAGCACACAGCATGTAATGTCAAGTGATCTCACAAGTGAGCTGACAAGGCCAATCGCTCACTCAGCGTCACTGTCACAGACGTCATGGAGAAAAGTTCCACTCCTCAGTCATTAGAGCAGCGCTGCAGCGGACCCCAAAGAGAGGGAGCAAACTGCACACCCGGAGGCCTCAGTCACACACTGCAGCACTTTCACAAAATCACTCCAAACAGGGCCTACGACTGTTTAAGTGGATGAAAATACTGCCATCACAGACAGAGTAAAGGTTTATAATCATAGTTTTTACATGAATAGGTCTTTGTCTAAAGCTAAAGATAAATCTGTAAAAAAAAAAATTGACAAATTTCTGACACAAGATCAGTTTTAGCTAAGAAACATCTGTTTAAAGTTTAACATTTTGCTTCTTTGTATTGTCATCTTGATGTATCTTTTCCTGTTTTGTAAATCAATTTGAGTTGCTCTGAGTATGAACTGTGCTATACAAATAAATTTGCTTTGCCTTCATATGACTTTCTTGGTCACAGACACAACTTTGACTTTTTCAATTAGACAAGATCCAAGAAGAATCAATCAGCGCTCATCCCATCCCATCCCATTTAACCAGGAAAGTCCTCAGAGTCTAAGTCCAAGAGTCAGAATTATTTTTTTCCATCATGTTTATACATACAAACAGTTAAGTAAAAGCTTATCTTCACAAGTTATTTTGCTTGTTTTTAAATCTTCCCCTGTTTCCAATCTTAATCATTTCCAAGTTCAAAACACATTTCTATAACCTGTTTCTAACTAAATTTTTTCTAACCTACTGAGCCAACTTTGAATGCTAATATGCTTTGTACCTCATAATTGCTACAACCTTTTTAAACTGACTGTGATGTAGAATTTAACTGCTTCACCTGGACCTGAGTCAAAAATATGAACGTCTGCAGAATAAGAAAACCCCAGCGTGAAACTGCAGCAGGTGTGAGAGCTTGGTGCCTCCATTTTGCAGCTTCACAATACAGACAGACAGTCCCTCCACTCTCTGCGCCCTGCCTGCTCCTTAACAAATGCCTGCACTGTTTTTTTTTGTATCAAAGTCTACGGCTGACGCGGGATAAATCTGTCTCCACTTTGCGTTGCTTTGACAAGACAGAGCAGCCACGTCATGGCCGACTGGATTTGTGTGATTAAAGATACGACAAGCAAAACCATCAGCTTGTCACGCGCATCTGTCATCGCCCAGCACTCGCCACCAGCCCCACATCCCTCACAAACAACTCCGCGGCTCTGAGCGCAGCTAAGTGAGTGAAGAGGAGGGAGGCAAAACAACACAAGATAGAGAAAAGTCATTGTCGGTTTTTTTTTTTTTTTTTCTGTTTTTACTCCTGATAGTGGTTAAATGGGGTTGAGATGATGCCAGGCAGATATGAGAAGTGCTCATTCCAGTTTTTAAGTCAACATGCGTAAAAAGTACTTTTCTGATTTTTGAACAATGTTAAAAGGACAGTGTTCTCATATCATTAGCTTGGTCAAAATTGTAATTTTGAGCTGATGCTCGATTAAATGTAAAAGTGCTATTAATCTCACCTAACCTTGCCTGGGATCCAGAACCCACGATTCAGCAAACTGTGAAGAGTGGGTCTGGTCACCACACCCCCTGCCTGCGTTTCAGATCAAATCTACATCGTACTGAGCAATCAGATTAGTTTATTTGCGTGACGCAGATGAAACAAAGGTGCAGATTGGTCGTTTGTCATTGAGACCAAAATCTAACTTCACTCACCTCACATTAAAATCTTTTTTTTTGTTTGTTTTTTTTGCTTCGCTCATTGATTCTGCAGAAATCAGATGAGTTCACTCAAAATTTGTGCCTAAAATCCTGAGAGTTCATTTGATGCAAACCCTGGAACCGTTCACTGGGCAGAAGCTTCAGATAAATACAAAGATCAGCTGAACTGTAGTAAACATGGGAGCGCCAATGGGTGTACATTTTTAAACAGAAATATGTACTTTTTGACTTTTGAATTAAAATGATACACATAACACACAGGTCTCAAACTCAACTGGAGCTGGGACCAAAACTATCGAAATCAGAGATGGTCAGAGGCCACATTTTAAAAATATAGCTCTGACTATGTTATATAACATCAAATCCATGTTTATTCTTTTATATTGTTTCCCATTACTTCCGCTTCCATGTGATTGAAGAAAAAAGTGAATAAAAATCAGCAACTAGGGTCAGACTGTCCTTCACAGAAAATGTTTTGGTAGAGTTGTATGTAATCTGTTTTATCCCCAGTGAATTTTAGTATTGAGTGTTGATAAAAACAAACATGCACAAAGACACATTTTTTCTGATTACTCAAAAATGCGATTAACAAAAGAAAACATATAGTGAAGAATGCAGAAAAAACAGACTAAGATGGAGTTTAATTATACTGGGGACAGGAGACCAAGTCGACCACCACAGATGCTGAGAATCTCTTATGTGATGAGTTTAAGATGATGACAGCAGGGTATATGTCCCAAATGACTAATCCTGAGTCAAGAGTAGTATGTAGTCAGTAGGTCTTGCTTGTGTCATTAAACCTAAAAAGTTTGAATGATTGATACTTTGCAAGGACACAGCATCATTCCCCAGATCAGACACGTTCTACCAGTGGAAAAGACTCTCCTCCTCCACTCACTAATCTTTCTCTCCTCTTTCCAGTTGCTTTTCCTCCTCAAGGCACTACTGAAAAAGCGGTGTCATTGTCTTCCCAAAGTCTACAGAAATCCAAAAGAAACTGGAATGAAGACACAAGACGGATTTGAACGAGCTTGACAAAAGCAAAATGGTCCAAAATCTACTCAAAATGATCTCGAACATATTAAAGAGAAGTATGTAGTATATTTCTGAGATCCTTCTTGACGCCAATTTATAGCCTCACATCAGTAATTCACTTCCCCTCATCTCTCTCTGAATCGAAGGTTATTTCACTTTTTTCGAACCGTTCTTCTGCCCTTTTTTCCTCCTTTTCCCCTCAACACTGTCCTGCGACGCTCAGATAAAACACAGTCAGCACACAGGCCTTTGGGAGTTTGTGGGAAAAGCAGCGCTCATCTTTCATCGTGGCGATCCTCCTCTCCCCTTCTCTCCCCAGCTACTTTCTCTCCATCTCTTCCCCGTTCCCTCCCACCGACTATCTCCGGGATTATCGATTTAGCGTAGGCCGTGATTGAGTCTCGCTGGGTGTAATGCAGGCCCTAAGGTGTCTTCTGAATGGAGAGCATCATGAGTTATGGACTAACTAAAGTCAGTCTTCCACAACACCTGAATCGCGGATAGACACGCCGTGCACTCACTCACACTCACACACACACTCGACAAAGACTATGAGCGTCCACCAAAAACATGGCTCCTGCAGACAACGATAATTATATATATTTTTTATTTTATTGTTGAACAAAACACTGCAAAACACACTGGAAGATGTAGGGAATTTTAAAGGAGAAACTTTGTATGTTCTTTCTCATTGTTAATTTATTCAGATTGATTGTTGCACGTTTGGGTAATTCTGCATTGTCCTACATCTATTTCATTTCACTGTAGCTGTTAGGTGAGGTGTCGCAGAACTGCAGACGATTCCCAGAAAACAGGGAGCTTCATAAGATTATTCAAAAGAAAAAAGCACTTATTAGTCCTGTTCAAACACTGCTCCATTGTCACAAACACAACTGGAGTTTAGTGTGTGTGAGATCCTTATTTTTCAGGTTTTATGTAGCATTTGTAAGTAAGTTTTTCCACAGACACAGATTCATTGGGGCAGCTCAGAAATGATTTGTTGGAAAAGATATACATATCTATAAATGTCATAATGTCAACCATAAATGAGCCTTAAGTTTTTTTTAGATACATTTTGAGTATTACAGTGTAGAAAAGGTAAATTACTGCTCTTCATAGTATGTCAGAGTATGAATATGGAGAGAAAAAAAACAATCTTAATGCAAAGATTGAATGAAAGGAATTTAATAGAGGCCACATTGTAGCAGCATTGTTCACAACAGAGATTTAAGGTAAGATTCTAAAATATCAGGCAGGTTTGTCATCAGTAAAAGCTCGTCTTTGATCTTACACTAGTTTAATTTTTACCAGTTTCACTTTCTATTGTAAGCAGTCAACATGGCACATTGGACACTTGTCGATTACTTTTCACTAAATGTCATGTTTTTTTTTTCACGTTTATTTGTTCATGACGTTATGTTCATAGTGCAGCCATTTCACATTTAACATGAACAAAAAGGAATGAAGGGATTAAATATGGATTTGGTAACTTTTCTGGAGGAGGATCTGGTCAGCTCACATTTCCTGTCAGTGATATTTAACTTTAGATGACATTAAACGTATCATCTTTGGGGTGTTATATTGCTCAAAAAGGTTTTCAGAACTCACCTTTCTACAGACATGACCTGTAACAATTGCTTGTAACATTTTCATGAAGATGAAGATTTACATGAAGATGGTAATGTTCCATTCAGTGGAACATTAAAGGTAAATTATTTTAAGGAAACAAGCAGAAGACCCTCCACTAGAAAAAAAAAAAAAAAAAAGGAAACAGCAAATCAGAATCACTAAGAATAAGAATCAACTGTCCTCATTATGAAAGACACTCTGATACTTTTAAACTACTTTATATTATTGGACTCTTTGCAGTCTCTTTCCATGTTTCATGAACAACATAGAGAAAGCACTTTCTGTTAGCCTATGGCTTATGGCAAAAAATGCAAAAATCTTTTGATGGCCGTGGACATTGTCAGTAGAGATGGGTCAATAGCTTGAAACGACTTAGGCCATTTTTGTGATGGGAGGTCGACAGTACTTACAGCACATTTGTTCTATTCAGAATCAAAAAGGTAATTTGTTGTAGAAACAAATTTATATTTCAAAAGAGTTCCAGACAGTGGAATAATGTGCTTAAAACTCCTCTCGAGTCGATGTCGACAGGCCGTTAAAAACTCTTATGACAGAAGCTCATAGACTGTCCACAAACCGTGTATTCTGTTTAAGGACACAGATAAAACAAAGTAAAAACATTACTTCAGTCAGCTTTATGTGACTTGGACTTGTCTGATTCAGGTGGATTCACTTGGACATGACTCTGTAGAGGTAGACTGGACTCCTACTTTGATATAAACTGTATGACTTGAGTTCTGATGAAGTGACTACAGCACTAATATAAACATAATTCTAAAGTCCCTTTCACATGTGCATGTAAACTCCCTGAACACTGCCCTGGACCTCGGTGCACCACATACATTATTGATTATTGGCAGGAGCAGGTAATAGCTGCACTTTAGTTTAGCGTGGGTATTTATCGTTACCAAATGTATGCATACTTCTTATCCATGCATTAACCCTCCCCATTACACTGAGCGTACAATCTGCCCCAAAAGCAAAACACTCATTGTAATTCGTGAATCCTATTAGGTTTGGCCCCAGAGTCGGCCTCTGCTTAGCAAATAAATAATGGTAATGATGATGATCCCTCATCTTGTCACCGGGGCGCTCCCCCGGGGGCCTCAGTGCAGGTGCACACTGCCTCTCCTGGCCTAATTGGTTCCAAGCCTGCAGTCTTCTCTGCAGCCCTGTCTCCTGCTCCTCTGCTCCTCTCTCTCTCCCTCACACACACACATACACACACACACACTGAGCCCTAGGACTCACTCACTAAACTTTGTGTCATCAACATCTGCACATGCAGCTCACTGCCTTTACTATTGTTTATTCTACACCCGAGTTTAAGATGGATGTTCAGCCGTGTGAAAAAGGCTTTGGGACGGACTCCTCAGATGCACACTTAGAGAAGGGAAAGGGGTCAGTGAGTGAACCAGACCTAATACCTAACTATTGTCAACACATTTAGTCATGAAATATAGTTATTTGGATTCCACAGACTGAAAGACTCTGAAACATTTGTGCAGAAGGAGTTTCATGACTCAAACAGACTAAACTATTCTCTCTGAACAACTATTTCATCTGCAAATATACTTGATGTCACTCTAGCTTCCTTAGGTAAAGGTAAGTCAAACTTCAAATTCTCAATACATTTGTCATAATTTCACCAACTGCTTATTTTTATTTGCTCCATTTCTTTGATAAATGGATTAGCTAAATAATATTTGATTATGGGGTGGGCAATATATTGACTATTGGATCATATCAAGGAATCATGCTTTGAAAAACTAAACTAAACAAAAAGTTGGGGGAAAGAATACTGAATTCTTTCCCTATTTCATTAATTTCTTTCATAACCATTGGTATCAACACATTTTTGTAGCTACTTTTCTATTGAAAAAACATTTGGTTTACAGGTTTCCAGTGATCAAAATTATTCTTTTGGCAGCTCTGAAGGAAAGATGGACAAATTGACGGTGTGTTTCTGAGAAAATTGAGGAGCTCAGCAAACACTATAGAACAAGGAGAAAGCTGTGTTTGGAGGATCTTGGAAACCACAAGAACAATTTGAGCCCAGAATGCCTTTACATCTGGACATAAGTAATGTTCTGTGCTGTCTACAGCCTCCCCAACAAAGAGCAGAGAAGCAGGGCTTTGTTTCTTAAGTTTGGAGTCACATATACTGTATATGCTTTATTAAATGTTTTAGTGAATTACAAATTCAGATAATTTTGACTTGATAAGGTTTATTTATTTTGAATGAGTCCTCTAACTGTCTCGATATTATAATTGAGATATACAGTTTAGATTGCTGCAAGTTGAGCGTTTTAATTTACATGAGACGCCAAAAGGTAGCATGCCATTTTCTATTATATACTAGTTTATCGTTTTTCTTTTTCCTCTTGTATTTTTAAACACAAAAATCTGATTTATTGAGTATGAATACATAGTTTATAGCACTTTATGCTGCAAAAAAAAACAAAAGGTAACACCCGCCACCACGTCATTTACTGTAATTTTCACACTATAGAGCACACCTGAATGCCGCAACGACTAGATTTTTTTTTTCAATTGTCTAATAAACCTCAATTGTTTATCGTAAGTCAATGAAACAATAATTAGCTGCATTACTGTATAAGCCGCATAGGTCAACGCTTTGGAAAAAAAAGTAGTGACTCATAGTTCAGAAATAACTATCATTCTCTTATGATTATTTTCTTAAACTAAAGATAATTCACATTTTCCAAGTCTGCCTTTTGCTTGTGTCCACTTTGCCCAGCTTCCCTATTATAATACCCCACACTTTTTCATCACGCAATGCTTTGATATTTTAATCTGTACTGAGAAAGCATCACCGGGAAAATCCTCTTAATTTCCTCCAAGACAAATAAACAAACAAAACTCCCACTTTTCCAAACAAGTCAAACGTGTCATTTGAAGAGACGGGAAGCAGCTGTCATCTAAACGAAATCCGTGGCTCCACCTTTGGCCTGCGCACATCCTTTCTCCATCCATCAACACGCCTCATTACAATTCCACTTTATAATGTTCACTGTTTTGTAACTCGCAAGATTGCCAAGTCATTTCCAATGCACCGGTAATGGAGATTAATCCTCACTCAAATCAGCCAGGATAATTGAATTTTGGTGCCTGCTGGATGAAAAATGGAGAGAATAAAAGGGGCGTTTTATTAAAAGAAAGATGTAGCTTTAATCTATTGCCTCGCAGCTACTGTCAGTAGAAGTGTGATCTGATGCGATTATTCATGAAAAAACAATGACAAAACTTAAATCAAAGGAGCAAAAACGCTTTCCAAAAATATCTAGCGTTGGGTTAGAATGTGATTTCGCCTCGAGCTGTGGCTGGAGAAGCGGCATTAACAATGGATGCTGTGCTTTTTTTTTCTTCTTCTTCTTCTTCCCTGAAACGTTTTTTTTTTTTTTTTTTTCTGAAAATCAATATAGGCTTTCTGCTAGCCAAGAGGATCTCTAATACAGTTTTATGTTATTATTATTTTTCCTTGCACATTGCAACATCTCTGCACGTCTGGAGAGCATGGATTTTTTCTCCAACTGGATGTGAAATGAATTGTAAAAGAGGTGGGTCAACGGTTTAATACAAAAACATGGATCTCAACTTGTATTAAGAAGCAACATTCACTCCAGTGGAATTTATTTATTTATTTTGCCCAGTTAGAATGTTCATCAAAAAAGTACATGGATTTTTACTGACAAATGTATAGTAGTTTTTTTGTTCATAATATTAATCATCCACATCATCATCATCATCATCATCATCATCATCATCATCATCATCATCATCATTATTTATAAAGCAATTCCATTCCACTCACAAACTCTTCACATATGCATTATTCATTCACCTCACACTCTGAGGGCATAGCAGTGGTAAAATCTTTGGTAGCCACGACAGCCCTGAGGCAGGCTGACAGAATCAAGCCTGCCATTCTGTGCATGGGCCCACCAAGTCCGACCACCACCAATAATTTATGCACACACTATACAATGTGAGTATGAAGTCTAGCCTGAGGGCACAACACAGTGTAGCAGCAGTTAGTGCTCAGGGCTTCGGTTTGACCAAAGACATCAGGAGATTGGGAGATGTTATCTCAGTGGCTTTCCTGGTTAAATCAGGGTCAATAAAAGAAAATGAAAGAATAGTTTCTTTTTTATAATTCACTGTAGCACTGTTGTCGCCCATCCCAGGTGTACCTTCTTAGCTCTGAGCTCTGACCAAATCTAACTTTGAGAAGCTGTATGTCTTTTATTAGAGCTGCAACTAATGATAGTTTTAACAGAGACTCGTTCACATCGTGTGAACAGAGCATGTCAGAGCGTCAGTTTACATTTAGAGTTTACAGTGAACACACATGGAGGATGGTCAGTGTTTTTGCGGCATGCCTTGGACATCACTGGTGACATGCTTCCTTCGTCAAGGCAGCGTTTCCATGTATTCTGAAGTAAAGACCAAAACAAAGTCAGACACGCAGGATCAGTGAAGGATACCCTGATCTCAACTGGGAGCTTCAAGAGGAGCTGCAGAGGGTGTCTATTTAACACAAAGACAAGAAAAAATTAACTTGCTTTGAGTGAGGAGCCTGACTGTCTGGTAAAACAAGCCACAGAGTCCATCACTCCATTGTTGGGCCTTGCAGCAGGTACCTGGTCTGCCATGCACCACTACATTGGACTCTGGATGGTCGAGTTTATTTTCAGACTTGAATCATTCAGAAATGTTTATACTCAGGTGCCACATTTTTAGTCCATCAATGCATTTCTGCAGAAAGTTAAAGTTATTGAATTCAAAATCATAAATACAATACTTCTGCAAAACAATGTCCTATTTCAGTTCAGGTGTTCATAAAATACTGTTAAAAGTTCAAGAGTTGTCATTATTTTTATTGTTTAAAAAATGCATTAAGGGAGTTCATCATACCTTGTTTATTAGTTAAATGCACGAAGAATAGTTAAAATAATAATAATAAAACACCAATAAAATACCTTTTACATCTAACACGGACATCACTCAGTGATGCAGAGTTTAATGAGAAGAACACAATATGCAGGGTTCGTGTGAATAAAGCAAAGCAATGCAAAATTTGATCACAAAATAGATCAGTACTGCATTCAAGTCATACATTAAAGTAGAAATAAAGTGTGTTTATCTATTTAACATCACATTTTTATATGATTTGATAAGATGATTTTTATAAGAAAAAAAGCAGCATAGGAAAGTATTTCAGTATACCTACTATAATAATTGTCTTCTGTTTCTTTCTTTTCTATCATACAAAATATGAGGTTTATCTCTGGTTAAACAGGGACCTCTGTTGGTTGAAATACACTAGTGCATGTAAAACGGCATAAAACATGGTGGTTCCTAAAATGAAATCATATAGACAGGCGGAAGAATTTGTGGTCAGAGTAAAACACATTATGAATAAATGAGACATATTATGCTTTTAATGTTGAACTGCTGCAACATTATCCTCTCTATCATCTCTTTCAAAGCTGGTGTCCTGAAAAAAGGATTGAATAACCATTATTATAAGATTTATGAGAGCTAAGAAGCAGTTGGATTGAAATGGACCTCAACAGTGGAAGATCGCCCTTGTCCCGGAAGTAAATTGTCCCATTGTAAAGTGAAAATATAAGGGTTTAAAAACATCACAGACTAGCCAGCTATGTGCTAACTCAGATCCACACTGCAGTTGTTTTCAGTCTAAAACTTACAATTCAGCAAAATGTCTTGTTTGTAAAGCTGCATAAATGGGTAATACATGGGTAAACAAAAATGTAAGGCTTATGCTCATGTTTCACCACAGAGCTGATTAGCTCTTTTATTTATTTTTGTATTTATTTTTTTTTTTTCAAAACCCTTTAGAGATTTGACATGGGAGCGTATGACTGTTGAACCAGGAAGTGGACAGTCACTGTTTAGCTCCATAAACATCTACTTTCTGTCAGGCAGCATGATAGGTAGTCATAGTTTAGTTAAAGGGTCAGATTTGTCTTGTCTGAAATAAATAACAATTCAATAAATAACAATCAATTTAGCCAAAAGTAAAAGCATGTGATTGTGTCATTCAACCTAAAATACTAAGCTCTTGGACTGAAAATAGTCTTGGACCTGTTTTAGAGCTGGTGATACTTGGAAAGCCAATTGTTCAGTTTGAGAATCAAGAAGAAAAGCAATATTTATTACAGTTGTATGGCAGCTAAAAGGAATATTGTCTAACATCAGGCTAAGGTTTGTTAGATTATTCCCTTGTGTAATTTCCTTTGCAGTCAGTAGATTACCTTTAAAAAATAAATAAATAAATATTCCGTCAAGCCTGAAGAAGTCCTCCCTCTGTTTGTTTGGTTTGTTTGTTTGTTTTGTTTGTTTCATTGTTGTTGTTTTTAGTATGTCTAGTTGTCATTAGCTTTTCTATAATGGCAAAACTGGATCTTCGTTCTGAAAGTTGAGAAAAGTTCTTTTAAATTCATCATAGTGGATAATTAAGAAGCAATTAGTGAGCAATGATGTGACTGCCTCAGAAACTTCAAATTGAAATAATTCTGACTATTTACAGTTTTGAAGCAGCTCCCATGCTATTTCTCTCTCACATTCACACAACGTAACAGCCCCAGGAATAAGACCCACGAGCGTACACAAATACAGCGACATTTCAGCGACCCGCCTGTCTAAAGTGGCAGGGTCAAAGGTCACAGATGACAACATGGCAGCTCTGATATGTCCCACACAAACTGGAGGTCAGGGTGAGGGGCACGCCAGGCAGGGAGTAGGTGATCCGTGTCTGAAGGGGTGCTCTGTGGACCAATCAGAGCACTGCTGCAGCCTGGGCATGCTACCTGCTCGAGCCCAGAGCTGTTTTCGCTCCTGACAGACAACAGAGGCGTGACTTGTCTTCTGAATAAGGCTGCCTATAGTGCCAGTTTTACAGAATAATATAATGAAGGTAAAATCATAACATATTTAAAGCAGAGGGGCATAAACTGGTGACTGTCAATTGGCAAATGTCTTTATGAATAGGCCACTTTATCTATATATATGTGATCTAAAATGTAGCTTATGCAGGAATTATTTTATTATTTGCTCAAGCTTTTCCAAATCGGTCTACATTTTGTGAAAATGGTTTGAATTCAAATTTTTTCTCCTTTTATTTATAATAAGTAAATGAGTTATGAGCAATACATTGAGCTAATGCACCTCTTTTGTCGTTAAAGGTTGCAGACCTCAGCTTAAGCCAAATATACATTGCAATGAGCACTGTGGAAAAGCACAAGTCTTTTGCCAACCCACTGTAAATATTTTTAGCAACATTATTTTAACAGACATCATTACCAAACTGAACTGAAACCCATAGATTTAAAAGAAGAATTGTATCGGTAAAGGGGCAATTTTTCTGATTTCCCTCTCTTAAAGACTGTCTCTGCCTTAGCCTGACTAAATCCTGTTCTCAGTCAGGGTGCACCTAACCCAATCTTTCACCAAACCAAGTGGTGATGGGCCAGAATGTGGAGTGGTGAGGACCTAGTGCGGGGGCAGAATGAGCTACAAAGAGCACGGCCGCAGCAGTATTTGTGATATTCAGGTCTGCTGTCGCCAGACACATTTTTCTCTGGGACCTCTACATGCCATTCCCCACATTCTCCAAGCTGGAACTGAGCACAGTAACATGCTAATTACACCTCACTGAGGGAGGCAACACAAAATAGCCCTGCACCCTTTTGAAGATCAGTGAAAGCCTCCAAGTATTTTAACCTCCCCAAATATTCACCTTCGTGAATTGAGCTTCAATAACCAAGTGATTATCATGCATTCTGCAGCTGCTGTCTGCTTCCAGAGAAGTCTGTGACACCAAGAATAAGGAACGCACTGCACAATCATTCAAAACACAACAAAGTATAGCTCCTCTGTCTCAACAGACTGCACACACGCAAACACAATGTGTGGCAGAAGAGAAAAGACACTGGACAACTTGAGGAAAGTAAAGTTTATTTTGCTTGTGCCAACAACAACACCCTAACCCTAACCCTAACCAACAAAAGCAAAATGACAAAGCAAACACACCAGACAGAACTCTCTGAGCATAAACCCTAAACTGTTCATAGGTGAGAAGAACCTTGTCCTAGCCTGCCAAAATGGCTGCACCCACCCACATCTTGAGCTCAGTGGTCGGTAGGAGATGGCAACTGTGTCAGGAGCCAAAGAAACGCCAGGAGAAAAGGGGGCAAAGCAGAACAAAAACTAGGGGCACCCAAAACTCAAACTGTCTAGACTGTTCTTCCCCTTTAAGGTTGTTTTCCCAAAAATATTTTATAACTTAAAGGTTGTATGGAGGATTTTTCAAATCCAACAACTGTTTGCTGTTTTTCAAATGATGCACATGTGTTTCCCTCCCAGGGCCACACCCTTCACTGCTAACTGGGCCAATGAGTTACTTAGGAACACTGAGGGTTTGCTTGACAGGTTCACAAGCAAATAGATAACGAGGTACCTTGTTATCTATTGGTCAACGTTTTACAGGCCTCATCATGTCCACAGTTTATATATTTTTATAATTCTTTTTTGTTTAGCATAAGTACAAGGCTGTTACAAATCTATGCAACTGTTTTTGCCCAGGACTGACAACAAACTATTTTTGAAAATCCTCTATACAACCTTTAACAATTTTCTGAACACTGCCAAAAAAATACACCGCAGCTTCCTTTTTTTTGTTGTTGTTGTTGCTGTTGTTTTTTTCTTCTTAATTATTGACCCCTCAACTTAGCCCTTGCCATACACAACATTTTGTAACTAAGGATCTGCTCTTTCTTTGGAAAACATTCTATTGAGAGGATATTTTTTACAGCATCTGACAAGAAACTGAATGTGATGTGTCTCCAGAGTTCATCTGCCCCATTAGAACCTGATGTATTTCCAGAGTTCACCTGCCCCACTAGGACCTGACTGTGATGTAGCTCAGGTGACCAAGTGCTGCAGTGTTTCTGCAACTGAAAAAACATACGTTTTCTCATACATTGCATCAAATCCTCCACCCAAGACAGAAGTACTTCTGTGCTTAGTGTATTGTTGTGTTTGAGCTCATCCATAAGGCATTTTGATTTGAGAGACTTGAAGTGGTGTCAGAATCAGTTGAGTATTATTCCCAGAGATTTTTAAAGTGTGTCAAAACATAGACATTAGCGATATAAAAGTGGAAAAGAGCCATTGACATTTAGGCCGTGTGGATTGGAGCATTTGTGTTCACACCCAGAACGAGCCAGCTATTCCAGATGAAATGTTAAGCACCAAACCCCTCTCATGTCCTTTGCTTTTATAGAGTGCTTCATTCATTCTCAAATATCATCACAGGGTAATTACAGTTTAATTCAGTCACATACAGAACATACAGTGATTGACAAAATAGAAAACAAGTTTCAAAGCATTTGTGTAGAATAAGTACAAAAGGTGTGAATAAAAAAAAACTCAAAAAAAAGTGTGCATCTACTAAAAAGACAAATATAAAAATAATGGTACTGTAGAAAATACTTAAACAATGTTCTTTTACTTCACAATTTGAGTTTCTTTTAAAAGACACTTGGTCTGAGCTATAGTTGTTATGTTTAGCTGTTGTCTGTGAGCCATCTTCAGAACCGTCGCTGATCTCAGTGGTTTACCAAGACACAAAAAGAGAAAGCAGAGCAAGAGAACCTTAAATCAGTAATTAAAAGATGACTCCAAAAGATACAACTCCATTATTATGGCATGAGGCTTGAGATCTGAAAATAACAAATTCAAACAGTGGATAAAGGGGGTGATTGAGATAAAGGGGGGTGATAAAGCACCAACAGCATCAACCTTTCTCACACCTCATTCAGAGACCACCAGGCCATTTGTGACACCCGAGCATTGGGTTACAGGAACTGGCTGATAAAAGGCTACGACTGGTGACTGTTCTGACGATGGCTCAGAGAGCAGCCAAAACATGTCAACAAGGTAACTACATCTATGTCTTTAAAAAGAAAGTAAAGTAAAGTAAAGTAAAGTAGAAAGTACTTTGGGACAGAAATTGGGAGTTTTCTTCTGTGTATGTGACACAGTATATTGCGACATTGGGAACATATGTGTCCATGGAGCCACTGCTCAGATTTCTTGCAGCAGATTGGCTGGAAAGAAGCCCAGCTTGCGGCCCGTACTGACCTTTAGGTAACCGTTAACCTCTTCACCCTTCTTCACCACAATCTGGACACAGAACACACATGATCAAGATCAAAATTGGGCCAACTATATAAAACATTACTGGACTTTTAAAACAATTTTGTCATTTACCTTTAAATTATCCAAAAACGTAATACTGACCATAAGTAAATTTGTGTCAAAATGTTCATATGAATACATGTTTCACAAGCACTGTTTCCCAGTGGCTCATGAGATTAAGACGCCATATTTTGGAGTAAAACACAGCAAGTCGCATTTGGCGGGTGAAAACGGTAACCTGCCTGAGCCTCAATTGCAGATCAAAACAAAATTATTATATAAAAATAACTTTGTTGAGGAAACACTTTAAGTTAAAAATAACTCAGTAATGGTGCATATTATATTTCAGTTAAGCTTAACTGTGACAGAAAAAACAAGTATAAAATGTGATTTGTGTACCTGGTCCTTCTTGAGTGTGATTTGTCCCATCTCTCGGTTGCCCACAAAGGATCGCATGACTTTGTATACCCTCTCTCCAGCTCGCACCCGGATGATGTAATTGGCTGGGATAAAGCCAGTTCTTTCCCCACTCTTGCCCTGGAAGAACACAAGGTAAAGCAAATTAACAGTCAATGCGGAAACACTGTTTTCAAAAACTGACTTATCTATACAGTCTATAGTCTGTATTGAACAGGTAAAGTGTCCAATGTTATATTATGGAGACTAGTATTCTGTCTGTTGAGCTTATGATTGTTCATGATGGTTTGTGTGGACAATAACTCGATACCAGACAGTGTTGTTCATAGATCAGTATCTAAGTAAGTAAGAATGAATATTGTACGTGTGCCTCATAGCGGCATGTATTTGCCTTTTTTGTTTTGGTCAAATGATGGTTGGATCATCTTCACTTACCTTTAAATGGCTGACATAAAAATGTTAAGAATTGAAAGCCTCACCCTCCACCATTCTTCATTGGAGTCGTCTATCACTGTGATTCGGTCTCCAGGACTAAAACAAATGTGAAATCTATTAGACACCCAACATTTCAAGTGGATTTAAAGGCTGCCGTGAACTGCAAAAGCGACTTACTGTACATCCAGATCATCCTTCTCAATGGCTTTAAAGCGATACAGAGCCAGGTAGTAGTGAGACTGACTGAACACGCCAATTTTTCCTGGCTGAACCTTCTTATTCTAAAGTTCAAAATATACATACAAATAGCATAATGTACAATGCGACACTAACCAAGCACTTAGACTTGTACCAATACCTTGTCATCAGAAGGTGCTTTGTCTCCTCTCTTGTCTCCATCTACATTTGCTACAGAAATAAAATAGTCAATGTCATTTAACTGTGCATTTCAGAGTAATTGTACTAAACTAACTAAATTCTCTTTTGCTTCGTTCTAACCAGACAACATTTTTGCATCGCGGATTCACATTTTAATGTTAGGTCAATGTAAACCTGCATCTTAAGCATCCAGCAAATTTGTGTCATGCCAGAGTTGGAAAATCTGAATGTGATCGTCAACCAATTAGGGACTATGCTCTTTTGACGTAGTGGCAATGTGGCATAATCTCACATCAGGGAGAAGGAAAAGACAGTCAAAACAAACAATAAGGGATATGACATGAAGTGACGATGGATCACATGGACCTAATAAAGAAAATAATTGTTGCGGTGTTTGCAAACCACTGCTGTACAACGTGACATTAGAGGAGCACAGAGAGAGGGTTAAAGAGGACATTGTCTGGAGGAGAAGAAGGGAGGAATACACCAAAGTCATTCTCAACCTGGTCTGCCATCGTGCTAAAGCAAAACCACTGTCCAGTCTGATCAAGCCATTAGCCATTCAAGCAGCAGTAGCAGTAAAAATATATATAAATATATAAAAGAAAAACAAACATTGTTTATTGGCAGAAACTGACCTAGACCATCTTCTTCCTCTTCTGTTTTTGGTTGGTTATCTTCATCCTCCATCATCATCATCATCTGAACCAATCAAAAGAACTATCACATTTAAAATGTATGCACTTTTTTCCGTTTATCTGCATAATAGTGAACTTTGCAAGTAGAGAGTAGTTTAAGCATATTGCTATTTCATAAAAAATAGAGGTTCCAAAACAAACCCTTGGGGAACACCCTACTAAATTCAAAAAGCTCTAATCTTGCACTTTTGCTATAACAATAGTTTTTTGTTTTTTTTTCTTTCTGTCTGAAAAATAATTTGAAAACCCGCTGATAGAGACCGATTGAGGACACTTTACGAGCAAAATGTCTTTCGTTTCTGTTTCTGTCATACCTGCTAAACCAGGGGTCTCCAATCTTCACAGCTCGCGAGCTACTTTTAGACTGAACAGAGCCCAAAATCTACCTATTGATTTACATTACTTTATGTAATAAGCGATGTAAAAAAAATTTACTAGTCTATATTGAAACATAGCAAGCCTATACAGACTGCCTTTAATACTGTAGTAATATTTTAATAAAATGTTGTGTTATAAACCTGCTTCAACGTAACACAGTAATTATATATTTAAACAAATCATTCTGGCTACAACAACAAGAACAACAACAACAACAATAAAATCCATTTAAGAGTTCAAGCTACCATCACCTCACTTCTACCATGGTACCACTTGGTAACACTTGAGAAAGTCGATAAAGCAGGATAGGCTGAGGGGTATTGGAGCAGAGAGGTTTATGTGACACTTGTTCTATCCCACGTGAACATTGGATACGCCATTACAATTCGTTGCTGTGAATAGTTATGCATAAATAATGTAGGCCGCACACACAATCAGCTCAATGTGTCTCAATAAACGTCCCAACTTTTCCCAAGCACTTTCCGTGAGTAAAGTTCCAGATAGATACTGTGGAAGAACTCAAATCAGAGTTCAACACATACCCATCTGATGTGAGCCAGGTTAAACAGACGCTCTTTGAAATCGACTTCCTCTACCTCAAAGAGGTTGGGCACCTCTCTGCTAAACAATACCTGATTCAATATCATCTCAAAAGCAGAGCACGGCAGGGCCTGGGTAAGGTGCCACAGTGGGACTGATAGAGTAACTTTTTCTTGTGTCCTTGGGTAAGACACTGGTGTGAATTTGTGTAATTTTCTTGTTGTAAAGTTTTCAAAGGTTCCATGGAGTGGTACCATGAGCAACCTGAGCCATGTAGAATTTGTTTTCATGACTGAAGAAATGTGTGCGTCTACTTTCTATTGTCTCCAAGTACACAACCTGTGACTGTTTATTACTTACATTCTTTTTGTCTTCTGATCCTTTCTTCCTTTCCTTGTTTGCCATTATCACCCCAATACGCAGCGTCTCGAACACTGGGTCTGTGCGGTTGGACTGTGCTGACCATTGCAATAAGAACATGCAAATATACTTATTAGCAAGAGTTATATTTAAATTGTGTCTCACAGACTACTATAGACTTCAAAATTGATTTATGAGTGTTAAACCTTATTCTAACATTGCTTTCTCAGCAAAAACACAGCTGTTGTGTTTTTATGAAAGGTACTATTCTTTTCCTTCTGAGCCTCAACTGTTTAAAGTCCATTTATTATACTGTACATACATGTAAATCAGTAGCTGGAGCTCCATACAATTCCGGACGTGGAAAACAAATTATTGTCATGTGTGCATTATTACTATATTAAAGACTCAGTGTATTTTTTCAAGAAATTTAGACTCTGGGTTATACATTTCAAGTTCAGGAATGTTGTGTAGCTGTTTTCAACTATAAATTCATGGTCGACGTATGATGTTAAAGGTGCGGTACCAAACTACCTAATTTTAGCTGCAAATTTAATAAAAATCATGCACCCCCGCCTTTAAATTATAGAACAGACACATATGTTAGCTCCAAGATGGACTTACAAAAGGGCAGCAATTGTGAGACAGTGGCGTTCTGCTGGCTGCTGTACAGAGGGGAGCTGTAGGCCCGTCTGAACCCTGGGGGCTACCAAATAATGTAGGAAAAGAGAAATGAACTGATCAGTGACAAGTGTGAAAGATGAAGAAATTAAAGACCAAATAACTCACAATTTTGCCAAAACATCTCTGGAACTCAACATAGGACTGACACTGATGATGAATGCTGGTTTTGCAGTTCTTACATCGCAATGCAAACTTATTATTCACTGGAAATCAAATAAAAAAGAAATGAGTTTAGACAGCAAAAGGTTAAAGGGAAATATAGCAATCTCTTAAAACTCATTTCTACTTTATGCTTGAAGTAGAACAGATATGCATAGAAGCTTCAGTCAGTCAGAAGGACAATAGTGAACACAGAACAGTGGACCCAGGAACAAGCATTAACAAATAACACAAATGACAGACAGAACCTTCTTATTCAAAGAGGACACCATATAATCACATCACATGTAAAATATCAGAAAAAAATTCAACCTGTAAATGTTTAAGAAATGTGCGAAAAGTGATCTTACAGACGATCATGCGCGCACAGACATCACAGAACTTGGGCTTCTTGCAGTAGTGATCCTTAAACTTGTGTGGCTTGTCGTTGACTGGTTTGGGAGGCTCTGGTGGGGGCAGTTCCTCCTTCTCCTCCTCCTCCACTTCTTCATCATAGATAAAGTAGACCTGCAGATGAGGCAGCACCGATGTGACTAAAGACAGCAGCATGCCCTGACCTGACCGACACTGACCAAAGCTTTGCACTGAATAAGTCTACTTGAGTCTTACTTAAATCTTAAGACTTGTACGTCAAACCCATAGTTGGCACTTCTGCTTTGAAAGTGTCTATAAATACCAAACGTCTGTTGAGTCATTCTTTGCACCAGCTATTACACTTGACATGACTAATGTTACAGTATTGGGTTTTATGTATAGACATAATATTTGCTTCTGTTTTAATTTAAAACACAGAACCATATTCACTGAAAAAAAAGTATTATTTGCAATGTTCTTTTCAAACATGATATTGAAAACCTTTGATATTTACTTTAAAGGGACAACCATAGACAATAAATGAGTATATGTGCAATCAGCAGCTCTGCTCTGAGGCTAGAACATGAACAGCACGACGCCATATTCCTCCGGTAGAGGTGATGACGCAGATCAGAACACAGTGGCAGAAGGAGCACTTTTATGGATAAATCAAGCTAAATAGAGCGATTTCAACCATGAGCAAAACAGACTGATTTGTGTCTGAAGCTTTAACATTGGCAATGTTATAATGTTTCTATAACTGATATATTCATAGACAGTTATTAAAAGTTATTTAAAACCCATCACTTGCAGATGCGATCTGGATACTTAGTTTAAGCTACATGTACAACTTTTATTTCATGTTTCTGCATTTTCTGCTGTTCTCACTAGTAACATGTAAAAGAGAATGCTTAGTGGTCATTAGAGTCTTAAATGATGCACTAGGTTAGAAATCTCGGCATCACTTTATAATAATGTCCAGATACAAATCATTTACAAATGTTAGTTAATTATTAAGATAACATTATCTAATCAATACTAAATTATTAGATAGTATTTACTAATAATAAATAAACATTTACTAATAATTTACTCCTGGCCCCTATTCTAAAGTGATGTGCTTGTAGTGGTTAGATCATCTACACTTTTGAGGTAAACCAGTGTGGGATTTAAGTGAGCACCTTCACTGGCTTCTGTGACTGTTTGTGACGTAACAACCTTACCTTAACAATCAATTTGGCTACGTTTAGGCATAATTCTATGGTTAAAGGGACTGTACCTGATTTTTGCATCCTAAAAATGTAAACAAACAGAAATAATTAATTTTAACCTTTTTCCTTCAGGCTACATGATTTCCTCACGTAGCTAATGCATTCTGAGCTTCAGAATTGTTCATCATGATGAGTTTTAATGTTTTTTCACAGCTTTTAACAGCGAGGTGAGTCACTATGCTAACAACAGTTAGCCACAATGCTAAAAACAAGAAAAAGCTGCACACAAACGGGATTTTATTAGACATAGACAGGACTTTGGGGACTAATTTCCACCTGATTAGATACATTAACAAGGCGTCAGTGCTAGGGGAAATTGCTTTTAAGTTATCTTGTTGCAAAAAAATTGAGTACAGTCCCTTTAAGTTTAGGATTGGGGCTTGGGATATTGGTACAGTTATTGAGAATTGGATAGCACAGTATATCACTAACAAATTTTTTGGAAAACCTATAAATGGTCATCACTGTAGAATAGGATCCGGAAGTAAACGATTTGCAATGTTTGCTCATTAAATACTATCTAATCATTTACTGATGATCAGGTAATGTTATCTTAATGGTTAACTAACATTTATAAATTATTTGTATCTGGACATTATTATAAAGTGTTACCGAAATCTCTATTTGAAGTTAGCTAGCTGTTAGCAGTTTTATACACAAATGTTGCTTATAATAAAACACTAAATAGTTTGTAAACTCAACAGTAACTTGCAACGAGGCTCTGACCTTTGCTAAATGTGGTTGGTAGGTTTGTATCATCTGACACACTGCATCTTTTATTACTTACATATGTGGGCTAATGCTAACCGAACCCAACTCCTGGAGGACGCTGGACGCTCCTCTTGCCCATGGTGAGAGGCGGCGAGCTGGTGTGGGCCTGCTTACAGCCCCACAGCTCAGCCACCACGTGTTGGAGGTTACCCCTATGGACGAGTGGGTTGCGTCCCTGCGCCTTTAGGTCAGCGACAGGTTTCTTACTGTTGTCAGCCTACAGGTCAAACAACAGTGCAGAGTACTCGGCCTTCTTGGAGTCTCTGGGAGGGGTACTGGATAGTGCACCAACCGGGGACTCCATAGTTTTACTGGGGGACATCAACACCCATATGGTCAATGCCAGTGACACCTGAAGAGGGGTGATGGGGAAGAACAACCCCCTCGATCTGAGAGGACTCTGCTGCAGACCTCCATGAGGAGGACCCTCACGTGACTTACCTCCATGCTGAGGACCCTAAAGCCTGGATGTCACCCATATTATGTTTACAATACTATGGTACATTAAGTGCATGGCACTATATTGCGCTTAAACATTATCAGCCCGATTTTGCCCTTTGTCCTAGCCGGTCTTAGTGATGGTCTTAATGATTCTCTGTTGGCCACTAGTGGCTCTCTCCAAGCTCTATACACTGTCAGTGTAGAAGGTGTGGCTTCAGCCAGATGTGGGGGTGCAGTTTCCTTCACTGAACCAGACACGTGCTCACGCCTGTGACAAGTGAGCAGTGATCACAGGCAAATGTTACTGCAGCAGCAGCTTCAGTTTGGAAAAAAAAGTGTAATAATAGAAAACTATTTGGTGAAAAACTATAATAATAGAAATCTATTTGGTGAAAGTCTATTTACTTGACAACTTTAACAACTTTGTCTAAAAATGTGTCTTTTCTTTTACATAAAGCCTGTTCTATTATTATAGTTTTTTTCCAAACTGAAGCTGCTGCTACAGCTACATTTGCCTGTGATCCTAACACAGCTGCTCACTTGTCACAGGCGTGAGCATGTGTCAGGTTCAATGAAAAAACTGCACCTCCACATCTGGCTGAAGCCACACCTTTTACACTGACAGTGTATAGAGCTTGGAGAGAGCCACTAGTGGCCAACAGAGGAATAATTAAGACCATCCGCTAAGACCGGCTAGGACAAAGGGCAAAATCGGGCTGTAAAAGTGGCCCACCAATAACGTTGAAGAAATTAAAGGAGCACAGGTGATTTTGTTGCTGTGCCCATAACTGTTATACTTCCATGAAACAAACACGGTACAAGAAGCTGGAGGAGACAGCAAACCAGTTGGATCAGTGGTTGAGTGGGTAGTGCGGTGGCCCTCAACACAAAAATCTTGGGTTCGATTCTGCACCCTTCAATTCTACAATGATCACGGCATAGCTTATCATCTGTATGCCGATGACACACAAATTTATATCCCCATTAAAAGGAACAGCAGCAGCCCCCTGACACCCCTACTAGAGTGTCTTAATGACGTCAAGGTGTGGTTGGCCCAAAATTTCTTAAATTTGAATGAAAATAAAACCGAGGTCGTGGTGTTTGGGCCCAGTGTTGGCTCCTCTTTAGACCTGGGCCCTTTGAGTCAGTTCACCAAACCCACGGCCACCAACCTTGGCGTCATTATGGACTCTGATTTTAAACTTAATAAACAAGTCAACGCGGTCGTGAAATCCAGTTTTTATCATCTCCGTCTTTTATCAAAAATTAAGTCAATTTTAAGTTTTTCAGATTTTGAGCGGGTTATGCATGCTTTTATTTCGTCTCGTCTGGACTACTGCAATGCACTTTATGTTGGAATGAACCAAAATGCACTTCATCGCTTGCAGTTAGTCCAGAACGCAGCAGCCCGGCTTTTAACAGGAAGTAGAAAACATGTGCATATCACACCAATTCTTGCATCTTTGCACTGGCTTCCTGTCCATTTTAGAATTGATTTTAAGATTTTATTGTTTGTTTTTAAATCCTTGAATGGACTGGCACCATCTTACATCTCGGACCTCATCCAAATCTACACTCCTGCGCGCTCCTTGAGGTCCGAGAGCCAGCTCCAGCTTGTGGTGCCTAAGACGAGACTTAAAACCAGAGGGGACAGAGCGTTTTCTGTGGTGGGCCCTAAGCTCTGGAACGCTCTGCCCCTCCATGTTCGATCTGCCCCCACTGTAGAGTGTTTTAAGTCTCGTCTTAAGACCCACTTTTATTCTTTGGCTTTTAACTCCGCGTGAGTTGTGTGGTCCTCTGTTGTCTTTTATTGTTTTATTATTTTATGGTTTTTATTTCATTTTATTGTTTTTATTTCATTTTATTGTTTTATTTTTGGAATTGATTTATTGTGTGCATGTTTAGTTTGTTTTATTATAGTTGTTTCACTTTTTTTATGTGCAGCACTTTGGAAACAACTGTTTGTAAAATGTGCTATAGAAATAAAGTGGATTGGATTGGAATGAGAGTGTTACAGGACAAGTGAGCTGGTTGCCACGGTAATGAGTATTTTATTGTTGCCAAATTGGCCTAAATTTTCATATTTTTAATCTTAACCTTTACCCAAACCTTTTTCCTAACCTTACCTGTTCTACTAAACTTAACACCGTCCTCTGTCCTGACAATTAGCATTTACTAAGACCACCCCAAGGTCTGTTAAAACAAATGTTTTACTTTTTGTAAATACTTTTTGTCTTTATTGTTAGTTCATCACATTCATGTCTCCTAAAAGTTATTGGTTGTCATAAAACTATACTTGATCCAGCAAAAGGGAAAAAGTCTTGTCTGGCTGCAGTTTCAAGCATCTCAAAATTAGGTTTGTTTTGCTTTACTTCCGGTCCTCAAGGTGGAGGAGCCTCCTCATGGAGGTCTGCAGCAAGACACTCGTGCTCGATCTTACCTAGGCTGGAGGTCGACCTTCGGCCACCTTTGTTGGACCATAGCAGTCTATGTGTTGGACACTCGGGTTAAGAGAGGGGCGCCGACAGTTCACATGGATAAAAATTAGTAACAATAATAATAATTTAAATAAGGCCATAAATTATACCCTGGGTTATAAATTCCAGTTGCTGACAGATGATGTAGGCTGAAACAAGAGTCACATAGTAGAAGTGTAACTTAAATATAGTATGAGACAGTGGTAAGGACAGCGGCTGACAGACTGCAGACGGGATTATGTACGAGCCAAGGATTGACACTACAATAACTGCTAACACCAGGGATACTTCACACCTCACACCAGCCCTGACCCAAGCATTCTGAGGATTTACACTGCTTTTTCTGTTCAAGAAACTCAAGAGAAAAGGTTCTCACCGTGTTGTCTTCCTCTTTCACCACATTGTCAGGGAGAGGCGGGTTATCGTGGAAATCCACTGAGTCCTTGTCATCCAACCTGTCACCATGATAATGCAGTTAATGGGTTGTGTTCATCACAGCATTCAAATGGCCAATAATATTTAATATAGATCTTTGGCAGCTAAAACCAATATTGCTTAAAGGAGTAACGTTTTGACAAAAATATTCTTACAGAAAGTGGGATTCTAATAGTTCAGATGCAGTTAAAATCTGTAAATTTTTTGTCTACATTATGGCATAAAATTTGGAAGTTTTTATTTTGTTACGACTCAATTGTTGTCTCCCTAGTTTTGATTTTATTGAACCTTGAAAGACTAAAAACTACAAAAAACAAATTTGCTCTTCCACTTCTGCATTTAAAATGCACATTGTGACATTGTGAGTAAAGCATGAAATCAAAATTGTCATAGCCACCACCAAATATGAAAAGGCGTGGACTTTTTTGTGAACCTGTTGACATTTCCAAGTTGTTTGATCAGTTTTGTGTTTTACAATAAACAAAATCTAAATGTACCATGTTATCATGAATTACATGGAAGTGCTGTTCAGTTCTCAAACTGAAAACACTTCATTGCATATTTAGTAATAATGCAAACAAGACCAAGCAACTTCTTGAGGTTGTTTTGTGCATTGTAGATTATAATAATTCAGCAGATTCTGAAAAAACTCACAAAAACAAAACATCTCAAAATGAAACAGTGCATTTTTGAGCTATGGAGATGTGGACAGCCTAAATAAGCAGGATTACTCAAACATTTGTGAATGTTTTCTTTTGTTGAGGTAAAGACATGCTGACATTGTACTCCAGCTTTTTCTTTTTTTCCTGAGAATGTGATGAAAATCTCACGAGTTAACTTTAATATAAAACTTTTAATAAAAAGAAAAAGGCTCTTCACTCTAAAATGTTTTACAGCTGATTGTGCAATGTTGTTTCAATGTTGCAACAGTAATTAAATGAGAAAACCTGCACCCCCTGTACTGTACTATATGACTTTTTTGGGATGATATGGTGACACCCTTCAGCCCATTACAAAGCTGCACCCCCAGATTGTCTGTATTGGAACGAACAGGAAAAAAGCAAGAGAGAGCATCCATCATCTGTGTGTGCGCTTTGTAAAGGGCTTCTAATTGGCTGTGCAGAGGGTGGTAAACATGCTACACAGATTCCACTTAAGTGCCAAAAACTTTGTGAATTAGAAAAGATAAATGCACACTTCTACTTTTCACAATGTTAAAATAAGGTACAGCAGCTTTAATAGTTCAGAGAAACTTACGAGTCATAATTGGCCATATCCTTGTGAATTAGAAAGTCGACAAAGAAATGGTGATGAAGCGGAACAGCCTGCAAAAGGTGTCAGTACAAGAGAAATTAGTAAAAAAAAAAAAAAAAACATTCAGAATTTTCACTTTATATCTTATAATTAAACACAATGAACATATGAGCAACATCTTAGCTTGATATGATTTCAGCTGTGTCACATCACAGACAACAGTAAACAAAGATATTCTAATCTTAACAAATGAAGAAGAACAGCTGATGTTTAAAATGTGCAAACAGAACACAATATAATACTTTACAGTACATGACACATTAAATATTAGCTGAATAAAACCAGAAATCCACATGTCTCACCTTAAAAGCTTTATGTTCTTTTTTTTTCTATTGGTTTTTACAAAAGAAATACAATGAAAACTCACTTGTAGTCCACAGTGATCCCAAAACAGTTTTCTCTCTCCGGCCTAGAGCAGACTTTACTCGAAGCAGTTCTAAACTTTCTCAGACATTTTTGCGTGTTAGCCAGAGTGGCGGGGCAGCTCTTTAAACCATGCTCTTCCCAAACAGGACTCCAACAGGTGGGTGCTGGGATGAGTAATGCAGAGAGGGCCAGTGAAGCCCTGGGTGTGCATGTGTTTGTGTGTGTGTGTGAAACAGCCCGTGTGACTGCCTGCAACAGCTGAAGGCTTCAAATGCAAAGCTTCCCAAAGACACAAAGGTGAGATGGTTAGATCCATTCAGAGCCTACGTCATTAAAAGGAGTGCCGGCGCAATATGTCATTCGCATAGTTTACCCATTTACAAAACTTACAAAATGAGTAAGTAAGGTCACTAAACAGCACTGACCTCTCCTGATGTGTTTCATCGGTTTGCACCAGTTGACACTCTTTATAACTTATGATTTCTGCGGACTATTAGCTTGCCGCTCATGGTTATAGGAAGGGATTGCTAATGTATTTCACAAAGCAAATACTGTGGATGGCCCCACACTCATGGAGTCCTTTATGCAACAAGCATAAAGTATTTCCAGTGAGGAAAACCTAAATTGTTGCTTCGGTAAATGGGCAAATGAAGCTTCACTTTGTTTGAATTATTTGCCAAGTGTACCAAAACATTTGCCTGACCAGTCAGCCCCTCCTACATTCTGTTACATTCTGTTTGAATGCAGAAGGGTCTGGGACCTGACGGTTAGCCAATAAAGTCGTCTCCCAAACTTAAGACAATCCAATCAAGCACGGCGATTCTGACACGTGACACTAAAGAGTTGGAAGTTGCTTGCAAGCCCATTTCAAAACATTCAAGAAGGCGAACGTAGCTGATTCGGCTTGTGCTTCGGTTTTGAACAATGAACGTATCAACTCCTTAAAACCTGAGCAGCAAACAGTGTTGAGAGGCTTCATACTGAAAAAATCCTTGCGCTACATGTTTACGAAAACATTGTGTCGCTGTTTTGGTGGAATTTCCGGGTTTTCTCGATTGGTTGATCAGCGCTCGGAAAGGCCGACCCTGAAATTGAACCTCGGCGCTCCGCTCCCAGACCCTCACGGTTTGTAAAGTGTGGTCAAAGCGTGTAGGGCTGGCTGGTCAGGCAACCAAAACATGAGTCAGTGCTTTACAGAAGTGATTCGTTTGCTCCTCTGCGCCAACTTGTGGTCAAAAAAATACATTGCATGTCAAATTAAATTGTGTCATGAACAAATGAATGCTGTATTTATTTAAAAATAAACCTACAATACTATATTACAGAGTGGAATTGAATACATGTTCGCATTTCATGTATTTATTTTCTTATTTCTGAAGTAAAATTCAGACACAAATATACAACATATAAAAGTGATATTTGACCGAGTCTCAAACTCTCAAACCTTCACACTTCACACTCCTCAGCATGTTGAGTTACAGTGATACTTGCGTGCTTCTATATATATATATATATATATATATATATATATATATATATATATTATATATATATATATATATATATATATATATATATATATATCATACATGCCAGCATTTTTTAATTGATAAATGGGGTCTAAACTTTTTTTTTTTATTGAGAGTCAATAATCAATTGTAAAACCAGGTCCAATAAATATCGATAAACCAATCCAGGTCTCTGTAGAGTCCCAGTTCCAGGCTCTGCTGCAGATCATGAGGCAATCCTTTAGCATCAAAACAATTCAGCCGAAAAGAACCACTTTCTGAACCACTTCAGCCCTACGGTGCTTCATTACACTCTGATGACGTCACTCTCTGAAAACAACACCAGCTCTGATACAAGCTTCACTCCCCTTCATTTTGCCCATCACCCCCGATAGACTTAACAAAGCAAAGTTAGCACATTAGCATCAGCTGTTTCTTGTTTGACAAGGAAAACACTGGGGGAAAAAATACAGTTCAAAGTCTCAGAAACTTAGCAAAAACAGTTAAAGAGAAACTAAACTTAGAATCAACTTTTTTTCACTGTCAAACTGTGTATATGGGGTCAAAATTGAATTATCTACTGTGTCCAGGCCTTTTTGGACATTTTTGTGCAAACTCGCTCATTTTGCAGTTATGTGTGCAAAAACCGCGGCTGTACTGCCACGATGGTCAAACATTGTCAGTGTATTTTCAGTACACGCTGACGTCACAGTGAGTTGACGCTGCTGCAGAGAGTTGGAAAACGATCACTCGCTGGGCATTAATATTGCCAGTCACTTGGCTCAGCTTGATCAGCGAGTGGTGCGATGTGCAACCACTTGTGCAACGATGCGCGCAGGTTCAAAACTCGGTCAGTGCAGTGTTTTTAATTTTCATTTTTAGAAAATATTCACATCATTAGCTCACGTGCTTATGTAGACTAAAGCAAAAGTTTCATACTTTTGCAAAGTAAATATAAAAACAAAAACTTGACGTGCAGTAAGTAAAGACTTGGTGCTGGGCTCAACACAGTCTCACTAGATGGCGTACTTTTACCACGACACAAAAACAGCGTATTTGGACTACGACCTCACAGCTGCTATTTTTAGTACTTATGTTACGCCGTGCATTTAGCGCGATATGAAAAAGCGTAAAAATGACACAAAATTTCACAGCGTCAAAAAAACACGAGTTTTAATTGAAGCCACGTGGGGACGTTTTCTTCAGGTGAAACGGGTAAGTTCAGGCACAAAGTTACTAAAATTGGTAAGATTAGGTCTGGGGCTTGAGGCAGGTTAAGATTAGAATCAGGATTTCATTAATATTCATAAATAAGAACACGTCTTAACAACCACTATTAAAATGAATGGGAACTGTGCCGCGTACTATGATTACGCAGGACGGCCGTAAACTCGTGCTAATCATACCTCATTTACATATTGTGTAATGTCGTGGTAAATGTACACTTTCTTCCCTCCACTGTAAATCTCATATCAGGACCCGGACCGCTCCGTCACATCACTCGCCAAGCTTGCTGTTCATACTTGGTGCTGTCAATCAATGTCTGATCACACCCACTGGGCGTCACTTAAAAGGCCTCCGGGCATCTCCCACATTTGCGAGCCTGTTTGAAGTGCAGTTGTGGGTGGAATTAGTCTCTGAACACGTGTTTAGCCTCACTTTAAATAAGTGCAAAAATGTTTACCCCAGCCTGACCTTTGTGTCACATGAAATTATCACACTGTGGCGAACGAGAAAAAACACACAAAAGTGCAAGGTAAGTGTGTTTATTTTCTCAAAGCCAGAAAAACACAAAAGAACAAAATGAATGATCACAAAACATCTATCCCAAACACCAGAGGCCTCTGGGTGAGAGACCCCTACAGTGAATACACCACAACACCTCTTTTTGTGAAACGGAAAGAAGAGAAAGTATAATCCAGATACAATTTAGACTTTATTTCTCTAAGAAAGCCTATGTTATGTGTGAGTGATGTCAGTAGTTCAGAAGCAGACCCTCAGGAGGCAGGACCTGCACTAGCAGCACTCATCATCATTAACATAGGCAGCCCAAACCGCTCCAGCCTGGATGATCCAGGCTAATGGAAACATGGCAAAGTGAATTGGTAAGAGAGATTTGGCTTCTACAAAAATGGCTATTGTGCCTTCTTTGTAAAGGATTATGTATATAATCCTTAACAAAGAAGGATTATATACAGTATATAGTTTATACTGTATATATATATATTTTTTTACAAAGTCTAATTGTCGGTTTTGGAAAAGGAGCATCAATTTGTGGTTCAGGGCCTTCCATTGAGATGTAGTATCAGTTTGTTAGCCCAGATTGGATCTTTATCAAATTTTCAAGCAAACAAACCCCAGTAGGCTTTCTCATCTGTGCCTCTGAAACAGACTGTGGTTTCCATCTTAAAAAAGAAATGCAGCAACATGTGTGCATGTTTCATGCATGTGCAATGTGTCATTTTGTAAAAACAATAGACTGAATCAAATAATAAACTACTTTATTTCTCTTAAAGTTACAGTGTCACTGATAGGCTGTGCTTGGTCCACTGCAGTTTCACTAAGCTCTCTGGGAAAAGATGTTCTTAAGTTGCAAATGCAGCCAAAAATGAATGCATGCAGAAATTCAATATGTGATGAGGAATATTAGACGATTACTTCCTGTTTTGCAGAATGAAAACAGGTGGTCATTGTGGTCATTTACTTAAAGCTGACTAAAGGAGCACTTTGTAACTTTCTGATTGGATTCTGCCACCTCCAGTTATTGTTTCCCTAAAATGTTTCACAGTATCTTTACCTTTCCAATTACCCATGTTTCATGGCTTAGTCTGGGTACATACTGTGATACATTCAAAGCAAAGCAACAAAATAACTATGAATAGAAGGCGTACCTTCTATCTGAAAAGTTATTTAGTGCACCTTTGTGACCATGATGCGAATTAGGAAATGAGTAGAACATTTTTGATGATCACTTTGTGGAAAACTGAAGGGCTGTTTCAAAGGGCTGTTGCTGAACAATGATTTTGATGTTTGTGTCATATCATGTGTTTAAGTAAGCATTAAACAACAAGAGAAGTATGTTCAACTGTACAATGTGAAGTCTTAGAACTCCACATGGTACAGTTCTTTAAAACTAACCCACAAAGTTGTTTAATGTGGTTAAACCATGCCCACAAATTGAAACAGTTTATGGTCATGGTTTGCTAGCCTTCAAGGACACATGGGATCTTAGGCACTTTTAGGTATGGGGTATTTAGTTATTACTTTGCATCAAACTAATCCCTAAATGGCAGTTCCCTTAGCTTCAGCAGCACACACAGCATGTGGCCGAGGTAGCCTTTTTCTTTCTACATTTAAAAACTCGTCTCCACCATGAGGTTTTTTGGTGTGCTTCCTCTTCATGAGGTGACGTGTGGCTACATGAAGATGACTGGAATAATTTGACTATGAGTTTTTGGCAAGCACATTTGAAAATCTGGCTACAACACGTGTCTTTAGGAGAATGTAAAGTTTGATGCCCAGCTGTTTGTTCAGCTGAATGTCCTAACAATTGTCTCCAACACGTCATGGACATTTCAGTCCTTTGAGAACATGGTTCAGTTTTATTTTTGGAGCGTTTGAACCATTTGTGAACCATGATCTTTTCTTCACTTTTTTTACAGGCAGTTTGTAACCATGTGCTTTTTCTAGATGATCTAAGACTAATGGATCGTTAAAAGCTGATAAGACCAAATTCAGTATTTCTGAATCTTTTTCTATCTTGTTGACAAACGTTAAAACCTGCTGTCTATTTGGTTGAACCTTTGACATACTTGATATTTCTTGCAGGATTTTTGTTGACACTAAGCTTCTAACTGTCTCAACAGCAATTTCCAAGATTTCTTGTTGAATGGGAGCGAGCATCTCTGTTATGTTAGGGTCACAAATGTTAATGTGGTCTTTTTGAATTTGAATCATTGCCTTCTGCAATTTGTCAAATTCTCTTCTTTCATCTGAGATTTTACTCCAGGGCTCTGTTCTTTGTCTCTCCTTGCTAAAATCCCTACACCTTAGCTTATGTTTATGGAGTCTTTCAGGACTTGTGACACTTCCAAGTTGATGTTGTCTTTCTGCCGTCTCTTCAAAAGTAGGTCTACGAATGTTCCCTCTTTGTGGAACAGAGCTAATATGTTTAGTTGAAGATATAAAATCATGTTTTATGTCTTGCTTAGTACAACATAAGCAAAGTCTTCCAACTAGGTTACTCACAGTTGTCTTGCCTGTATCCTCAGAATAAGTGGGTGATCTGTCCAGAGTTAATGCTGATGTTGGCTAACACATCTGTCGAAATATTTTTGGGCATATTTAATCGGTTCTTCTGTCTCTAATACAGAAAAACGTCTATCTTCTAAATCAGCTATTGTCTTAGTTGATGTAAGAGTGTACGATGAGGAAGGACCATCATCAATACTGTCACGTTGTGTATCCTCTGATTCAATGTACCCATGGATAATCATTGAACAACTTTGGTGTGACGTTGTTGGAGATGATTCGAGTTTATCGTCTAAATCAGTATGCAAAAAGGAAGGAGCATCGCTGTCACTGTCATGTTGTGCATACTCTGGCTGAATGTATCTATCAACAACCTTATAAGTTTGGATGTGCTTTGTCCTATTCTGTGTCAACAGGTCATCATCATCTTGGCTTTGAAAGCTTGATGAAGAGACTTTTTTCTCTAAGTGTTTCACTTTACTTTGTGCCTTCCTGGGGTGAAGAGAGGAAAGACCAGCATTCTCCACTGTCTCTCTGGAAGCAGCACAAGTTTGGGTTAAAACGGAGATAGTTTAGCACTCTTAAATTGAGCTGGATCATGAGATAAGCAGGTGGTAAGACTTTGAGATATGTCGATGGAAGTTGGCGGCTGTGATGAAAAGCTCTGTTGGATTTTACCCACAGCCTTCAGGTTTTGGACTTTATCTGGACTAGAAGCCACAGTCTTAGCACTAGCGACGTGTGTAATCTCAGAAGGTTGTGGGGAATGTCTACTGTCTTTTCTTTTGACAGTCTTTGCTGTTTCTATTGAAGTAGAAGGTCTAGGTGTCTTTTCTTCCTCCACTAATTTAGGACGTCTGCTTTGTTTTTGAAGACTTGGAGATTTTTGAATCTTAGCACTTGAAACTTTTCCTTTTTCCTGCTCATTTGTCAAATCAATGTCTTCATATTTAACTGTTTGTTGGTCTTTGCTACAGACATCAACAGATATACTTCTCGGAGTGTGAGGTAAATATTCAACTGGACTGTCGACACAAGGTGACAGATGTGCCTTCTCAGCCAGTTGAACCTCCTTTTCCGTACTACTCTCTTGATATTTGGCTTTGCCTGGGGTTATTAGGGATTTTATTCGAGTCGTAGCAGAAGATTTTATCTGTGAAAATGGTTCTTTTAATCTGTCCTTACTCTTTTCTTCGGTGTCAGCCTTAAACGAGAGAGAACTTTGAGAAGACTATCACTGTGAGAGAGCTGCTGACCACTCATGGACACCTCTTTGCTTTTGGTGGGTTTTAGGCTTTGTATTGTGGTATAAGTTTCAGATTTACTGATTGGAGTTTCAGACTCACTTGGGCTAAGTTCAGTAAGTTCATATTTGTGAGGTTTGAAAACTTGAATCTGTTCTTTATCTAAATGATGTTGTGTTGTGAGAGCTTGACTGGTTGGCAAAGTAGCGGCACTTCCTTTATCTTCAGTCTGTGCAAGTTCTGAAGATTGTGAAGAAAAACTTGGAGGGATTTTACTTAAAGGTTCCTGGGTTTGCAGATGTTCTGATTTTGATGGAAGTCCTTTACAATGTTTGTATCTTGGTCTGTTCTCACAGGAGAAACATGAATTTCTTCTTTCAAACTAAACTTAAGGATTTGTAATGTTTGTGCTTCTTCTTTGGCATGCTCTTTGACTAATCCATCTTCTAAATCTAAAGTTTCTACTTTTGTTGGCACAAGTGAAGCTCTTTCCACAGGCTTGACACTGTGAGGTGGGAGTTCTTTCTTGGTTGGTGTTAGTTGCTGAGGACTAGGGACTTTCACCTGATCATCTTCTGATTGGATTTTGGTTTCAGGAGGAGCAGAGTGAACATGACCTGAAATGGTGGATGAAGTTGAGGGCCTGCTTCTTTTCTTGAGCATGTCTTCAGTGACTTTATCATCTGTTCTCCTGTGAGCAGACTTTAACTCACTACTAGAACGGCTGATGTTTGATTGAGTCCTAATGGGAGATGTGTCTTTTAGATGTGACGATGTTGTGACATGTGTTAAATCACTTATTTTCCTCTTATCTGGACTAGAAGCCACAGTCTTAGCACTAGCGACGTGTGTAATCTCAGAAGGTTGTGGGCTAAGTCTACTGTCTTTTCTTTTGACAGTCTTTGCTGTTTCTATTGAAGTAGAAGTCTGGGTGTCTTTTCTTCCTCCACTAATTTAGGGCGTCTGCTTTGTTTTTGAAGACTTGGAGATTTTTGAATCTTAGCACTTGAAACTTTTCCTTTTTCCTGCTCATTTGTCAAATCAATGTCTTCATATTTAACTGTTTGTTGGTCTTTGCGACAGACATCAACAGATTACTTCTGGAGTGTGAGGTAAATAATCAACTGGACTGTCGACACAAGGTGACAGATGTGCCTTCTCAGCCAGTTGAACCTCCTTTTCCGTACTACTCTCTTGATATTTGGCTTTGCCTGGGGTTATTAGGGATTTTATTTGAGTCGTAGCAGAAGATTTTATCTGTGAAAATGTTTCTTTTAATCTGTCCTTACTCTTTTCTTCGGTGTCAGCCTTAAACGAGAGAGAACTTTGAGAAGGACTATCACTGTGAGAGAGCTGCTGACCACTCATGGACACCTCTTTGCTTTTGCTGGGTTTTAGACTTTGTGTTGTGGTATAAGTTTCAGATTTCTGATTGGAGTTTCAGACTCACTGGGCTAGTTCAGTAAGTTCATATTTGTGAGGTTTGAAAACTTTGATTGTTCTTTATCTAAATGATGTTGTGTTGTGAGAGCTTGACTGGTTGGCAAAGTAGCGGCACTTCCTTTATCTTCAGTCTGTGCAAGTTCTGAAGATTGTGAGAAAAACTTGGAGGGATTTTACTTAAAGGTTCCTGGGTTTGCAGATGTTCTGATTTTTGATGGAAGTCCTTTACAATGTTTGTATCTTGGTCTGTTCTCACAGGAGAAACATGAATTTCTTCTTTCAAACTAAACTTAAGGATTTGTAATGTTTGTGCTTCTTCTTTGGCATGCTCTTTGACTAATCCATCTTCTAAATCTAAAGTTTCTACTTTTGTTGGCACAAGTGAAGCTCTTTCCACAGGCTTGACACTGTGAGGTGGGAGTTCTTTCTTGGTTGGTGTTAGTTGCTGAGGACTAGGGACTTTCACCTGATCATCTTCTGATTGGATTTTGGTTTCAGGAGGAGCAGAGTGAACATGACCTGAAATGGTGGATGAAGTTGAGGGCCTGCTTCTTTTCTTGAGCATGTCTTCAGTGACTTTATCATCTGTTCTCCTGTGAGCAGACTTTAACTCACTACTAGAAGGGCTGATGTTTGATTGAGTCCTAATGGGAGATGTGTCTTTTAGATGTGACGATGTTGTGACATGTGTTAAATCACTTATTTTCCTCTTATCTGACTAGAAGCCACAGTCTTAGCACTAGCGACGTGTGTAATCTCAGAAGGTTGTGGGCTAAGTCTACTGTCTTTTCTTTTGACAGTCTTTGCTGTTTCTATTGAAGTAGAAGTCTAGGTGTCTTTTCTTCCTCCACTAATTTAGGCGTCTGCTTTGTTTTTGAAGACTTGGAGATTTTTGAATCTTAGCACTTGAAACTTTTCCTTTTTCCTGCTCATTTGTCAATCAATGTCTTCATATTCAACTGTTTGTTGGTCTTTGCTACAACATCAACAGATTACTTCTCGGAGTGTGAGGTAAATAATCAACTGGACTGTCGACACAAGGTGACAGATGTGCCTTCTCAGCCAGTTGAACCTCCTTTTCCGTACTACTCTCTTGATATTTGGCTTTGCCTGGGGTTATTAGGGATTTTATTTGAGTCGTAGCAAAGATTTTATCTGTGAAAATGTTTCTTTTAATCTGTCCTTACTCTTTTCTTCGGTGTCAGCCTTAAACGAGAGAGAACTTTGAGAAGGACTATCACTGTGAGAGAGCTGCTGACCACTCATGGACACCTCTTTGCTTTTGCTGGGTTTTAGGCTTTGTGTTGTGGTATAAGTTTCAGATTTACTGATTGGAGTTTCAGACTCACTGGGCTAAGTTCAGTAAGTTCATATTTGTGAGGTTTGAAAACTTTGATCTGTTCTTTATCTAAATGATGTTGTGTTGTGAGAGCTTGACTGGTTGGCAAAGTAGCGGCACTTCCTTTATCTTCAGTCTGTGCAAGTTCTGAAGATTGTGAAGAAAAACTTGGAGGGATTTTACTTAAAGGTTCCTGGGTTTGCAGATGTTCTGATTTTTGATGGAAGTCCTTTACAATGTTTGTATCTTGGTCTGTTCTCACAGGAGAAACATGAATTTCTTCTTTCAAACAAACTTAAGGATTTGTAATGTTTGTGCTTCTTCTTTGGCATGCTCTTTGACTAATCCATCTTCTAAATCTAAAGTTTCTACTTTTGTTGGCACAAGTGAAGCTCTTTCCACAGGCTTGACACTGTGAGGTGGGAGTTCTTTCTCGGTTGGTGTTAGTTGCTGAGGACTAGGGACTTTCACCTGATCATCTTCTGATTGGATTTTGGTTTCAGGAGGAGCAGAGTGAACATGACCTGAAATGGTGGATGAAGTTGAGGGCCTGCTTCTTTTCTTGAGCATGTCTTCAGTGACTTTATCATCTGTTCTCCTGTGAGCAGACTTTAACTCACTACTAGAACGGCTGATGTTTGATTGAGTCCTAATGGGAGATGTGTCTTTTAGATGTGACGACGTTGTGACATGTGTTAAATCACTTATTTTCCTCTTATCTGGACTAGAAGCCACAGTCTTAGCACTAGCGACGTGTGTAATCTCAGAAGGTTGTGGGCTAAGTCTACTGTCTTTTTTTTGACAGTCTTTGCTGTTTCTATTGAAGTAGAAGGTCTGGGTGTCTTTTCTTCCTCCACTAATTTAGGGCGTCTGCTTTGTTTTTGAAGACTTGGAGATTTTTTATCTTAGCACTTGAAATTTTTCCTTTTTCCTGCTCATTTGTCAAACCATGTCTTCATATTCAACTGTTGTTGGTCTTTGCTACAGACATCAACAGATGTACTTCTCGGAGTGTGAGGTAAATAATCAACTGGACTGTCGACACAAGGTGACAGATGTGCCTTCTCAGCCAGTTGAACCTCCTTTTCCGTACTACTCTCTTGATATTTGCTTTGCCTGGGGTTATTAGGGATTTTATTTGAGTCGTAGCAAAAAATTTATCTGTGAGAATGTTTCTTTTAATCTGTCCTTACTCTTTTCTTCGGTGTCAGCCTTAAACGAGAGAGAACTTGAGAAGGACTATCACTGTGAGAGAGCTGCTGACACTCATGGACACCTCTTTGCTTTTGCTGGGTTTTAGGCTTTGTGTTGTGGTATAAGTTTCAGATTTACTGATTGGAGTTTCAGACTCACTGGGCTAAGTTCAGTAAGTTCATATTTGTGAGGTTTGAAAACTTTGATCTGTTCTTTATCTAAATGATGTTGTGTTGTGAGAGCTTGACTGGTTGGCAAAGTAGCGGCACTTCCTTTATCTCAGTCTGTGCAAGTTCTGAAGATTGTGAAGAAAAACTTGGAGGGATTTTACTTAAAGGTCCTGGGTTTGCAGATGTTCTGATTTTGATGGAAGTCCTTTACAATGTTTGTATCTTGGTCTGTTCTCACAGGAGAAACATGAATTTCTTCTTTCAAACTAAACTTAAGGATTTGTAATGTTTGTGCTTCTTCTTTGGCATGCTCTTTGACTAATCCATCTTCTAAATCTAAAGTTTCTGCTTTTGTTGGCACAAGTGAAGCTCTTTCCACAGGCTTGATACTGTGAGGTGGGAGTTCTTTCTCGGTTGGTGTTAGTTGCTGAGGACTAGGACTTTCACCTGATCATCTTCTGATTGGATTTTTGGTTTCAGCTGGGAGCAGAGTGAACATGACCTGAAATGGTGGATGAAGTTGAGGGCCTGCTTCTTTTCTTGAGCATCTCTTCAGTGACTTTATCGTCTGTTCTCCTGTGAGCAGACTTTAACTCACTACTAGAACGGCTGATGTTTGATTGAGTCCTAATGGGAGATGTGTCTTTTAGATGTGACGACGTTGTGACATGTGTTAAATCACTTATTTCCTCTTATCTGGACTAGAAGCCACAGTCTTAGCACTAGCGACGTGTGTAATCCCAGAAGGTTGCGGGCTAAGTCTACTGTCTTTTGTTTTAACAGCCTTTGCTGTTTCTATTGAAGTAGAAGGTCTGGGTGTCTTTTCTTCCTCCACTAATTTAGGACGTCTGCTTTGTTTGTGAGAAATTGGAGGTTTTTGCATCTTAGCACTTGAAACTTTTCTTTTTTCCTGCTCATTTGTCAAACCGATGTCTTCATATTTAACAGTTAGTTTCTCCTTGCTACGAACATCAACAGATTACTTCTCGGAGTGTGAGGTAAATAATCAACTGGACTGTCGACACAAGGTGACAGATGTGCCTTCTCAGCCAGTTGAACCTCCTTTTCCGTACTACTCTCTTGATATTTGGCTCTGCCTGGAGTTACATCTTGTGAGATATGAGTTTTTAGGGTTTTTCTTTGAGCCATGACAGTAGATTGTATGGATGTTTCTTTCAATTTGTCCTCCTTTGTTTCAACAGTGTCATCATTTAACATGTGGGAACTTTGAGACGGACTATCTCTGTGAGAGAGCTGCTGACCGCTCACGTGTTCTTCCTCCACTAACTTAAAATGTGTGCTTGGTGTGTGAGGATGTGGTGGTTTTTGGATTCCAATATCCAAATATTTTCCATCCTCATGCTCAATGTTTAAATCAAATTGTCCATATTTTAGACTTTGTTTGTCTTTGGCAGACTTACTGTGAGGTAAATTAACAACTAGGCTTTGAGCATAAGGTGATTGATATTTGGCATTTTCTGGAATTGTATCTCTTGAAGGTGGAGTTAAAGGGGGTTTTATTTGAGCAATGGAATTAGATTTGGTGGATGAAAAAGCTTCCTGTGAGTCTTCTTTCTTTTCTTTGATATCAGCTTCGAAACGCTGGAAACCTTGAGAAGAACTGCCAGAGTCAGAAAGGTGCTGGGCTTTCTTGGTTACGCGGGTTTGCAAAGACTCCGATTTTTGACTTCCAACTACATTTTTGATCATTTTTGACATATGATCCTTTCCTTGTGTTTGGGAAGGTGATGAATGTTCTTTTGAAGTGCTTTGTGTATCAGGAATTACAGAACAGCTCTTTGAAACTGGAATGTTCAAACTGGAACAGGCAACAGTTTGCCCATTCTCTGTTTGTTCAGGCACATCTATGACTGACCTTGTGAATTTCTCACTTTTGATTGTATGCAACACAGACTTACCTGGACACTTACCTGAGTCCTTTCCTGCACCAAGTCTGTAGACGTACGACTGGCTGGCATCTCATCCTCAAATTCTGCCGTTGGCCTCTCCACAAATACTTTGCGTATGTCATAGTATTTGTTAACATACCTAACGATCTTATTTGAGGAATACCCTGGTTCTGCTGCTGCACATTCTTCGTTTCTCCATTGGTCAACGCGTTCAGTCAGCTCACCAACACTATCACAAGCTCTTGTTATATCCCGACTGACAAACTCATCTTCAGTCATGGAGCTGGATACATTATCTAGTCTAAATCTTAACGCCATCTTTGTTGTGTTAAAATGATCACTTTAGCTTCCCTGTCAAACTATGACGTCTCCTTGTAGGAAGGCCTTGTGTGAAATGATATGTGAAAGAGTCAGGGAGAAACATTCTTTGTGACGTCATGTTCCAGGCTCTTTGTGACATCACAGTTTGAGGCCAGATTTCCATAGCAACGGCCCAATGTGGTTAAAGGAAAACTACAGGATCTTTCGCCATGGCAACCTCCAGTTTCAGCAATCAATTTATTCATTTATTTTTTCTACCAGCTTTAAACAATTGTTATGCTGCGGGATGACTGTGTTCCAGTCGTCCTCGGTGTTCCTCACATTTTTTGTAAGGTTTTCATAAAGAAACAAGGCATTTTAGGTGTCAAAATGCTCAAAAGTTAACAATTTTCAACTATTTTATTATTTTCATCACAACACCAACCATACATCCATTTTTTTAATTATTAGTTATTTAATCAGTAATGATTTTTTATTATTATTATTATTTTCACCTTTTCTTGTTCTTTCTCTATTCTCTCTTTTTTCCTCTAAACCCTCATCTCATGTGATGTTTCCTCTGCCCTCTTTATACAAACAGCTTAAAGAGGAAAAAATGGACTGAAAAGGGGAATATTTTTGTCAACTGAAAATACAAATGTTTTAAATGGTCATAAGTTAAAAACAGAGAGCAGACCCTCTCCTAATATCTAAGGGGTTGCTCCAGTGTTGGGAGGTGCATTTGCTCTGCTTGCGGTCACAAGGCCTGGGCAGGAGCTGAGCTCAAGGACATGACCAGACCAGGCTCAAAAAATAAATACAGAAATGAATAATAAGAATGATACTAAGTATACATTCAAATATATATGTACATGTTAATGTATATGTACATTTTTTATTCTCTTTATTTATTTTACTGCTTTTATTTCTGCACTTCAATCCGAATATTACAACTTCATAAAATGTTAAAAAATTTATGTTATTAATTGTTGTTTTTTCTGGTTTGTTTATCTTATTTTAATGTTTATCTTTAACTTTCTTTTCGTCTTATTTAGTAAACAAATCTTTACTAGCACCACCCACACTCCCACTCATTCACAAACTTGTTCCTACTCCTCGTTTCTGTCCTCCTTGTGTTATTTTGTTTGTGTTTTTGTATGTCTGGTATTATTGTAATTGTTAATAACCTGTCATCCGCCTATTCTATCTGTATAATAAATAAATGTTTTAGTGTAATCAGTTTAACCAAAACAAATCACCCAAACTAACATTTGAAATTATGACAGCTTAAAAGGTACACTGTGCAACTTTTTCACCAAAAGACAGAGTTGGATACAAGCATGTTTTTATAATGTACGGTGTTTGTGGGTTGTTTCACTCTACAAATTCTAGTTCTTGCTCTCTTGAGATGACGGGATTTCTGTTAAAATAAATCACGTTACACAAGATGTTTAGATATATTTTTCTTGACTTTTATATTTTTAAAAACAAACAAAAAATAACAGATTAAATAAAATTTACAGTAGACATATGCAATCATTGTGCACTTTAACTACTTTTTCTGATACGTTCTGCACAGCTGTCAACAAAAACGCAAACACAATGGGGGCGACCGGGGGGAGCAAGGAGTTGTGGGAGAGGACAGAGTGAGGTAGAGGAGAGAGGTATGAACAGGGAAAGAGGAGGGAGAAAGGAAAGCTGAAACTTTGTCACTCAGGAAAGAAAAACCACTGAATATATAGATTTCTTTTATTCCTTACGTCACTTATATAAATATATTGAACACCCCCTCCCAAGAAAAGAAAAATCTGAAAAATATCAGCGCAATACAGAGACTCACAACAGCAGTAAGGCAAACAGAAAGCTAGAGGGCAGGGCAGAGAGAAAGAGCACATGAGAGGGTCTAAGGAAGTGAGAAAGATTAGGAGGAGGCAGCGTAGAACATGGCCAAGAGGAGACAGGAAAGCAGAGAGAGTGCGCAACTGTGCGTATGAAAGTTTATAAATATAATGTTTTGGGTGACAGCTGAGGGAGGCAGAAAAAGTTGGTGGTGGCGTGGAGAGAGGGCCAGGACGAAGGGTTCTGACTGAGGTTGGACTGTCCAGTGTCTTATGTGCTACGTGACCCTGTTGCCTGTGCGGTGTCTCTGTGGGGACAGCATCCGATGTGGGTGAAAGATGGAGGCACACATTCCACGGCAACAGTGAAACACATGCTCACGTGTCTTGTGTGCTCTTCTGCTATAAATACTGAACAAAAATGATGATTAAAAACAAACTATTCATTTTTGGAACCAAACACCGTCCACCTCATGATTCACTCCTTCTTCCCTTTTGTACATTTGACACATCAATTGATCAACTTTTTTTTTCTTTTGTGGTTTTTAAGATAGAACACGAAGAGCAGTCCACTCTAGTCTTCCTCTCGTTCCCAGCGCTCAGTCGAATAGTCTTTTCTCCGCCCCTCACTGAGAGCTGGCTCGTTCCAGCACACGCAGGTCATAGTTCTTTTTGGCAGCCCGAAGTTTGAAGTGACTGGCCCCACTGTTGTTTAATTTGAAGGAAGCACTCTGGGCGGCCATGGTGCTAGGGAACACTGCCACTACAGTGTAGAGATGAGCCGGGTCACTACCATCCAGCTTCATTCCCCCTGGGCCTGCACCAGCTCCTCCCTGGGGCTCCTTTAGCCACTGGATCTTGGCACCGCACATGGACAGCTGGTTAAAGAGTTTTTCAGCCTCAGGACGCGAAATTCCCTCTGGCAGGTCTGTCACCTCCAAGACTCGACTTAACACTGGTGCAAAACAGACAAGCATGTGTGCATGAACTTTCTCAGATTAATACAGACAGATAATGATCTGATTTTGAAACTACTTTTAATTTAAGATAAGGTACTGTATATATTCTTTAGGTTGTGTAAATACGTTCAAGTGTCAATTGATTTTAACCACACTACGCAACTCTGTACAAATAACAATAATATTTCAATTTTATAATAATTTTTAAGTATGACCTGTTTGTAATTGTCAATTTAATTTCAGTGTTCTGATTGGCTCAGACAGGTCAGACTTTATAACACTAAGAAAATAATACCATCTTTAATTATTTTGTATGTTTTCTGTAATTTTGTAATACGGTAAACGTGATTGATTGATTTGATTGATTGATTATCTTTGAAATTATCTTTTGAAACAGAAAATGTAATGTATTGTAAGGGCTTACCCATGTCATTTCCGAGGTCTGTAGAAGCAGATTTAAGTGTCTGTTTTTTCCCTCTGGATCCATGCTTCATGACTCCTTGGCCCTGTACAGGACGTTACAACAGTCAGATTGTGTCAGTTGTGCACAGATTATCGTTGTGTGTTTCAGAAAGTGTATGCTGACCTGATGAGAGCTGTAGGACGACTGGCTGTGCATTAGAGGAGGAGGACACAGACTATACTGAAGAGGCTGTCCTAACAATGAGTAACGTCCATCAGCTGAAAATCAAACAAATGGTACAAGTTGAGACTTGGGCTACTAATGTTAACTGAGAACTTCATATGTGCAGTGTGTCATACTTTGAGAGGGTCCTCCAGCACGGGGAAACTGGGAGAGAAGTGAGAGTGGCCCCAGACCAGCACACACGCTGCCCGACGGAGACGGTGTTGGAGACTGTGTGGGAGACGCCAAGGGACTGGTCAGCTGTGTAGTGACCTACACAATATATAACAGGTCAACTAACAAGATGGAAGCATGTTGGACCCAAACAAATGACAAAGTGAAAACTAGTAGTGAAGCAGATAACAGCAAGATTTCAGAAAAATCTTTCACTTTTTATCTTGCAACATGTTAGACTATAGAAATGCAACTTGTATTTGGTGCTTCTCCACTCTTTCTCCAGACTCTTGGACCTTGATTTCCAAATTATACTTTAATCTGAAAAGAAAACTTTTAACCATGTATAAGTCCAGGTCCCAGAGAAAGGGTTGGGAAACATTTTCAAGTGTTTGAACTTCATTAGTTGGAAGCTGTGACACCAGGTTTTTGCATTATTAACTTTTAAACGTCTCCACAAAATTCTTTGAGATACATTTTTTTCGCTAAAATGTACATTCAAGATGCGGTATTCATACACAATGCATTTAAATTGTATAGGCTTGTGTTTTGGTTACCTGTGGAGTGTTGTCAGCTTTGTAGAGTTCTACTGGTTTGCTGGGCCGCTGCTCTATGCTGTAGTATTTACAAGGATTCCACTGAACCAAAGAAGGATTTTGAGATGGTTGAGGCCCATTGGGAACACTGAGCTGCATAACCATTACTCCAGACCCAGGAGGTGGAACTCCTGTGCAGAAAAAACAACAGCAGCTTATTGATAACATTTATTTCAGTTTATCCACGTGACCAAGTAGCTCTGGAAAAGAATTTTAATGGGCCCATATTATCCTTATTTTTGATTATGTTAATGATCGTTCTGTCATCAAAGGAAGAATCCGAGTCACATGTTATGGTCGCGTTTCATCATAATATCATATGGGGACTTGAATTCATTGATTATCATTGTGAATTCATGAGGAACTATTGCATTACTGTAATTCATTATGAATTTTCTGCCATATCTGACTACCCACCAATGCCTTGGTATTTTGGCTTAAGAAAACAGTTTCTCACAACTAACACACTCACTACGGGCCCTATTTTATGAGCAGATTTAGAAAGTGATATGAGAGTGCAAAGAGTAGTTCCACTGAGCAACAACTTGAATAGAATAAAATCTAATTGCAACAACCTATAGCTGTTCATGGCAATTTTACAACTGAAAATCAAAGGGCTACTCGAGTAGTGTAGTTACAACAAGTGTACACTGACTACGAGGCAAGTTCGGGTCGGGGCACGTGGGTTTCCTGCAAAGTGCTTGTTACACCAGCTGCAGTCCACTGCAGGCCGCCTTTGGCTTTGTCCAAAGCCATGCGGATTCCCACAACAATGCTTCTATATAATGACTTGAAAGGCTCATCAGACCGCTGCAATCTCTGGGAAAAATAGACCCACACTTCTCTCGTACCCATGGGTATAATGGACCTCTGAGCAGGCCCATTATACCCGGTCCGTGTAACAGGGCGCATTGATATCAAGCACTATTTAAGTTCTGGGGACCCGCACCAAAACTGTAGTCAGTGTACACTCAGGGTTTTAGTTATAAGAGATATACAGTACAAGGTATATGGCCTGGTGACTCTGCTCTGCTCTAGTAGCTGGAGTGAAACAAAATTGAGCTTATGCCTTGTCTACACAAAGACAAAACAAGGATAGTTTTAAAAACAATCTGCATAAACATGAAGCTGTCTTAGGATTGCGAGTGTCCACACGAATCAGCAAACCAGCCTGAGAGCTTGGCTTCGTGTGGACAAGGCATTAGTTACATTTAGACTGAGTATGTGTGACTTAGCTATTCAAATTAATTCTTGCAATACAGTGTGAGTTCAGTCTTGAGAATCCATCCAGCCCTCCTCTTTCTGTATGGGTTTACTTTGCACTGCACAGCACTGTGGTTTGAGCAGAAGACTAAGTTGAGTTAACCTGGCTCACGCCAGATGGATATGTGTTGAACTCCTATCTGAGTTCTCACTATATCCATCTGGGACTTGACTCGCTGAAAGCGTTTGAGAAAAGGCGGGGCGTTTAGTGAAATACTTCGAGCTGATTGGGTGTGGGGCCTACGTTATTTGAGCTAGCCAATCACAGCAACAACTCGTAATGGTGTATCCAATGTCCGCGTGAGATAGAACAAGTACATGTCACACATACTGCTCTTCTTTCAAAAAGAAATTACTCCGTATTTCTGCTGAAACCGCATCAAAAGCAGCAGAAACACGTACATCCACGGGAGCCGCCGTCTTTGTTTAGCTTGAATCAGACTCGGCTGCGGCGCGTCTTTATTTTCCCAACACAGTTATGCCGCTTCCTGGTTAGCATACCTTTCCCAAATCCCTAAACTTAACCAAATTAACTTAACCTAACCCTAACCCTAATCCTAACCCTAACCTTAACCAAATCCCTTAGGTAAATATCTTAAACTATAAACTTTTGCTAGCATAGCCACCAATGCAAAGTGATGGTGTCTGGCATAACTGGGTTGGAAAAAAAAATCAGGCGGCTGCGGCACCGGGGAGCTAACGGCCCGTGTTAGCCCGCCCTGCTACAATGTGATTGGTTCAAAACCACGCTGCTGTGATGTGATTGGGCTGGTCATCGCTTGGTTCGGACTCTCAAACCAATCGAGCCGGACGAAGGCCAGATGGTTTATCTAGTGTTTGTGAATTCACAAATCCCGCGAGATAAACCATCTGGCTGGCCAGGTTAAAGTCGAGTACCTTAGCAAACAATTCGACGCATATTGGCCCTTTTTAAGCGTAATATGATTTTTAAATAATTCTTACAGAAAATATGCACATAAAGGATAGTTTGTGCATTGAAGAACTGTGCTTTCTCTCAACTGGATTTAGCATCAACTGCTCTGCTGTTGTGACACTTACACTAATCAGCTTTAAAATATACTTATTTGACAGGGACAAAGGAATCAAAATGCTCATGTGATGTGTGTACAAGTGTTACAGATGCATATAGAATAGTTTAAGTTTTCTTCTATATCAGACATATAGTTTATGACAAGTGCTAATTTTCAACTTCAATGCTTGTCATGTTCTGTCTTTTGTCGAAGTGAGATCATTTCTAGATGCATATTTAGGTAAAACTGGATTCGTTGTGCTATACATATTTTATTGGAGTGAGTCAGGTTAGGGGAAATGCAGTTCTTGACACGTGACATTGGACTGAAGAAGTTCTAGAAAATCTTCTCAACACTATACTGAATAAAATAAATTCAGAGATCAGATCTACATAGAAATGCATGTGCTCTTACCTGAATATTGCTGCTGCAACTGTTGAGGGTTACATGGGGACGGTGACTGTGTGATCTGATACTGTTCAGAGCTGGGGGGCTGCAGGTAACCCACGGAGGGGCTTAAAACAGAATGAAATACTTATGATACAACACTCATAACAAATATGTGGATATTGGTGTGTGCATTTGTCACTTAATGCACAATAGTAGTTTTGTGAATACCTTGTGCTGTTCTGCTGCGTGGGAGTGATAACACTGTAGTAGACAGGCATGGGGCCTTGAACAGACTGGCTGACAGGCACCATCACCTGCTGCTGGTACTGCTGCTGCACCACCGGCTGACTCTCATTCGCCACAGGAACCTGGGACACAAGCCCAAAGACTTAGTTATAAGGAGAAGACTTTATCGTCCCTATCACAAGCAAGGAATGTGCTGTGGAACCTCCAGATAGACAAGTACAAATACTGCTAAAATATAGTACGGTTTGCATAAAATGTATGTTTGCTATCTCAAGATATGTTCCTTTGTATGGAAGCAACTAAGTTGCTCACTTTCCTGCTAATGTTTTATAAATTAATTTCTCTAGGGGTCATACATTTAGATGAAATAATGCAACTTCAACAATTACATAGAGGTCAAGCAGAACACTTTGTTTTTAGGATTTGTTAAGAACCAGTAAAAAAAAAAGTGTCTTCAGCTTGATCCAATCCTCAATCTTTGTTTCTCAAACTCATAGTGAAAGTTTTACAAAGGTCCACTAGATGGAGCTGCTCTATAAGTGTTTCTTACCGGGTATGAGGGCATTTGTGGATACTGAACCATGATACTCTGCATCTGTCCAGCCATGGGGGGCCTCTGAGAGTTCAGCAGCCCTGTATTCTGAGGCTGTTGAACCCCCATTATACTCTGGTAGCTTGGCTGCTGGTTAGGCATCATTGACTGGAGACCTGGATATGTCAGAGAAAGTCAAAGAAACAGGACCACATTGAGGTTTGGATGTTTTGCAGATGTTGGACACAGGATTTACACACAAACTGATGAATACAACTTTCTAACAGATTTGCTTTTGATTTTAGCATTAAAAGACATGTTGTCGTCCCCTTAGTAGAGATCTTAGTTCTATATACATAGTAGAATGTTATTTCTGCACACCATATGCACTTTTGATAGTTTGGAACTTGTGTGAGAAGGTTCTGTCTACCTAAACACTCACATTAATCACTGTTAAATTGACCAATCCAACTTAACTGATGGGATGTTACCCATTGAGTAATTATGTTGACGAGACATTGTGGATTATGTTGCTGTGGTTGTTGAGGCAGCCATTTTGCAAGCAGGAGCTGTGTTTGCATTGCCTGTTCCCAGTGCATGTTGGATTCCGCCAAGGCTGACCTTTGTCACAGTTCATGAAAACCATGAACAGAATTTCTAGGCCCAGTGAGTGACTGGAGGGTGTTCGGTTTGGAGACCACAGAATCTCATCTCTGCTGTTCGCAGATGATGTTATCATGTTGGCTTCATCAAACTAGGACCTGCAACATGCACTGGGACGGGTTGCAGCTGAGATGAAAATCAGCTTCTCCAAATTCGAGGGCATAGTTCTCGACCAGAAAAAGGTGGCTTGCCCTCTCCAGGTAAGTGGAGAGATTTTGTCCCCAGTAGATGAGTTTTATTTTTCATTCTGTTTTTAACTTTGTGCAGAAATGGTCGTAACTGCTCACCTGACTGCTGCGTGGGCTGGGGCATGGGCTGTGAGCGCTGGGCAGTGTAGGACACCTGATGAGACAAGGGTTGGGACACTCTGTACTGCTGGCCTGAGCTGGGATACTGCCCCGGAGGGTAGTACGACACCTGGATCTAAACACACATAAGGCACCCAACATATGAAGACACAACTCAAGAAATTATTAAATAATTCAACAATTCAATAAATAATTCATAATCAAAGTTGAGGTACCCTAACCTGGCTCATGCCAGATGGACATGTGGTGACCTCTGATTTGAGTTCTTCCACATTATCCATCTGGAACTTCCTTGGCTGAAAGCGTTCAGGAAAATGTAGGTTTAATAAAATACTTCGAATTGACTGAGTGACTTGTTCAATAGTCTCTACCTTAGTTAGTGCTTAACCAATTACAGCAATGAATCGTAATAGCGTTTTAATGTGTGCTTGGGATAGAACAAGTGTAGTACACACACACCTCTCTGCTCCCCTTTAAAGTAAATACTCAGTATTTCTGCTAAAACAGAGTCAATAGCAGCAGTAGCAGGCTGGTGGGGGTTCGGTTGGCTTTTTCAGAGTTTGTGAATTTACAAATATTACAAGAGAATCCATCTGGTTGGCCAGGTTATGAGTACAAAACGTTGTGAATAAGTAAACCATTACTTGTCCATCAAAAATGTCACTTTTTCAGTTCACTCTGTAGCAGGGGCGGCTCGTCACTAGAGCGATAGGTGCGAGCACCACCAACAAAAAGAGGAAAAAATGAGCGAGATGTGTAGTTAAAGTTGATCAAAACCGATTAAAACCTGATTAAAATGCCATTAAACATCCTTGTCCAATCAGAGCAGATTATTTTCGTCTGCCGGTGCATAGTCCCGCCTCTTTTGGTGCGATGTCAGCCTGACTTCAAATCGCACCCGCTGCTTCCATTGAATCCAATGTAAGAGCGCTTTTTTCTAAGTTTCAGCCTCACAATGCAAACTAATGGGACTCGCGGGTGCTTGCACCTACGCTGTGCGTCGTCACGCAGATGTACGTAACGACGCAAGGCACGTTCGTCTGTCAGTCAAACACAGACAAGTCAGCGCGGCTAGTGATCCAAGTCAGAATATTCGGCACCAAACAAGCTGTTTTTAACAACTACAACCCCGAGTCCAAATTTTACAACAGAAGGTGGGAGAATGTAGAATTGTGTATTTTTGCCAAGTTGGATTCAGAGTTGTGTATTTTCTGAACTTGTTTTCAATCATGCCAACCATGTCCATGTTTATTGTGGCTCTCGGGCTGGTTATATTGTCCTAAATATTAACAGATAGATTTGGTTTTTTTTTATTATTATTATGAAGCCTGCTTATGCTTTTTACTGGTCTGGATTTTGATTTTATAGTTTTATTGACATAAGTTGGCCACATGCCATTTGATTTCACATGAATGCCATCTAGTGGTGGAAAATGATATTATATCGATTGATTAGACAATATGCAGTAATTGTGGGCATAGGGCTTTGATAGCTGGCAATGTATTGACCATAACACCCCCCAAGAAATTAGTCAGGAGCCGCCACTGCTCTGTAGGCCTGTTATTTGAATCTAAGTAGTTTTTTCTTCACAAATGGACATGTCTACAACATGACTGGTGCAAAATTGTGGTGAAAATTTACCACAGGGACAATCACAGCAAAGTAACTAATAATCACAAATAAATTCATGCTTCAAATACACACTTTCTTTCTCTTCTTCTGTCTTTCTCACATTTTAAAACCAGTCATTTCTATGACTAGACTTGTTCTACAAAAAATTGTATGCTGTAATGTAACGTGAGCAGAACCTGTGGAAACAGCTGCCATTCTTTGGTTATAAAAGCTAGCCTGGATGTTTCAAAAGCAAATAATAAATGAACAGACAGAGATAGGATCAATAAATCACAGCCTCCGCCTTCATCTGCATACCTGACAACACTCTTGTGAAGCTGCCTGAGGGTCAATATCTGTACTCCTGTTCACTGGGGTTCACCCACACAATGACCAGCATGGCACTCCTTCTGCCTGCCAATACTTTTGTACTAGAACAAAAGACCCTGTGTGGAAGGACTGTGTAGATAGGCGCATCGGGTCACAACAGAAATTATGCCAATTTTAGTCAAGGAAACTTTAAAGGAGTTGTACAAGAAGAACTGTAAAAAACATATCAATATTATGTGCCAGATGTGCTCCAGCTTTGTACAAGATGCACACTTTCACTACACACTGTTAAGTTTTAATTTAACAACTTAATTGGTTTGAACATATTACACTCCTCTCTTACATCACAGAAATATTTTTGAGCTTGAAGATATTTTTTTGAAGAAAGTTTTTTATTCTTTTGATTGATTGTTCAGTGACAGTATTCATCTATGGAATACTGATCTGATGGTGAAGAAAACTGACAATATTCCTTTAAAACAAAGCCTACAACAGCAGTCTACTCTCAGTCTACACCACATTAGTGATGTGTCCTCCTGTTCAACAGCAGTAAGAGTCAGGCACACAAAGCAGTAATAATAAAAGAAGAAAGTGTTACCTGCTGGGGCTGGGGAGGTGCCATGTAGCCCTGAGGAGGGGGAGGGGCTTGTATGACGGGCTGGGATGGAGGCGGCGGTGGAGGAGGAGGGTGCGCGTGTCCTGTGGCAGGTTGGTATCCAGCAGGAGGTGGCAAAGGTTGCCCCGTTGTGGCCATGATGTAGCTGGTCTGAGGTGGGGGGTGTTGGGCTAGAACCGTGGGAGTGGCTTGGAAAATCTGGGGAGGCTCAGGGTTCTCACTGGAGCCCTGCCGACTCAACGTCATCTGAGTGAACTGAGGTGCTAGCTCATCGCCCTGTCCAGACAGACAGTTTGGTCAGTTAGGATACTACAGCTCATAGAACCTAATCATACATTCTTACATTATTAGAACAAAATTCATATTAAGTGACTCATATTTTGATTAAGTTGTCGTTTAAAAAGCACAATTTGTCAGACAGTGAAATTCTGCAAGTCAGTAAAATCCAAATAGTAATATTTGAAATGTGAAAATATACAATGTTATGTTTGTCACTTGTGGCTAGTGAGTTGATTACTATGACTGTAGTGTTAAATGCAGTTAAGAAAAATGAAGGTAAGATGAAAGTGCAAGAGCACAGTACAGTACCATTGTGTACTGCTGAGGAGGAGAAACTGGCAGGAGAACCTGGGGGCAGGAAGGACTGGAGAAGGAGACAGGCTGAGAGGGCTGCAGAGTGGCCTACACACCAGAAACAAGGAGCAGAGGACAGTGGCATAGCCATCAGCAAAGGACAGACAAGGAAGACGGTTCAAACAGGATTAAGGGGATAGGTTAATGGAATTTACGGATATATCAGATGCATCAGATTTGAAATAAGTAAAGAAATATTAACAACAATCTTTAATGTGTTGATCATCATTATAAAGTTCCCATTACAATGTATTTGATACATGAGCACAATAGATCATCAGCTCTTACCTGGGCAATGATGTGGTTGCTCAGTGGGTGCTGCTGAGGAGTGGGCAGCAGGGCGGTCGGTGGCGGGGCCTGGGGCTGCGGCTGAGGGGGCTGGGGCGGACAGGGCAGCAAGCTACGACTCGACTGAGAGACTGTGGGTGGTGGACACACATCAGGACTGACTAGAGGCAGGCCTTGTGATGGCAAAGACACATGATGGATGCAGGGAAACAGTTCACATGTTACATGTCACTCTCACTTTTGTTTTATTTATTTAATAATTGTGTGGCTATAGAGTGGGTGTTTTTTTATGGATATTTGGATACCTATGGATACCTATGGAATCTTATCAGTCTTCGTTAACAACAATAATTGTATTTGTTTGTCTGGACATTGTACCCATCTACCCATCTGAGCACGTCCAATCTAAGCCCTGGCATCTAAAGTGGAAAGTACACTAGAACACTGGGACTTTGCGTATTGGCCAATATAATATTATAAAAAGTTCAATATTGGCTTAAAAATATGTTTATTGTATGAAGTTATTGCAATTTTTGCATGTCTGTGATTGTAACACCAGATTTAAAGTCTTACAAGTTTTGTCTATTCCATCACTTGCAGTTAAAACAGTTGTTAACGTCCAGACGATTATGTCACTCTTACTTACGTAGCACTTTCCTCAAATAATAATAGGCCTTTTTTATAGCGCTTTTACACCTTTCATGGATCCACATACCCAGAAGACACACACACACTGGGACTAGGTGGGCTAAGTGTCTGTCCAAGGACACAATAACAACTCACTCTACTCATTAAATTGTATCACCTGATGTTGCAGCGGTCTCCTTCCAAATACTAACCAGGCTATGACTTGGTTAACTTGAGAGATCTGATATCACACTTTGATAAACAGTTATGGTCAACCATCACAAACCTTGTTTTTTGTTTTAACTCTTGCTTGAATAATATTTTGGCTTACTTTAGTCATATTATCTTAAAGTAAACTAACAGTGGACTCACACAAAAGCGATAAACACGCCCACTTGAGCCCTGGTCGCTGTAGCGCTGTCTCCAGCCCTCTAGGCGTAGTTTTCAGAGGGAGGGGGTAATTGGGAGCGCATTGAGTGCCTGGACCAATGCCTCGTTTGTCTCTGTGAAAAGTGTTCACAGAGTGGTTGTTGCCTCGGCGATGTCGCTCTGAATTTGCATAAAGTTAACTTGATCTCAACTTTGCCGCGCTTGGTCGCCTGCAGTGGAAATGATTGGGAGCTGCTCACTCAAGTCGCTTCAGTCGCTTTTGGTGTGAGTCCACTGTTACTCTTAAGCTACATTACCCACTTCTTACCATTGTACAGCTGAGGATATGTTTTTGATGAAGATTGATTGTTATAAAAATGCATGATATCTGTCTTTGAAGATTCAGTGATTTACAGGAATATACAAAATAAGTCATTAGAGCAAAGAACTGCACTTACCAGATCTGGAGCCTTTGCAGCTTCCCTGGGAGCCCTTGCTGCTGCCCAGGCTGTCCCCTCTGGTCAGGATGGAGATACCAGAAAAGCTGCTGGCTTTGGTGACGGGAGGCCGGAGGGTGCGGTTGGAGCTGTCCGAGTCGGTGCTGCTCCAGGGCCGCGGCTCCAGGCATTTCATGTCGCTGTCAGTGCTGCTCTGACGACTGCTGGACGCCCGACTCGAGCTCTCGCGGTTTCCCCTGAGAGAAAGCAGAATGTGTTAACATGAAGCAAAAAAAATGCAATGCTTTCAAATGAAGGGACGAAGCTTAGAGTAATTGTGAAGTTAAAGACAAGTGTTGAAGACACAGCAAGAGGGCTGTGTGGTCATGGTGAAAGTGTGAGTTATGCACACAGTAATGCAAAGAATACAAAGAATCATAATACAGGAAAGAAAATAGCAGAATGGAAAAGCATTAAATACATGACCGACTTAAAGGGCCTATATTGCACTATTTTTGAAATGTTTATGTTTCCACATGTAAAACATAGCTGGAGTTGTGTTATGTTTTGTTCACAGTTAATAAAAACACAAATATCCCAATGCTAATTTTAAACCTTTAGACCTTCACCAGAATCATTTGGATATTCTCACATTCCCATCTTAGAAATTGACATAGCAGAAGTTCACGTTTTGAACTTTTGCTATGTAACAGAACAAGCCAGCTTTCTGAATTTTAATGCACAAGGACAGAGGGAACACTGAACTAATTATTAATAATAATATATCTGTGCTGAGCAATAAATGGTAAATAAAAAAGAAACATTTAAATTGCATTTGTGAATTGCATAAAGCTAAACAAAAATCCAGGTATGTTTCTGATGAGGGAACAATATTATACCATGGCTAAAACAAGTGTCACGTTTGTGAAACATAAGACCTTTAAGAATGGAGGTTCAACGGAGACACATATGAACAGACTTAGGCGGGAAAAAAAAATAAAAATGTAAACTCAACAAGAAATACTTTTGTTTAAACATATAGGACAGAATCACACTCATAGAAACACATACAGACCCATTCACAGGACAAACATCACACATGCCGAATGGAGAAGATGCTTCAGAATGCATGGCAGTATACAGTGAGTGAATAGCACAAAATGACATAATGACAACAATGGTGACACGATAACAAAATTGCATGCCTTTACAATGATATGAGAAAGACTATCCCGCGAAACAGACAACAGATGCACATAGCTCAGTTCTTAGGGCAAAATGTACATCGACACTCACACCCACTTTCTATATAAAAAAATAAAAGAATTTGCTAGCACGTGTTCACCACTATGGTCTGTAAACTATGTGGCTGTATACACACTCGTTGGCTTTGTGGCGTGTTGTGGTGCACCCCCCAAAGGACAGCTGCTGAGAAAACCAACAGTCAACAACCGATTTGGAAACCCAGGCTTCACTGACCCAATCATGACAATGTTAGAAACAGTTTGGAGCTGAAGCTACAAAAACAAACAGAAAACTTGTAGCAAATGGGGCAGATAAAGCAAAAGAGAAAAGGTTTTGTCTTGATTCACTACTCTGGCATGTTTAAGGTTTTGATCCTTTGCAAAAAATACAAACAGAGAAAAAAAATACTTTTAGGAGTAATAAAAAATTCTGGAAAAGTATGCGCTTTTGAAGGTGTTCATTTGCATATAGAATATTCCTTCTATCTCTCAAACCTTTGTATTTGTAAGTGAAAAAATATATATTTATAATGATCTGATAGACAAATCCAGCACTTTAAAAATCACGTCATAGTAGGTGGTGTTTGAAGGTGGCTTAGGCTGATAAATATTTCATAGAAACTGTAATTAAGGGAGAATCTATTTTGAGTCTTCCCTTCTGTGCACGACCTATTTTAAGGGACGGCTGAGTGTGCTGCCGTTGGTTCACACTTGTTTGCTGGGTGTGCAGACAAGCGATGAGATGCTCCAGCAGCAGGAGGGAGGAGAATGGCTGCTGGTCACATGGTTCTTCTTTTGCTGTTGCTCTTGACAACACTCAACTCCTCACGTGCACAGACGCAGAGAGACACATGGAAGTGTTCATTTTCTGTCCTGTGCTTATTTTGAGACAGTTTTTTGCTCTTGCTTTTTCACTGTATTGTTTGTAAAAATGGCGGAGAAATAAATAGTAAATTATAGTTTACACTTGTTCCTGGTGCTTGGAACGTATTACTTCGAGTAGATTTGGAAACACAATGCTTGGCCCGGCTTGGAGAGGCAGTGTCCAAAGCACTAAGTTTAAGACAAAAGTAGTCATTTGCTTTTTATCACTGATCAGTGATAAATTACTCACAACTTAAACAAGTTACCATATGTTCCAAGCACAACAGCCTTGTATTATTATTATTATTATTATTATAGCTTGTATTATTCAACAGTGCTAGTGATCTGTCAGGCTGTGATTTCAATATATTGTATAAATATATTGATATGATTTATATAATAAATCATGTATCAATTTAATAGTACCTCAAGAGAGAAAATCATTGTCTGTATTTGATCCAGCTTTCACACTTCAAGGCGGTGCTTGTTAACATTAAGGATATAATACACTTTATTGTACTAGTGGGGAAATTTGTCCTCTGCATTTAACTCATTTTTCATGGCCACTACTCTGCATGTTTTGGGTTAATGGGGGGACCCAAAGGAAAACCACCAAGAAACAAAAAGAAAGAGGCAACAAGGAAAGACCCAAAGAGCCTAAAAGCTGAACCCATAAACTTGTCGCAGTGAAGTATAAATAGCCACTCAACCACCAAAAAGGTATTGCAACATCACTGTAGATAAGAGGTTTTCTTCAAGCACTGTTCAAAGATAAGTAGTTACTTGGGTAAGTGTATATTTTACATATAATATTTCACTTCTTTTTTTTTGTATGTCATAAACATTTTAAGTCTAATGTGTATGACAATTGCAATGTCACGTTTCAAAAAACAAGTGTATTTCGTAAATCAGAAATATAGTAAAAGCACTTTTGTTTGCCATAAGTAATCAAACAAGTGACATGCTAACATAAAACTGCAACTCAATCACAAAACAAACAGGATACTGTGGAAACAATGCAGTTACTTCATAGAAAATGTTGACAGTGGATGGGTGGAAAAGGTAAGTAGGTCAGATCTCTGTGAAACCACAAAGCAGCCATGCATGGGCCATGGAGAGCCCCACGGTGCAGTGTTGGAAGAGCCATCCATCAGCCCACTACGCCAAGCAGAGAAAGACCACCACAAGTCACCACTACCACCATCAAACCACTTTGAGAAGATGGGCATGGCAACACACAAGTCAGCAGCAGTGCCCCAGTACCTAAAGATCTGCCTCCTCTTTTGAGAGCTAGTGCAGTAGCCCTCTGTGGAGAGTCTGTTGGGTTAACATTCAAAAACAAGGCTAGTGTTATTGGACTGTATTTGAGAACAAGAAGGGATTGGTGAAAAGGCGAGAGGTGGAATAGTAGTAACAAAAACTAAAAATTTAATTTAGTACCACATATTGAAAAAGTTGGTCTGCAGAAAAGCCCACGCATTTCCTCTCACAATCTCCTAATCTTTCATCTTTAGCGCTAGAGTTAGGATATTTGGGAAAGGGAAGAGAATCCACTTTATTCCTGAAGTGTTACAAACTAAGAAACTAATTTCTAAAAATATTAGGAAACAACATCACCAACTTTTGGTCTTAAAGTTTCTAAAGCAGTATATCAAACAGTTATATTTGAAAAAGTGATTATCTTACCTGTTGTCATTTATGTATCCGTTCTGAGAAGACTGCAAAAAGAAGGAAACCTGCATATTATTAAAGGAACTGCTAAAACGTCTTCCACTTTGGCTCCAAAATGATCACTTCTGTTTAGTGTTTTAGCTGTGGTATGTCTCAGCTGCTTTCACATTCTCAATTATTAACATTATTTGACCTTTAAACAATAATTTGTGCTGTGATGGAACAAAATAAAATAAAAAAATGAATTATTAAAAAGACAGATGTTGAACCACAGGCCTGCCATGACAAAAAACTTACTTCTCGGGCAAAGATCCGGTCTCGTACCCTCTGATACTCCTCTTCTCTCTCCTCGATTGATTTGCTTCGCCGCCCGTCCTGCAGTGGCACACGAATCTAGTTGTGGAAAAGAAGACAAAAATGATAAGAGCAAACTAACCATCAATTTGCAAAAAATAATTAAATATACACATGAGAGCAAAAATGAGACTTAAAGGGGAGCTACTGTATCATTTAAAATACACTTTTCTGAGATTGTAACCATGTTGGAACAGTCAACATTCAGGGGTCAAAGCGAGAATAGGGCTTGCATTGAAAGAGTCAATAAATACAGAGAAAATAGGTCTCTTTTGAACTAAATGAACTAATTGTGGGAGAAAACCATGTCCTCTGTGTAGTGCTGGTCCACCTCTGTTCCACTAGAGGGTGTGAATGTTATGTGGATGTTTAACTGGGGAAGACAGTTTTGTTGGAATTTAGAGTTAGCTTGTTGTATAGACAGGGTGAGAGCCGTGAAGTCACAGCTCCAAGTTCAGCAAAGCAGGACAGTGGAGAGTGGCCAACTCGTCGCAGTGTTAGACAAACAATCATTAATTCTCTCATTCATTCACAAGGGAAATTTACAGTGATGCCCAATTAATCTAAACATGCATGTTTTTGGAGGTGGGAGGAAACTGGAGTACCCGGAGAAAACCCACGAAGACAGGGAGAACATGCAAACTCCACCGAGAGAGATCATGAGATGCTGATATGGTCCGACCCGGGAGTCGAACCCACGACCTCCATATTGGGAAGCCAGAACTCTAACCACTTTAACACCGTGCACCCCAAAACACATATGATTTCATGTTAAATAATACTTGTTATGGTATCAACTCTAACTAGATTAATGATATTAGGATTTTCATTTATTTCATTTGTAAAATTATTAAAAGGGAAATCAGACTATACTTAGGGCCTGATTTATCAAGCCAGGTGCTAAATTGCAGGTGCAAAAAATAAAAAAAAATCATGTGTAATCAAGCAGAGCTTCACATCTTAATGTGTTAATTTGATTATTATGTTTACCTAATATTTTAGACACAGTCTTTTGTCTTTTCCCTCTTTGTAATAAAGAAGAGTACAAACAAAGGGCTTTGCATCCGCTATATTGGTTACTTCAAAGTAAATTCTGTCTCACCCTCCTGCTAAGTGAAGCTCACCCCCTAAACCCCACCCACAAACACATTTAAAATAGAGCAAACTGATAGAAAAGCATGGGGAAAAGGTGAAAAGAGTCTCTCCGTGTGGAGCACAGCAGTGTGATTGGTTTGACAGAAGTGTTTAGAATCAGTGCTCAGGATTGAGTGGACAAGCCACACTATTGTCACATTGGCCTTTACACTGAGACACAAGAGGTTTGACAATGTTTTAACCAGAAACTTGCTCATTTGAATACACTAAATAAACAATATAGATCAGCAACTTTACTTATTATGTATGTATTTTGTATGTTGTTCTATATGTTTCCATGGAAAACATGTTCCTTTCCTTGCGTTTCAATTATTGGCATGTTTTTTCCATTCAGAATGTCCCAACACTGTCCTGTATTGTGCAGTTCATTTTTTTAACTCCAGAAAGTTACACAATGGACCATTAATGACCACTTACCTGATTATCATCTTTGTCCATGCTGGCATCATCTCTTTTAAGAATGAATTTCTTTTGGAAATCCATATTACGTTCATCCTTGATGTGTTCAGAAAACCTCTGTTCAGGGCTGAGGAAAACAAGTTTATAAATGTAATTTAATTTAAACCAATAACATGCAGGTTAGAAAACACTTGGTGGTGGTCAGAGTTTGAAGCACCAGGTGTTTAGGCAAGGCAAATTTATTTTTATAGCATTCATACACAAAGCAATTCAAAGTGCTTTACAAGACAGGAAAAGATGCATCAAAATTATTACGTTTAGGCGAATCGCCTCTGCTGAGCTGCCCCAGGGCTGCTTGCTATCACTGCGTGAGTGGGGAAGGGGGCTGCTTTATAAATCACTTTAGAAGACATCTGTCTGTGTAAATGTGCTATATAAATCATTCATTTTACTTTTTAACAAATTTTAGTTTGTTTGGTTTGCACTTTTGGTTTGGGACATGTCCCCTTCTTGACAATTTTCAAAACTGTAATGTCAATCAAATAATATAACAGGCAAAGTTCATATTACATTTTTCATGAGAACTACACAAACCCCATCCATAATTTTTCATTTCAAACTCACATTCTTGTGTTGCTGGTCTTGTTGATAATGACTGCTTTTCCTGTTTGGTCCACATTATGATCCATACCGAAGTAAGCAGCTACACGGTGCAGCAACATGCGGTGATATGAGGTCATCTGAGGAAACTTCTTATACTGGTTACTGTAAAGGTAATAGCAATAATAAACATAACACAACTAGCAAAGTACAGACGCAAAACTACTGCATATAAGTAAAAGCTTGAGATAGTTCTTCGCTTAAATCACTGTAATTTCAATGTATTGCAGTTCAATAATAAACTATGATATACTTTACTTAAAATGACTGAAAAAAATAAATGAACACAGTTCCGTTTTCTATGGCTTAGTATTCAGTACTGCAGTGTTTTGCAGTGATTTAATTCAAAGACAGTTACATGTACATGTATTTTATGTTTCTTAAATAAACTAAACTAAAAAACAATTTGAATTCAAGATTAATAAAATGTTTAAGTCAATGTTGTTTCTCTTTTTATCAGTCACACACATTGATTGCACACACATAGAACATTCCCTAAACGTTAATGAAGGTCCACTTTAAAGTTGCACTTTGCATATAGTTTCTGCTACGAAATGAAAAAAATTGTGAATACATTGCAAAACAATATATAGTCACAGCGATAGAAAAGTAAGAGGGTTGTACGATTACTTGCAAATAAATTAAATTGAAATAGCAACATTAGTGGTTGTAACTTTTGAAAACCTTAATTTATTCTCAAATACCAGCATCTCCTTATCTCCTTATTGTGACTCAAAATTCTAACTCTGAAAATCGTAAACAAACAAAACTAAATTAATTAAATTTGCTGAAATAGTACGAGCAAAAGTGGTAGAGCAGCCCAAAAAAATGGACAGTTACTAGAAAACTAGGTTAATTTCAATTTCAATTTTCACAATTCTCCTTTCTCAAACATAAATAGTAAATCAGATTGTAATTGCAATATTTGTATGAAAAATCGCAATTAGATTTTTTTTTCTCCGAATTGTGCAGCCCTAATTCCAAACAATTCAAGATTTGATTTACTGTCCTTTGCTGTCTAAGACTAAAGTGTCGATGCTAAACAGAGTGTAACCGAGGAATGGGACGATTCTCAAAATAGTATGAATCGTTCTACTGGTGGTTTTAGCCTACTCTGGTGATGGGCTCAAGCCTCACTCGTTTCTTCGTGTGAACTGTGTAGTCATTTGATGTGGTTAGGAAAAGGTTACCCTCCAGTCCTTTCACAGACAATGAAGTAAACAACAGATTTACAACTGCTCTTTCAGTGTTTAATTGTTTGTTTGTTTTGATCTTGGGTAAATACATTAAAACGCAGGTAAGATCTCCAAACATTATAGTAGCTTGAACCCAGTTATTTGATTATTAAAAGTTTACTTCTTAGTTGCTTGGCAAAAGTTGTTCTTTGATACAAACAAATTTAAAATTATACCATCAAAATCTAAATTATGTCATGAGCCATCGAAATAAGCTTCAAGTCCCATTCCTAATGTAACCATAACATTCTAAAGTAGTAGAGGGCATATTTAGAACTCATTACAACCACAAACTAAAATTAAGAAGTTGGGAATGTGGTTGTCCTAAATTTATATACAAGGATTGGCTTTGAAGAATGGTCTTACTTGTCGTCATTAATAACTCCAGGATATCTTGTTCTAGTTTGAGCAGCATCATTCGATCCCTGTGGAGGTCAAAGGGGGACAGAGAGAGAAAAATAGGTGGGTCACTCGCAGCGCAGATGGATTAGCTCAACTATGCCTTCAAAGAAATAGACTAAGCTGATTAGAAACAAGCTATTAAAATCATGGCGTAGTTCAAACACTTGGTAAGAATATTTCTAGTTGTTTAACGTGACAATTAGACCACATACCTGGGATTGTTTTTCAGTGTGTTGACCAAAAACTCATGAACATCGATGCCTGTAGAGTCTGTGTATTCCTGACTGGAATCTAAGATCAAAAAAAGACATGGTTTTGTATTACAAAGACGTTTTGGAGAAGAAAAGAAAGAAGGTTGCCATTCTGTTGGATTGAAACAACACATTCTTTATTGCAATCTAAGCTTTCAAAATGGTTCCCATTACAGAAGCGGCGGCAGCAGTGTGTCTGGTCGTTCATGGAGATTCAACAAAACGGAGCAGATTACACACATCCCTCTGTGTCACCCACACTATTCAGGGATCATTTTTCACTATTTTCTTACAACACGAGACAGTCAGAAAAGCCATTTCATGTATGCTACTCTTGGTCTAATGACGCTTTAGGGCCACTGCAGTGAAGGACCATGGGTAATTTAAGAAGGTATGGAATTCCCCATTTCTTTTATTAGAAATGTGCTTGACACAGTCCTGGCCATGGCACTTTATGTTAGAGTTACATTTTATAAAATTTAAAGCAATACATCTAAATATACCTCGTGACAACATTTTTCGAGGAGTTTTATCCTTCTTCTCCTTTTCTTCATTTTCATATTCATCCTTTGATGACTTCTCTTCTTCTTTGTCTGAAGGACAGCTGATGTGCAACTGGATGATGTCCTAAAATGTCACAGCAAAGCATTCAATTTGAGATTCAAAACTGAATTAAAAAAGCAAATCACAATAATCCAAAACTAATTACCGATTCTGGCGGTCCATCACAGAATGGACCAGAAGATTCCTCACAGACTGCAAGGCTCCGTACCAGTTTTACTTTGGCATTAGACTGGAACAAAGTTTAGAAGCATGTAACTTCAGTGTGCTTTAAAGAGTACTTCCTTTCCTTAGATCTGTGTCTAGAATCTCCACTGACGTTTACAGCAGCGGAGAGTGCCTCTGAACTACATTGTTGATGTAAATGAGAATTAGATCAACCAAGCTTGTAAAAATAAAAATAAACTTTCAAATCTGGCCCATGATCAATCTACCAAACATTTGAAAATGTAGACTTGATTCTGGTCTTCCTATTCCTATTGGCTCCAATAGGCTGACAGCGGCTTAAATCTAGACTCCCAAGAAATTTGAATGCTACTGGAACCAGTTTTCAGGTAAAAAAAATGTATATGGACTTTTTTTCCTGTGACGCTACGCATCGCATTCATGCTGCTTTGCGCTACTTTCAGAGAGCTCTGCCTCGGTCTACAGCAGGCCACTCTGTTCTGTCAAAGAACCTCACACACCTTGCTGTCACAAGGTTTTAGTTCTGGTTTAGACTGGGACTAGTCCTTATGACTTAATTCTGCTTTAGTTCTCACTCCAAGATGAGTCTATATTTAAATTTTACTGAAAGCAAAATAAAGCATGTAAGACATGTAGTCTGGGCTCACTCTTTACTCTCACAATTCAAATGTGATTGACATAACGTAACGCATCTTTGTAAGTATCAAGACAAACATAACAACTACATGAACAATGATCCTTGTTTCACATGCATCACTGAAATAAATGTGATTGGCAGCTCGATGAGTTGGCCAGAGATGGTCAAAAGAGAATTTAACTCCAAACTTCTAAATCTCTAAAGCATTGGCAGAAACACTTACTTTGGCCCTTTTCCTTCCATGGCTGTGGTTAGAAGGCCGTTTCTGAAAGATAAAGGACAAGATTTACAAAAAATATGTCTCTTTAATATGAAACCATTACATCATTCAAACACTTTTCACAGGTAGCACTAAACTGAACAAGACCAAAATATTTACTAGTTTAGAAGAAACATGAAGTTTCAAATTTGACAACACTTCTAAATTCATTTGTAGAAAAATACTTTGAATACTTTACCATCAAACAGAGAGGATCAATAATACAGCGGCCTACCAGTGCATCCTGGGGAAGTGTGTCCTCAGTCTCCTGGCTCTCTCCTGTCAGGTCCTTGGTGCCCTGTGGTTGAGGGGAGGTTTTGCCTCGACTACAGGGCTCAATGAGTGGCCCGCTCTCTCCCTCCTGCTGGATGTCTGTCGTCAGGCTCACTGACATCTTCTTCGGGGAGGGGGAGAGGGTGGGAAATGGGGAGGGGGTTGGGTGGGGAACCCAGGAGTGGCTAAAAGATAAAAACAGCAATGAAGTTCTCAACAGAAACAAACAGAAATTGTACTTTTCAAAAAATCTTACTCTAGTAGTGAGTACTAGAGTAAGATTTAATTTCAACTAACATCATACTTGTTAAATTAATGCTATCAAAGTTACTTTTACTTGAGTACTTGCTCTTCTTTGTTTAGGACAGCTGCATTTACTAGAGTATTATTATTCTGAAGTAACTTTACTTTTACTAAAGTAACCGTACAGTAACTTTACTTTTACTACAGTAACCCTACAGAATATTTGGCTATGCTATTTTGTCAATTACAAAATGTATAGTTTGTAAAGAGTAATATGTGATATTCATGATCATGTGATACTAGGGTTTAGGTTGGCAAAAATACAAATAGATTACTTGGTTGTCAAGTTAAGCACCAAACGGACTGGATAATGAAACTCCTACGGTTGTGATGTTGAACATTCACTGCTCAAACTAACGTTAAGAGTTGATTTCGTTTATTTTACTTTCTCATCTGCAGAAGATGGTCTGACTCTAAATTAGTGTTGTGAAAAAAAATCAATACCTCAATACTAATTGATACTAGGGAGGGGTAAAAAATCGATTTAACCAATAAATAGATTTGTAGCTCAGATTGATTTGTATTTTTATAAATTTGAGTTTTTTTGTTTAGATTTTGCAACGCTTGCCTCATCCTTATGTTTCCGTCGAGCACTGTGTGTTCTAGTCCTTCTCACGCAGCTTAAGACATGTACACATTAAAATTGTGACTGTCTTCAGAAAAAATATGAATCACCAAAATCATCCTGTTATGTTGTCATGCCTTGTGTCTGTGCAGTCCTTGCTTACAACAGCCGCTAACATTGCTAACAGTAGTTGGCGCTTCTGTGTTTGTTTGTGTTTAGTGACTTTTTTAAATTGAAAAACGAATCCGACTGAATAGTGCAGAATCTTTAAAAAGAGGCATACGTTCCTAAGGGACGTAGGTTGATGATGGTTTTTAGTTAGAAACTCTCCGCAATGCTAAACGTGGTGCTACAGTTAAGCACGGCGCACACAGACGGCAACTTAGGATTTAAAACACATCACAAGTTTGAAGAAGCTTTACTACAATCGTTGAGCAGAATTAAATAACTCTCATATCTAATAACTAGAGTGAAAAAGAAGCGCTGCAGGAGCTGACAGGAGGGAGGCATGATGAGGCAAACTAGACTTTAGCTTTGGTCAAATCAGGTTTCATGTAGGCTACATTTTAGGAAATAATGATTAATGTCAATAATTGTCTTCAGCGCTAAGATAGTGTGTGTCTTATGTGTGTGTTATCTGTGAGAGTGAGTCTAGAGCTTTGATAGTGCACTGAAATATAGGCCTAAATATTTATAGTTTAAAATCATATCAAAGCAAACAAGATGTGAATGGCATTTTTTTCATTTCTCTATACAAATTGTAAAAAAAAAAAAATGTTTTTTGTTCTATGTTCTTTAATTCTATGTTGAATCACAGCATTAAATGAGTGTTTTAGAAATTATATCTAATAAATCCAGTTATTTTAATGTATTTAATAATACTCATAATCACAATAATAATCATAATACTCATAATAATAATAAATCTAATTGAAAATTGAATTATTCTATAAAAAGTGTGAGCTCTCGGTCAGTCTTTGAATTATGTTTCTAGTCTTTGATTGTGAAGAAACGTCAGATTATGTTCTTAAAAACATATTCGTGTTTAGTCAATCGTGACGAACTTTTGCGATGAACTCCCGCGGTAAACAATCTGACCACAAACGTCATTTTTTTCCCTTTAAACTGTTACTAATTAATTGTAATTGTCTGTTAATTGATTGAGTTTGCGTGTCACGTGACTGCAGCACTGACCGCTGGGCCTATTTAAACACCTGTGTGATTTTTGTGTTGCCTTGTTTGCCCTGACAAAGACCCGTAAGGTCGAAACGCGTCAGTTTGTCCCTGCTATATTAAAGCATTTTTATACTTTTGCTTAATTTCCATGGACCCTGTTAGCACTCACTTACTTTCTGGTTACTGTCACTAATTCTACTAAATTCTAAAAATTGTATTTATTTTTTTATTTTAAGTATTGAATTCAGTTTAAAATTTTTGTGTTGTGACAACACTACCCCAACTAAAGAATAGTGTAGGGATATTTGGACGCCACCTTTGTTAGTGATTATACAACTGTTGTGTGTAACTGATTTTATCTGAACATAAACAAAACAAATGTCCTTAAGCTGTACCTGTAGGTGGTGTCAGACCGGGTTCCGTGGTGCTGTGGCTCTTTTTTGGGACCACGGGCCAGAGGAAGAGGGACAATACTATGGTACTGCAGTGGGCTCTACTGCGGAACAAGGTGAAGCATTGTCCATAGCACGCACAAGTCCACAGAGTCTGTAAACAAGTATCAGTACGAACAATCAGACACGGGTTTGACACAATGCCATGTGTAAAAACCTTTTAGTGTACATTTTCATGTAAAGGATGTTTTTTTGCACGGTGGAAAACAGACCAAAGCTCTTTTTAAAAAGCGCTATATTTGATTTCTGTCTGCATTCTGAGCCTCAGTAATGATCAACTTTCAGAAGCCATTATGACAAAGCTAAAAACAACATAGCATGCCAATACCCTACCTCTTTGTTTGGGTAATGAAAGGCTCAATAATTCCATGTATAATGGGCGCTGTGAACTAAGTTTCACTCAAAGAGGTGTGATTAAATTGCTACATCTATGCAAGTACTCGGTTCATTTGAAGTTATTACATTAAAAAAATCAAGTACAGGGCCTTTAAGAACAAGTGAATAAAACATGCAGGATATTTACAGCAGTCAGGTGGGCAGGTGGCTGGAGCAGCAGAAGACGGCTGGACAGGGGGAGGAGTGAAACCTCTTAGCGCATGGCCTCCAGCTCAGTGCAGCAGCATGGTTTGTGTTCAGCCGGGAGCCCTAGACCGACAGCAGAAAAGGAGACACGGATGACGTCATTTTTCACACAACCAGTGACTCATCGCTGCTGCTGCTGCTGCTCACAAGAGGAGGGGACACAGCAGCGTGGAGCTTAGCCTTCACTGGAATACAACGCTTCTATAGCACAGAGGCTCCCTCACATTATTAAACTCACATTTAAGTTGGAAACATTCTGTTTTAAACAGTGAACTAGTTCCTAGCTCTCAAACTAAGTTACTTTAAGAGCTAACAAACTAAGTGTGCACATGCATTACTTTTTAGTCACAGACAAGCACCATATTTGAACTGCTTCACAGGTACACAAAAGTGAAGCAGGGTGATTAGCCCTGCACAGCTGATCAGCTCTCATTTCAGGTCATAGTGACGCATTTGGCTCTGCAAGTCAAATTGCTTTATGCATAAAGCATAATTTTCTAAAAATATGCATTTACGATACACTTCATGGTCAAACTAAATGTAATAATTACAATGACAGAGACTAAAGTAACTGTAAAATATACCTTTATCATAATTGAAATCCCAATTATTCAAAAAATGAACTACTTAGAAAGAAGCAAAATAGAGTGAACCAATTAGAAAATTGTCAAGAACAGATTCTACAAAATGGAAAGCCTCTCCTTGTAAGCAACTTTTCTACTCTATGAAACTCAAATGGACTGAACACACAAGAGTCACTGTGAATAATCTTGATTGCTCCATTACACAATTTTTGTAACTGATTACAATTACAGTCTGCAATAATAATCAGAATTTTAATTGTATTTTAAAAAAAATTTGCACAACAACCCTAAACTGTATAGCAAGAATGAAAAACACTCTTTGCCACTGTACTTCTTCAACAACAGCATTCATGTATTTGAGTGTTGCATGAAGAAAGAAAAAGTAAATAGCTGACGACCGCTAACAAGTATGTGACACATTTACATGTTGTCTATTATGAATGATCAATGTTGTAGTTCAGAAACGAAACAAGCACCAGTGAAGGAAGGCAGCAGGGATTCCCACAGAGGGGAGACACAAGAAGCCAAAAACAACGTCATCAGCTGCAGCAGTCTTATGCTACATCACTGACCAGAACACCCACGGGCCCCCACCCAACTCAACTCTGCTTATACAACACTGACAGCAGCACCGCTAACGTTCATATAGTGCAGATCAGCAATACAAAAAGCTCTGATTCAGTCACATATTCTTCAGCATCTCCCACTGTTCTTAAATGTGTTGTTCAGAGAATAAAGGGCTTTTGGGTTTGAAATTGAACAAACATACTTCCTGTTTGTCATTTTTACAGCAGAGAGTTTGCAGGATGATGAATGAATCACAGGCGGAAATGGGGTACATTGAGTGAATATTGTACACCCATTTACCTTTCTCCCTCCTCTTCCTCCTCCTCCTCATCCCTCCATTCAGAACCCCCGCTCTTTGCTTCTCTCCACACACACAAACTGATCCTGAGGGTTGCCAAGGAAATGGTAACGTCACTTGCAACTGCTGCCATTTGTGTTGAGCGGTTGTCGGAGAGAAGGGCAGGAAAACGAATGAACTAAAAAATTAATATGTAGATTGAAGTGTCCAAAGGAAAGGCGGAATAATCAACTTGAGTACAAGAGAGTGGGAAACGGAAACAACCGAGTGCCCAGTTCACCTGAAGAAGAAAAAACCCCACAAATGTAACTTAAGGTTCTTTCAGGTCACACACACAAATCAACAAATCAAACTCCTCTCCTTCAAACTTGTTCAATGGAGACTTGAGAAATGGTGAGAAATGTGCAGGCCAGTGAATGCATCGATCAATATGAAGATGATGCTATATTTGGAAGTGTTTCATAATGAACGTCATTCGGAAGCTCGCAGTAGGAAAGGTTGTAGCAGCATAAAAAGAGCTGTGAGGTACATCAGCGCTGCACTTAACTGTTGAAATAAGCAAAAAAACAGCCTGTACGTATGAATCTGTACTGAATGCTGAAAGCAAATTATTATCAATCGAGCCCTTGTTACAACTGATTAAAGCACACACACTTTTATTGCACGTTTTAACTGTTTGTTGTTACAATGTAAAGAAAATAACGTCGCAGCATATAAAAAAAAAAATGATTACAATGTATTCACCCTTTGTTATAGGCCTTAGTAGCCATATAAAAAATATATATATATGATTACAATGTATTCACCCTTTGTTATAGGCCTTTAGAGTAGCCATATAAAAATATATATATATATGATTACAATGTATTCACCCTTGTTATAGGCCTTTAGATAGCATATAAAATATATATATATATGATTACAATGTATTCACCCTTTGTTATAGGCCTTTAGAGTAGCCATATAAAAAATATATATATGATTACAATGTATCACCTTGTTATAGGCTTAGATAGCCATATAAAAAAATATATATATATGATTACAATGTATTCACCCTTTGTTATAGGCCTTTAGAGTAGCCATATAAAAAATATATATATATATGATTACAATGTATTCACCCTTTGTTATAGGCCTTTAGAGTAGCCATATAAAAAATATATATATATGATTACAATGTATTCACCCTTTGCTATAGGCCTTTAGAGTAGCCATATAAAAAATATATATATATGATTACAATGTATTCACCCTTTGTTATAGGCCTTTAGAGTAGCCATATAAAAAAAATATATATATATGATTACAATGTATTCACCCTTTGTTATAGGCCTTTAGAGTAGCCATATAAATATATATATATATATAATATATATGATTATAATGTATTCACCCTTTGTTATAGGCCTTTAGAGTAGCCATATTGCAAATTATTTACCCAGCACAAAGGAATCGTGACATAACTGACTAAGCCCTTAACAGTGTTACATGGCACCCTTCAAAGTAAGTTACCAGTAGCTGAAAATTACTTGTCTAATGTATAATAATAGCCAATGCTGGGTGGGTGATAGGGCTGGGTATTTTCAAGAGCCTTACGATACATGTATGGATCCCAATACATGGGGTAACACAATACATCAAAATTAACAATTATCATGGTCTGAAATGTTTTTTTAAAACTTCATACTTGACTAAAGTTAATAAAGTTTATACTTCTCTGTGGCTGATAGAAGAGAAGTCTTCGAAAGTTGTCATTTATGCAAAGTTTTTGAATGAAGCAGTCTAAGATCCTGGATTTTAAACTGTTCTGAGCTCAATTAGTTCTGCCCAATTGAAAATTACCGCTTACTTGCAGATAATTTGTTCAAAATCAAAATCTATGAAAACCTTTCAACTCTGATGACTCGTGGACGGAGAAGGGATTCCTCAGACTATGACTGGGTAGTGTATATTCAGCAGAATTCAAAGAAATAGTAAATCAGTCAATCATGATTTCACCAAAAAGCACAGGGTTTGTTCACAATTTGATTTTTATCATAATATTGCCCAGCCCAAGCAGTTGTATTTGAGGGCCAGTTAATCTTAAAGACTGGAATAACATAGAACCTTTCATGTAAATTCCAAACACACAACAACAACAAAATTTGGCTGAGGTTATTGTGAAGAACAGGTTGCTCTGACCCACTTCACGCAAAGCGACCTCTCAGACTTTTTTACACGGGTCTCTTGATGACAGGACACCAGCTGAGACACAGCAGCCACACACAGCCTTGTCCACTGTGTCGGGTTACTGCACCCAACACTGTGAATGGAAGAGAGCCCAGTCAGACAACAGCCGCCAGGTCAGGGAGCGAGACAGAGAGACATGCTCACAAAGGACACCAGTGCTTCAAACACTCCTTTCAGACGCAGAGTGTTGTGTAGGTATGAGCTCACAGTCAAATTTAGTTGCTCCAGGTCAATCTGGTCAGGGTCTTGGGAATAGTTAGCCATAGGGCAGGTCAGACTGACTAATAAGACACTGGCCGCTGAGTAGCAAGTTAAGAGCTTGACTTTTAACACATTAGCTACAGTGGAACAAGACCGACTGCCACAAGTCTATGACAGTTTTGTTACAAACTCTGTCCCGGTCTTTATTATTTATTATTATATGGTAAAAGGGCCAATGCTGACACACATAGATCCTAATCTTGGTTTAAAAAAAAAAAAAAAGAAAAAAATCCAGAGAGGACATTGCAAATCTAAACATTGTTTAATTTTGTTGCACAAAGAAATATTTAGGCCTACTTCGACTAAAGCTTCTAGTCTGCATTCTGCTGTCAGCACCACAGCAGTGGCAAAGGAAGAGCGAGGGGGCAGACCTAGAGCAGTAAAATGTAGAAGTGGGACAATTTCACAATTTCAATTCTCAAAATCACAATTCATATAGACCGATATACATACAGTTATGTGTGTATGCGCTGTTTTTGTTGTTCTATTTTTTAGATAAGCAAAAATATCTACTTCTTCAGGGAGTTTATGCTTTACTGGTGTTTAAATCCATCTGTAACTCCCGAAGAGTGTGAATAAAGCAGAATCATTAAAGAAGTAGGTGGATGAACTGTCTGTTTGAACATAGAGATGCAATAAATGGATAGTATTGATTGAGATCATAATTTATTTGTCTGTATTGCCTACCCATAACAGATGGACTATACCTGGGAAGTCAATATTGTTGAGATAGGCCAACATGAACTTTCATTTTTATGGCAAAATATATTGATTATTTGGTAACACTTTAAAGTACCGCCCGCTAGTTAATAGGTAACTACGGGGGTACTTACTGGTACTTCTGGTGTTAGTACCAGTGGTAGTTACTGGTAACTACAGTGGTACTTGTAGTGGTACTTAGAGTCACAAGTACTGGTAACTAAAGTGACAGTTACCTGTATATTTAGTATTAACTACAGTGGTAGTTCACTGTCAGTTACTATAGTAATTGATAGCTAACTAACACTGACAGCGGGTCGTATTTTAAAGTGGACAAGGTGGTACTTCACTGTCAGTTACTATAGTAAACTCACTCCCTCAGGTATAGGAACCCACAAACAAACTGGGCCAAGGGGAGCGTTCCCTTTAGCTCAATGCGTTAGTCAGGTTGACCGGGCGCGTGGGAGACCCGGGTTCGACTCCCGCTCAGGACATATGTAAGACCATACCCGTTACACTATCAATTACTGTAGTAACTGACAGTGAAGTACCACCTTGTCCACTTTAAAGTATGACCCGCTGTCAGTGCTAGTTAGCTATCAATTACTATAGTAACTAACAGTGAAGTACCGCCTTGTCCACTTTAAAATACGACCCGCTGTCAGTGTTAGTTAGCTATCAATTACTATAGTAACTGACAGTGAAGTACCACCTTGTCCACTTTAAAGTACGACCCGCTGTCGGTGTTAATTAACAGTTAATTAATGTAGTAACTGACAGTGAAGTACCACCTTGTCCACTTTAAAATACGACCCGCTGTCAGTGTTAATTAACAATTAATTAATGCAATAACTACCAGTGAAGTACCACTGTATTAAACTGTACCAGCTGTCAGTGTTTTTTTTTTTTTTTTTTTTGGAACTACTACCAACTTTTACTGTAATTTAGCTAGTGCTCAATACATTATTTACTAGTAACTATTGTTTAAAGCTCAACCAGCTGTAGTATGTAAATATTTTTTGGGGTTTATCGATAAACATTTTGTAAATTGTTAATGTGTTTCATATCTGTTGTGGCTGTGGGCATAATAAAGAGGTGTCTCTTTGTAATAGATTACCCAGTGTTTGATTTTTATCATAATCTGTATTATAAACAATATTTGCAGTAATAAACTTGTTTCATAACAGTCTTTACCTTGTTTGTGTAGCATCACAAATAGAACCACGAAGTACACAATTAAGTATCACTAGAGGTACCCGTATAAGTACCACTATTAGTACAAATGATGCCACCATAATCCCTAATTATCATTCCACAAAAGTACCAGTAACTATCACTATAATTAATACTTAACTAGCCGGTAACTGTCACTTTAGTTACCAGTACTTGTGACTGTAAGTACCACTACAAGTACCACTGTAGTTACTAGTAAGTACCACTGGTACTAACACCAGAAGTACCAGTAAGTACCCCCGTAGTTACCTATTAACTAGTGGGCGCTATTTTAGTAACTGTCAATAGGTTGGTTTCACATTCTAGAATTCTTGGCAGTTATAAGTCAGGTGGAGGCAAGAGGCACTTTTTCCTATTAATAACATTGGACTTTGCCATGGAATAATTTAAAAATTATTTTGCTAATTTAAAAAGTGTCGATTTCTAGGATGACTAGACCCATTACTCATTTGCTTTGCAAAAATAAACTGCATTTAAACAATATTCATTTTAGCTGCCCTCCACCTCATTGAATTAACATTGACCAGTTGAATGTTGTGATGTCACGTGAAACCCACCTATTAAGTACTAGTAACTACCACTGTAGTTAATACTAAATATACTGGTAACTGTCACTTTAGTTACCAGTACTTGTGACTCTAAGTTCCACTACAAGTACCACTGTAGTTACCAGTAACTACCACTGGTACTAACACCAGAAGTACCAGTAAGTACCAGTAAGTACCCCCGTAGTTACCTATTAACTAGCGGGCGGTACTTTAAAGTGTTACCGATTATTTTTTTTTTAGTAGGAACACACATAATTTGATATAGACTTTGAAAATTACAATAGTATAACATTAAGACCTACAACAAAATACTTAATGCATCAAAACTAATGACAAAAACCAATGACAACTAATGACAAATACAAACACACTTTTACAAAGATAGATATAAGAACCGATGGGTATTTTGAAAGCTGGAAATACTGTTATGCAGTTAGTATAAAACAATTAATCTTTTAAATCATGATTTTCCTTTTTTTGTTACAAAAATTATAAAGTTAAGCTTAGAAAACTAATTTGTTTTCTATTCAATAGATATTCCCAATGCAATTTGATTTATATTATATTCAAAAGGGCAAGGAAAAAACGCCTTCCATCTGGACGTGAATAATGACATCATCAAAATCTCTTTCCGTTTTAGATCTCTGCTCTTTTTTTTTTTTCTTCCACAAACTTCAACTTAATATGAAACCATCACACCAAGCAACAGCAAAGCAAGAAAAAATCTGATTTGAAAAAGGGCACACAGTTATAAAAGTGAATCAAAACCAAACATTCCCAAGTCAAAGATATCATCATTACAATGTGAATGAAGGAAAAGCCTAGATTTCATTCATTGCACCTACCCTCCGTTTTCATAATGGAGAGACATGCGCAGCAGAGACTCGCCTCTCCATTTTCTGTGCTGAGGCTGAATGAAAAACGCAAGTGAATGAAAGACAATACAAATGCACAGGCAACTTAGACCAGGCAATTCAGTGCAACCCGTGACATTCTTAATGTAACTGTGTATTTCGTCTACATGGATGGGCTACACATGAGCGTCCTGGTGTGTGCACAGTACTTGTGTGCAGCGTCAGAGAGGATTCCCCTTTGTGTGTGTGCTCTACACTCTCAAATGGGAGGGGCCAGTAAAGGGTCTGACAGAGGACTAGCGAAGAGTTTCAATAATATAGTTTAAAAGATCTTGTGCTTGGGCTTGTAACGTCACTTTAAGGATGAGGTAGGCAATGAGAGGTTGGAGCTGATTGTAACTAAGGCTTTACAGGTACTTCCAGGTGGGGGTGGGCAATGTATCAAATTTTACAGAATATTGACAATGTTGTTTCGACGATAGGCAGAAGACAGGATTTCTCATTAGCCCATGTAAAAGCTCTCCCTGCCCACAGTCCGAACAGCAGCGAGGATACCCCTTCCACACTTTGGTCGACCCCTCCCCTCGCTATACATCCACCCACTGTCAGTGTTGGCTCCTCTTTTCTTTCTCTTTTTAATGTGTCTTCTTAAATAGTTAGACCTGCTGCTGACGCCATCCTCCTCCACTCTGCCGGCCCACTCAGTCCTGTGGGACGAGCTATGACTCATAGGCTCCCTCCTTCCCTCTCTCTCTACCCCGACTTACCTACCTACCTTTTCTCTAGTTCTCCATCTAGCTGATGCGGCTGCTTTAAGCCTGTGCATGCTTTTGTTGCCACGGGTTGGGTGGAGGAAGAGCGGAAGCAGTGCAAATGTTACACAAACATAACGTGGGAGATGAAGAGACAGGAGACTGGTCACGTCAGAGGCAGAGGGGAATCCTTTTGTGTTCTTTATGTAAAAAAAATTGGCCAAGATTTTTATGACATTATCTTAGGAAAATGTACTTCCTGTAAACTACAATGCACTGTCCAGTATCATTAGATTTCATTTTTTGTTAATTTAGTTTTTTTGCTATGTTTTTATTTATTTATCTTTTTTTTTTTTTTTTTTTACATGCATTTGCTCACAAACTGTTTTTAAACTTGGATTCATTCAGCTCAAATGAGATAAACTGTTATCACAACTTCACTACAGGTAAATACAATTGTTTAAACAACCATGATTTAAGTGATGACAATAAAACAATAATAACAAAAACAATAACAAAAATATTTCCTGAAATGCTAATGCTACAAAACAGAAAAATTAGTCTGGATGATTCACAGACTTCAAAGCAGTGCAGATGAACTTAGTGATTTATCTATGACATCACAAATCTGGGACATTTTTGAGGCTCAGGGGGGAACAAAGCTTTGTTTCTGATGAGAAAATGTTTTGCATGTGTTCTTTTGATAATTGTGATTATTCCTTCCATCAACAAGTAGCCCTACAACAACCCCAGAAATGTCAACGCATTGGCTTTAAACACATTACCACTAGTGTGAAACTATTCAAAGTCAATTTAAATGTAACTTCCAACAACTTGTCTATTATTTTGTCAGCCAACACTGAAAATAGACCAGTAGTATTTTCAAACTAACTTCACACAATATTTAAGGATGCAATCAGAATACAAATTCAACTGAACTTGGTTTGGTTGAATCTTTTTCTAAACTGTCTCAGTTCACGTTCAAAGGACACTTTTTACCAATCGAACTAGTACAGTAAAAAACATTCGTCACATCTAAACAAACAAGAAATGGCATTTTTGGAACTGATAGACCCCAAACCCTTGTTTTAGTTTTATTTATGGATCTTACCCACAACCTGCCTGCAGTAACGAGCCCAGTGTGAGTGACAGCCAAAGTGTTGGAACGCAAACACGAGCAAGCATTTGGAGGAGATGAGAGCTTAATACCCAAGATCGTTTGAAATGCCTAGACTAAAGACTGAAACTTAACAAACAGCTCAACTGTTTGAGTAAAACACTTCTGAAAGGCATGTCTTCAACTCATTTAGCTGCACAACTAAATACTAGATGAAAACAGATCAGACTTTGAAATGTTGTCCTGGATCAGAGTTTGTTTGCACGTTCAAAAATTACCCAATTGAACCAGACTGTCCCAGCAAATGCACCCTAAGACTAAAGGGCTTTAACTAACAATCACTTTGATACTCAATTAGGTAATTATCCATAGGTTAACCAATTAGATTAGAATAGATCATGAAGTTTTTATCCAGATGAAGATGAGATGAAGCTGCTTTAGAGTTAGGTCTACATGTATGGACAAAAAATGTACTTTCACTAAAAAAAAAAAAAAAAGCTTAGGGGGTTGGTTTGACAGACTAAAGAGCATTTTACAAGTCCGGATTTTGATACTAAATATGAGAATATGCATGAGTTGCGATAACCATTTTGACACCACAATATGTTAAAAATGCTCTTTTCTTTAGGTCAAGACCACAACTGCACAAAGAGCACAAATGCTATACTAATTGTGATTAAGAATACACCACATCCTCAAAACCAACTTCAATACAACAATAACAATTTAGGTAAGGTTCTAAATTATGAAAAGTTTTATTTGGTTTATTTTATTTACTTATTTCACAACATACACAGGATATCAGCTTTTGTGCTTTACATGAAAAAAAAGAATGCTTCTCAATTTAACACTGAGGTATGAATATTTATATAACACAATACAACCGTTACTTGCAAGTCAGCAATATTTTCAACATAACTTACTTCTTTATTTAACTTTATTTCACTAGAGCTCAAGATTGTTCTAAACTGACTTGTTTTTTAGTATCAATGCATAATCCAAGACTACTTTTAGAATAGACTGATATTTGATTTTTGACAACCCTGGCAGCTGAGGTAATGTACAGCACAGTAACGCAAGTCATCAAGTGTTTGGGAGGCAGCCTGTGCACCCATGTCAAGGCTTGTGTAATTTGTCCGTTTCTCTTAAATAGGAGGAGTAAGAGGACTAAGGGGTGGTAAGGGGTGGTAAGTGAGACAGGAAGAGAGGAAAACTTCTCAATGATGAAACAATCTGCACTGTTAAATGATTGGCCCGGATCTCCACCAATGGGAGGGCCAGCTCCATGGCAACAGGCTCTGTCACCAAGAGAAAATAAGCTATATCGCGCAACACCCCCAGATTTCGCTCTTCTTTTCTTTCTCACGACCCTCGCCCCTTCCCCAATTAAACAAGAGGCGGTGTGTTGGAGAGAGGACGCAGGTTCAGGCTGATAATGCACCGGCTGACAGTGTCTTACAGCAAGGCCCGAGTGCAGGCAGAACAGACGAGCAGAGGAAAAACACAACTAGGGTGCTTAAAGGGGTTGGACTCTAAATGTCACCGTTTAGTGTCGTCAATAAATGAGGTATGATGTGTTGTTTCCATGTAATTAGTAATAAACTAAAATATGTAGATCAGTAGTATGCATTTTGTTCATTGTAAAACAAATTCAGAAATAGAAACAAGTCCATTAACTTTAAGTTCAAACTTGCAGAAATTAGACTAAAATTTTTATAGTGATATGTCTCACTTCTTTTTTTTTTTTTCTAATTGCAAGACATAGCAAGACGGTGTAGTCCCTCATTCATCCAGGAGTGATCCATAGTAGAAGTCTCCAAAGTAGTCAAAGTAGGACAGTGTTTCCGAAGATCAGGACGTTTCGACTCTCATCCGAAAGTCATTTTCAATCAGATTCGAAATGTCTTGATCTTGGGAAACACTGTCCAGATGACTACTTTGAAAACTTCTACTATAGACATAACAAGATTACTCTAACATGCCAGAACCAAGCCAAACACAACTTTTTTGCACCTACATCTATAGTGATGAAAGCCTTGATTAATCAATGCCTAAACTTCCACTATGCTAGCACTGACTAAATGTAGCAGAAATAATGCATACAACTGGCAAAACCTTTGGGCAATGGGCACACATGCTATGCTATATCAACTTTTTTGAGTTTTTGATTATGTTCCAACATAGCTTCCTCATCAAAAACACAAATGTATTTAGTCAGCAAGATATTACACTAGTCTCCACTGTCCTCTGCATGTTTCTGCGTGTAAAGAGGACAATTAAAGTGGCGTTTGTTTAACTAAATCGGTCTTTACACCATGCACAATGACTTGCTGGCCTGAAATGTCGCCTTATGATGAATGAAGACTGAAAGTCATAGTTATACCAGCTGTGTGAGAAAGTAAATATATATATTAAGGGGGGACTGCAGTCGAACAGTGCCATGCTCATCGCGTTGGCACTTGTCACTCACGCCAGTACGTCAGACCGGTTTGTCGCAAAACCAACTCAAGACATGTTCAACATGAACTAGTGAGAAATACAAACATTGTTATAATTCAGTATTGAAACTTAAATTGCCTCTTGCGGCACAAAAGTGAACTCCAGAAAAACAACACAGCGGACATTTGGCCCTCTGTTCAGCCAACCAACACTGAGCTCCCTGCTCCAGCTGCTGCCTAAGCCTTTTGGAAGCCAGGTTAAGACATTTTGACAAGTTAAAAGTTTGTATCATGAAAATGTTCATCATCATTATCCATATGTCAAATATTTGGTTGTACTCCTGATATGAGACAATGACTCTGCTGCCAGACCTAGAAATAAACTTTTAACCTCACTACTCGAATGCCACTTTTAAGACCCATTTCAGTCCATCTCCTAAATATGTGAATTCTGAACAGAATCATAATTTTACCACATAAATCAATTGTGATTATATTTACGTCTTTAATTTGTCATGGCTCTTTTTATACTTTAGATTTAGAATATGTATTTCAAACTTGCACAAACGTATAGGTCATAACATTATACACAGATGAACTCTTTGAAAAAAGGATGGATGAAGCAATGTCTACTCAGTTAAGCAGTTTTTACTCCACCCCACTCCTCCTTTTATTTTATTTTATTTATTATTTTTTATTTTATTTTAGAATGTAAAAAATTAAGGCAGGGCAATTCAGAAAAAATGTTTGGCATCATATGCCGAGAGTTTATTGACTACCCTTCAGAGACACCGTTTTGGTAATGCAAGCCCCTACACTCAGTTTTTGTTAGAAAAACACTACAGTAAACATGACTAGAAAAGAAATGATGAGCAATGAGCAAAGACGAGTGCAGCTAACAACTTGTTTCTAGAAAACATACAAGAGAAAATATGGCATTTCTTCTCTTGTATGTCCAGAAAAAAAATTGTCATACTGTCTCCCAACAGAAAAATAGGTTTGTCAAGAGAAAATATAGCAAATTTACAGAACAACTTCCAAACAATGTCACCTATAGTCCTACAGTTGGTTTATAATTTAAAACTGCTCACACTGATAAGACTACAAAAACAAAAGGCAAATTCACAAGCTATAACACTTTAATTCTGACAAGTTTTGCTACTTGTTTGTTGAGACAAAAAATTGTTGCAAAATGTCTTAATGTCTGTAATCTGCACTTACTAACAGTCTGTCTAACAGATGATTTTAAAAACCCACAGTGTGCAGTCGGCTTTAAAGAGATGACTGTTGTTCGTACTCCTCAGGTCTAATTCATTGCACAGCCAGTTTTAATATGTGCTTTATTCTAACCCTACATCACAATATTCCAAAACAAATATCCAAATGCATATCACAAGATTCACTAATATAACGGCATTGCCCGGCTCTAGGCACAACATTATATTACGGCAATTATATTCACCTTATTCTGCCCCGCCCACTTTTGTTAGCAGTGTACTTCCAGTTTAGCAGGAAACAGGAAGTGCGCTGCCAACAAAAGTGGGCAAGGCAGAAGAAGTTGAGTAGATATTGACTACTGTGACCAGCTCTACAAATAGGCAAGAAGAATATAACTTAAATTCAACACCAAAGGAATAAAATAAAAAACATACATATATCTTTTAAGGGAAAACAACTATATATGGTTATATATAGATAAAAGAGCAGGCAAGCCCTTTAGTTGACCAGCAGACAGACATCAGGCAACAGAGATGCTTCAGCGATGCTCAAACAATGACGGCACTGAGCTAAAATAAGAAACACAGGATTGATGACAGGCCGAGTGCTGACGGGAGACACTTAATGGTATGCAGACTGAGCAGACACTGACAGACTGAATAAGGACTACATTTGCATTTACTCAGAAATACACTATTTTATTTTGAGTGAGCTAAAATGTCACTTATTTTTGTGCACAGACAAATTGTTTGCTTTCTTCATGAGTGGATAAGAGTTCGTGTGGTGGTTCTTACAGGTCTCTTAAAGGGGCAGACTTCACAAATACACAATGTTTTGATGTCAGATTGGCCTTTCTTTTACAGTGTAACAATTTACTATAATTTACTAAATACGACAGCAGAGGTAGTCTGATTGGACTTGGACAGGAGAGGCTGTTCTGAGCTCATTAATACCTGTGCTGTGAGTGGCTGTCTGCAGGTCAACCACAATCACAACAACACTTTTAACTCACTTTTTTACATTTGTATTAGAATTTGTTTTTACTTCAGAGTGCGACAGCAGTGACCCAAAAAAGCACATTAAACAGTAAGCAAGCGATGTTGAATTGGAAAACGTACCAATAATCAACTAATCGTAGGGTGTAACGATTCAGGAATTTCACGATTCGGTTCGATTCTCGATTCAGGACCCACGATTCGATTCACCACGATTCTTTTACGGTTAAAAAAATAATAAGTTTTACGTCATTAGTCCTATTATTTTGCCATTTTTTTCTTTTTTTAAAATGTGACAATAATTTTGCCTTTTAATTATTATTTTACCACAAGTCTCATTAGCTGTTTTTATTCATTTATTTTTTCTATCTATCTATCTATCTATCTATCTATCTATCTATCTATCTATCTATCTATCTATCTATCTATCTATCTATCTATCTATCTATCTATCTATCTATCTATCTAATCTATCTAATCTATCTACAGTATCTAGGCCTATCTATCCATAACATAACAGAACTTCTGCTATGTTATATTAAACATTTGAGCTTTGAGTCTTCATAGTCTCTAATGATCTGTTCTGTCACATTTACATTTTGTAAACACTGACACGACGTTGACCACCGTCTCTGTGCTCGCGCTCTGTCCCGCTTACATCCCCGCTGCACTTTTCTTTTCTTTTTCCCCCTGTGCGCGCGCACGTGGATGACAGCTGCGCGTGGCCGTGGCGCTGCCGCCTCTCTCCCAGTCTCCGCTCACAACTCGTCTATCTCACAAACTGAGGAAGTTTAAGGAGCAGAGAAATAATTTCTGACATCGCGCGGCTCGCGCTATCAACGCATGTTGAGTGGGTTGTGCATATATGAGAGAAGGGACAGTCATTTGAGTCTCGTAGGCCATTTACCACCGTTATGTAGCGCGAATGTGTAGGGCGGATTTGGCGCGCTAAACAGACCAACGGGACGCATCTGCGGGGTTCTTATATTAAAGCGGCCCCGCATCGAGCCGCATCGAGACAGTGTACGATGCGGAATCGTAGCTTTTGCGCATCGCGATGCATCGTGGTTCGATGCTTCGTTACACCCCTAACTAATCGGTAGGGATGTCTTGATACAATAATGGTATCTGAATCTTTAACTGATCTAAACCCATTTTACAGTATCAACCAAGATTAGAATCAGGCACAAGATCAGGTTGATACAAGAAAAACCTCTGTCTCACACGGCTCACAGCGCTAATGCTATTGTTAACATCCAAAGAAGCTATTGGGAAAACAAAGGCCTATAAAATGCAAATTTATAATCGGTAACTGGTTACTTATAATCTCATAGCATCCATCCACAGATCACTCACTAGTTTCATTAGTTTAGATTTATAAACTACTATTGAACTTATTACTACGATTTACTTTAACCTTAGCACACTTTCTGCAGTAAGTTGACAAAGCTCTTTTCAAAAGGTTACTTTGCAGAGCGAAGCAAATCAAACACAAACTAAAGATTGCACATTTAATCGCCAAATAAATAACTGATCGTAGATTAACCACTGTAAGCTGGATCTGTACCTGTCTTTTAAACCAGAGCAGACCCCAAAAGCTGCATTTACAATTTACTTGTGCTGGGGCAAGACAAATGTTACTTTATTTTATGAAACAAGTCAGTGACAACTCTTTATGAAGAGAAACTGCACATGAGAGTCAGATCACTTCATCACAACTTTGCTGACCAGAGACCCACTGGGAGTGGGACCATTTAATGGTTTACCTGGAAACTGCTCCCTCTCCTCTGCCCGGCAATGGAGTCCACCTTTCCTCTTGTGCAATTAACCCTTAAGCCAATAAACAGACATAACCTAGAACAAAAACACACAACAAATGAAGTGAAAATGTAGAAAAATAACTGTTCTAAAGACACAAAAAGACATGAAAGTGCAACAATAGGTTGGTTTCACGTTCCTAGATGTGATGATGTCATATGATTAAATGATGTTCAAGAGTCAGTTTTTATACCTTGCCGTAAAATATCGAAGACGTTATTTCATAAATGTCCAATGTACTGATTTCTTTTAGTGATAAGACTTTTTCACAAATTTGCGTAAGGTTAAATTGTGAACATCAAGATAATTTTGAAAAGTCCAACGTGTTTAGTTTTACCTGGGATATCAACATAACCAAAGGAAAATTCATCATTCATTATCTGAAACCCATGTCAGTCAGTCCCAGTGATAAATTGGAATTATGTCTTGTGACATGTCTGGCTTTACAGCACACCTAAGACACAGCACTAAGTAACTTCACAACACTCCACGCCTTAACTTGAAAGGCACTTGTATAAGAAGCTTACATTTAGTCTCAAATATTAAAACTATTGATGTAAATTTACTGATATCATTGTGTGATTCCCTGTCTTCTAGCTTTCAGAGCATTGCATCTTAACCACGTCATAGGCTGCTTCAACATGACATCCAAGACCAGGTGTCTGCACATTGTACTAAAAACTAAGCAGCAGCACTTTATGATATTTTGCTTTAAGCTGGTAAAAATTACTAGTACACCACTGGCCTAAGCAATGAACAGGGGTATACTGTAGTTTATCTCATAAAAAGATCAATAAACCTATTACACAAATGTACAACTAAAAAAAGATAGAATTGCCTCTTTTCCACTAGTTCCTACTTCGCCCTATTCCAGCTGTTAGCTTTTCTGTTTTGGGGCTGATACCTGCGACCAGGTACCTTTTTACCTTCTTCCACCCTGGTCCAAAGAGAGTAGAGTATATACATCTGAACATAACAAGCAGGAAGCACTTTGGCATAATACATCTATGGAGTGACACGTTTGCTTTTGAGCTTTTATTATGAACTAGGGATGGGACCAGACAGAATTTTCACGGGGCAAGACGAGCCACAAGATTGGGTCAACAAGATCGAGACAACATTTTAAAATAATTTGCAATATTTGTTTCAATTCAGAATTTTAACAAGGCAAATTACAAAATTAGACTTCTATTGATTATTATTGTTAGTTTCATATTTATTTATTTAGTTTAGCTTTACCTTTCCTGAGGTCTATCACCATGTATTCCTATTTAAATGATATGAGTTAAGTCATTTGACTGAAATTGATCTGGTCCACCTTGTGTAGCTCCGCCCCCCTTTGCAGCGCTGCTGACAGGGACCAGTCGGAGAACAGGCCAGACTTGCGTACTTTTTACAAAGTTATTGATGACACAGGTCAAAATATATCTGTGTCGATCTATTTTAAACTATTTTTAAATGTGAAAAACACTGCATCATTTTCTCTAATGTAGTTGATGTTTTGGAGTCTATGCTTTTGTTTCCATCTGGATCCGTCAAGATTAGTTATAGAGTCGAGTATAGTCGTCGCGGAGAAGGGAAACGAATGTACCAAAATATATATGAGTGCTTAAAACTAGTCAGACAGATTTAAATACCTACTTTTTATTTTGCTGAGTGAAAAACAGGTGTCCCAGCTTTAACTTTTTGTTACTCATCTATATTATGCACTAACTCACAGCAGTCAAGTTAAATGTTCAAATTCAGAATCGACAACATCCAGATTAAACAGCTCAGCTAGAAAAGCCTGAATGCTTAATGCAACAAACCAAAAGAGCTGGAGGCAGGGTATGATTGTTCTCTGCAAATGTACACTAATGGTTTAGGTAAGACTCTCAAAAAGGGAAATCATGAAACCCCTGACTGAAGGCAATTACAGCAACCCTTACTCTGGGGAATCCTATTGATTTTAATCTCTCTTTCACTCCCTCCAGTACTTCCACTTCTATACTGTTTCCCACGCACAGGGATTAAGTATATACATCGATGAAGCTGAGGACGTCAATTCAGACAAATCACAAATAAACAAAAAAAGATGTCAAACAGAGGGCATATGTATAACAGCATAGGTGTGTATACCCAGATTAGTGGCATGTGGCTACAGCAGAGTGAAGATCTAAGTTTAGCAGCAAGACGCCATAAGATGGAGGCAATGGAAGAAAAAAACATGTACATATAAGCAATTGAGAGCAACAGTACAAGCAGATAGCACTAGTTTTTGATTCGATTGTTTGCAAAAAAAAAAGTTTTTGTAGATGTTATCATTGCATTCTAAATGTTTGCAGTGAGTGGCAAAAATGCAGGAGAAACAATGGTGAGAAAAAGACATTTTATCTTACAAAAACTAAAAACACAACTACAGCAGATAAAAGGACTACAGTTTGCAAAAATATGAAACCTAGGTCACAATGACCCCTGCGACCTGCCACGTTCTCTCATTCTTGAGACGTTGTTATGAAAAAACAATGCTCGCAGCTTGTTCTTAAGTTCATAACTAGATCAATGGTCTTGTCAAAGATTTTCTACAATAACTCTACAAAGCACAGACCTGATGCCTGCAGGGAAAACACAGACAGCCTGAAACACGTAAAGGACCGTAGATTTGGAGTGCACGACAACTTGCTGATCGCCGCTGTCATTGGGACAGCAATGCTGCTCACTGGTGGTGGAATAATGGAGTGCTTCAAACTTTGCGCATTCCTCTGCAATTTGCAGGTAAGACACACAAGACACAGTTTTGCTATTTTTACACAGATTTAACTTTGTGAGAATGAAAGGTGTTCTGACTAAAAGAGACAAGTGCCAGCACTTGTTAAAGGATTAAGTTGGATGTAGGGAGATTGCGCAGAATATTGAGTTTGTAACTGACATAAAAAGTAGAACAGCAGATAAACAACATGAAAACTTTTGTTTTATAAACTGGGATCACACGATTTATTTTTCTTCTCTATAAAAGATGCTTTGGAGTCCATTTTAAGAGGACATCATTTGCTTTGTGACAGATGAAAATGGAAATGCTGTAAATATCTAATCGCTGTGGCAAAAAGGCTATCTAAGGGTTGCACTTTCAGATAAACTACTATCAGTTTCCTCTTTGTTGCATTTGTTTTACATTAGAATAGGCTTTTAAGAAAAACAACAAAATAACTACTTTTTGTGTGTTAGTTTTACAGTGTAGCCAGATTCACAGGCTATCTTGGTGCTTACTCCACAGGTGATCAGAGGAGCCACAGTTTATGTTGTGTAAAAGTTATGTGGCTGAAATGCGTTATAGTGCGGACACTTGTATCACACCTGCATCTCGTGCTCATGTCCTGTCAGCGCTGTTTGTTGGCAGGTGGTGTCAGGGACGTTAAACTTAACTTAAACAGAGACACGCCAACACGCAAATGTATCGATACAGCACAGCACACTATCAAAGAAGAGCCAACAAGGTGCATGCATGGAACGGATTGTATAAAACGTGCTCTCTCAGGAGCGATAAGAAAACCGATAGAACTGAAGCTTATCGATCCAGTGGAGCGTTAAGGCGGAAAAACTGGTGCTGTTATGAAACCGGGTCTCACAAGACTGCCATAAGGCGCCATCGGCACCTCCGACCACCATTTGTGCACACACATGATCTACTAATGTTGGAGAAGTGTCTTTCCCAACCCACAGTGGCACCATGGTGTTCCAGTGGTCTCATCCACGTACTGCTCATGCCCAACTGGCTTAGCTTCTGACATCTAAAGAGACCAGGCATTGACAAGGTACTATGACTTTGAGCAACACAAGTTCCATGGACCCAAAAGTGAACAAAAAAGCAAATATCTGTCCAATATTTCCAGAAGTTAATATGTTGAGTCTGAAGTATTGTTGATGCCAGTGGCTAACTTCTATACAGTTAACTTGACTTTGAGCACATATAAAAGCACATATTATGCAAATTGTATGTTTTGTGTTGAGAAATCTGTTTTTTCCCTTTTGAGCTAGAGAATATGCTGTTCTGATTTTCCCGGTTTTATAATGTCATAAATGGAGATCTTCTGCACCTTTTTTGAGTCCATAAATCGCCCTGATTTGTTTAGAAAGTTTTAGCATCATCAGGCAAGATCGTTTTGAATATTTCCAAAATGTCATTTGCTTTGTTGCCAGAAGATGGCGTTTGAACCGAATTCCTTACATAGGAAACACATAAATGCCGTGTATGCTTTTTAAGTTCTAATACAAAAGATGCCAAAAGCATGTTCAAAAGACAAGAACAATGCAACAGGAACAATCTAAATAATACCCTCATTTAACCTTTCAGTCAGTTTCATTCTTTACTTGTGAAAAGAAAAGATTACATACACGAACCATTACAGTACAGCCATATGAACAGAAAAGAGGAGGAAAAACAAGCTTTTCTAAACATGAAACAGTGCTGAGGCCGTGAGGATGGCATGCTATTTATAGCCACAGATTTTTTATTCAAGAGGGCTCTGCTGTTGGGCTTTCTCTCTCTAGCTTCTGCTCCTGCTAAAGCATCTTAACTAGTTTACCTCTGTATTAGTGGTGCACACTGTAGACACATGAGTGGAATTTGGCTGTGATCACTGTCAAATGCTCACCTCTGGTGTGACAGCGCAGCACTGAGACGCCTACTGCTGGTGACTCTCCACCCCTCACCAGATCACCTCCACACATCCTCCTCCTCACCCTCCCCACCCCAGGACAAAGAAGAAGGGAATTCCTTATTACCTCAGCACTTGCCTCAGCACATGCGCTGTGTTTGGAGAGCACAGTTCACGGCACTGTCAACCAGCTTCACATCGGTATAAAGCAATAGCCAGTCAAATGATGCACTGTAACGTGTGCAGATGCAACAATAAACCAAATATTGTGACACAATATCAGTCACAAGATGTTGAATTACAATCTCCTTAATTTACATTGACTTTATGTTTCAGTAACAACTCAAATCAGAAAAAATACAGAAAATTCATTGCAGACAGCATCAAGAAATTAGTGTTTTTCATAACCATTTCTTAGGGAACATATGTTATAATAGTTCAAAGGCTATCAGAAAAGTATTTCTATAATTCACTTTTACTCTCCACAATATCACAATAGACATACATACATTCATTTTACGATAATGTTGAGATTCTATATTGTTACATCCTTATTAATTTGTGTAATCAAAATTCTCGTAAGACAACCAAGAACTGCTATGAGAACTTAACGAAAGGAGATTAGAGCTCAAACCGACAAAAGAGAAAACTTACAGTATTCAGAATCCACTGTGAAGATCTAAAACCAACTCAGGTCAGATGTGCTACAAAAAAGTGCTGCAAAGCATACAGTATAATCCGTTTCTAAAAAAATCAGATGAGAGAAGGAGAGAGTGATCCGTCTATTGTATCCCTCTGGACAAGTGTCACGTTTGGAGGTACCGATACGTCCCCATGGTCTCGGTTTTCTGAATGAAGAGGAGCAAACGGAGAGGCGAGCTTGCCGGTTGGTTCTTATGCCATCATGCGCATAGCTTCCACCGCTCCCTGTTCAAACAGCCCTCCCTCTCTGCTGCGCGCAAGCTCTCCCACAGTCAGACACACATCTCGTCGTTAGCGCACTCCATCTTCATGTGGCACATTCTAGGACAGCTATTTTCAGGGTTTAGAGGGAAACCCAGACAGCTAAAAGGCTGCATGGTGATGGGCTCGCGAGAGACTTTTAGAAATATTTTAAATGATACAGCTTATCACCATGTGTGGGTTTAACGTAATAACACTCAGGATTACAGAATTATTTGCAATAGAAACCAGAGACTCAACACAAGACTATTTCTGAGTTTAAAATGTTTCCTGGAATTGGTTTTAAACAATCCCAGGAAACAAAATGATCAAAAGCTGTATACCTTAATGTGCAATTTGGTTATAGGTGATTTTATCTTCTCTGCAAAAAGATGAAGACAAAATTAATCAAGCTCTTCAGTTTAACTCAAAATATTTAATAAAAGATTGAGTCTTTTCCAATAATTTTTAGTTGTTTTTTTAGCACAATTTGAATTGATGACATGGTAAGATCAAAGAGATACTTACTACTTTTTATTTAATCATTTATGCCCCTGTTCCTCACTGCGCGGCTCTCGAGCCACATGCGGCTCTTTGTGCCTCACGTGGCGGCTCTCGGCAAGATCACATTTCACGCGTCTTATAAAAACTTGATTAAAGCGCGCTCTTGGTTTCGCTCTTTTTCAGCGCTGAATCCACTCCATATCCTCCCGGCTTCACCCTGCCTGCGCATAGACCAAACAAAACCACGTCATGTAGCTGAGCACATTCTTTTAGACATGCACGGAGCTGCGAGCTCATCCGCTAGTCTTAGATTAAGCAAAATAAAAGTTTTGGCGATCAGAGGAATGAATGAAGTGACGCACTTCCCACTGCAGCCACAGGACGCACGAGCTCTCCTTTTCACATAGGTTGCGTAACTTTGAGCAGCTGTAGTAAAATGTCCCGTCCACACACAGACTTGTAGTGGGCATATTCTGATAGAGAAAAGTCTAAACTCTGTCCCAGTTTTTATTTCGTATTGATAGGGTCAATATTGGCGGAGATAATTAGTTCTAAACACTTTAAAAGTTGATCGGGAAAAATCTATTTCTATACGCGCGCTCGCGAACAGCGGAGAGTTTTCCACACTTGAACTTTGTTAAATAGAATCCGCAAAGAGGTTCATTAGGTTTATTTCATGTATGACTCTGGATAAAGTGAGAAACAGGCCTACTACTCCTTTTGTCTCTCTGTGTCACCGCAGCAGCAGCAGCGGTGGATGTGAGAGGGAGCGAGAGGGGGCGGAGCTAGAGCTACACAGACAGAAAAAACTGAGAAGCATCAGTTTAATATGTATTTAAAGAATAAAGTGTACAGTGTGGTTGGGTTGGTTGTATAATGTGATGCATGTTGAATTTAAACTCCATCCGGCTGAAAATGCAAAACATTGATTGTTGTTTAAAAAATGGCAACAAATGTTTGTAATTTGCTATAATAAATGTAAAATGACCTGACCATAGTAATATAAAATATATATTAAGGAAGCTACAAGTCAAATTGAAATTCCTATATTTTTTATAATACACAAAATATTTACATTGATTTTAAATACATTTTTATCTGCACATTTGTTAACTATTTGACATACAAACACACATTTGAGTTCCATAGTCTGCGCTGGCTTGTTTTTTATGTTTGCGGCTCTCCCCTTCTCTTTGGTCCGTCAATGTGGCTCTTCTTTAAAAAATAGTGAGGACCACTGATTTATGCCATGAGACTAATGAACTAATGTTTTTAGTTTGTCAGGACTTAACTACAGCACTTAAAACTTAGAAGAAAATTTAGAATAGATTTTTTTTTTAATCACAACAAGGCACAGATTTTTTATTTTTTTTTGGTAACTTATTTTAAAATTCAATCTCACAAACATGTAACGGATCTTCCGAGCTAGAGTCATTTTTCCTTATTAGTATTTCTGTTTAAGAATTTTATTCTCAAAAGTTAATGTCATTAGCAGCAGGTATAAACTTTACATTTTATGTACAGTAATCAATCTACTAGTCACATCAAATGCACTGACAACTGATGTTATGTAATGTCAGTCTTCTCAAAACTTGGCTATAAATATATATTTTGTATATTCTTATATTTTTTAGATAATAGCACACTGCAAAAGGATCACACAGTGACAAACTATACTGTCTAGATCTAATAAAGTACTAGCAAGAGTCAAAAGTAGTCTTCTGATGGCGCTTTGGTGGTCCACATTTGTTTTACTTTTCTGACTGAAAAAAAGGAAATCTGAATCTCATTGTGGAGAAAAAGGGTTTGAGAGAGTGAGGAACGTGAACAGTACTTCAGAGTTTTTGAGCCTTTACCTTTAGCTTTAAAACTTTGAACTTATGGAATATCTAATCTGATACTAGTAAACTATTGTGTGAAAAGAACGTTGTATTTTTTATGAGACATATTCCAACATTAAAAAGAGTTTTTAACCATGCGCTTTCATCAGTAGTTAACTAAAAATTACCTTTGAATTGATTCGTGCATGTTTGAGTAATCTTGCAGCTGATGCTGTAGTATTCAGCAAAGTCCTGTTTTCACTTTTCTTCACTTACTTGTCTAAATTTACTTAACATTAAGTTGACAGATAGTCATGTTCCATCAAAAAAAAATGTAATCCAATTGTAATCAAATCTGATACTTGTTAAAGGACACATATAATGCAAAATCAACTTTTTTGAGTTTTTAATCCTGTTGTAAAGTTGCTTCCTCACCACAAATGCCGCTGAAGTTTTGTTTGTCAGATATCTTTTATTCTCCTACAAACACTGTTCTGAATGTCACAGATCTGTGATGTCATAGATAGATCTCTGAGATATTCTGCACTGTTTTTAAGTCCATAAATCGTCCAGACTTGTTTTGAGCATTTCTGCAGGATTAGCATATGAGGCAAGATTGGTTTCTTTGGAGTCAGTAAATGGAGCTCTAACTCAATTTTTGATGTAGAAAACACACACAACCCTTGTGTGACTGTATTAGACTTTTTTATTAGTTCTGGTGCACGAGATTCCAAAGTGGAGGTGCTTTGGAGCAGGTTTGAAGGATAAAAAACAACACAAAAAATGCATAATATGTGTTAGGGCTGCACAATATATCGAAAAATATCGATATCGCAATATTGACACGTGCAATATCCATATCCAAGGATGTGCAATATTTATTAAATTTTATGCATTATTCATTCGTTTTTAGCGCGAGTGATTGACTCCTTTCTCGTCTTCTCCTCTTAAGAACAACTCTTGTGATTTGTTTGGTTTAAAACAAGATTGAAAAGGCACAAAAACTAGTTGTGATAAAGCTGTGACCTGTCAGCATAACGTGTGTAGGGGTACCGACTGCGGTTGCCAGATTTTCAGAGCAACCAGCAACTAATTTTGTGTTCTGCAATAAACAAAATGTAAATTGCTGATGTACATATCTCAGAGTTTATTACTAACACCACGGAAAAACACAACAGGCCTAATAAATGATAAACCTGCAAAGTGGTAGAATACAGCAAAACAAGCCTTTCTTCACTGAGCTACGGTCTTTACATTTATGTCAAAGAACAGAAGAGTTAACTCTTTCAGTGCAATATGAGAAATGGCATTGATACCTATTTTGGCTGCCAAAAACTTTACTCAGTGAAATGAGCAAACAGCTTTTCCAATGCATCATTAAAATATCATTCAGGCCTCTCCTACTCCTAACATTGAACACTGATATACAACTGTAAAATATGGAGAAGGAAAAGAGGGGGAAATAGCTCATTAGCTCATAAAAATCCTAACTCCCAGAAGATTTTTGCATTTTCTCCCTGCAGCTGCTTTAGAGCCTGGAAGATGTGATGAAGAGAGGTAGTCAAAAGTTCAGCATCAAAGGAGGAGCTGGAAGACACATGCTGTACAACCACAAAGGTCTTGTCCATAACAACAGCCTTAATTAGGTTTAGTTCATCTGACATAATAAAAAGCAAAAACAAGGATAGGCTTGGATTAGATTGGGAAAATTGTGAAGGCCACTGTGGATACAAAATGGAGAGATCCTAAACATTAGTCATATTCGGGTTTGAGTAGATTAAAGCCACCAAATCACAACCATATAGAATGCATGTTTTCTAATATACCGGTCTAGTAGTCAACTAAAATGGGGTGTGCCAAAAAAATAAATAAATAAAAATATCTCTACATATCTCACTCAGATTGTCTTCAAATAAAAACAATGGCACGTGAGTTAATGTATAAGTTGGAAAAGTGTGTTATTATTGTTGGCTCAACGTCTGGTCGCCAACGAAGAATTTGTGATTCTACGTGGTTTGGCCGTGTCTGATGCTGCTTGACTCCTCCTTCGTTGATTTTAGTATTTCTTTACGCGACAGGTTCAGTAACTTAGGTAGCTTAGTTCAACCACCACCACTTCTCTATCTTTAGGTCTTAAGGTACCACAATGCAGTCAAAACAGCTGGCCTACCTAACACAATGATTCACTGATTGATAAAGAGATTCCTAATGACTGCCATCTAGAGTCCATAGTAAAAGTGCAGTCCATTACAAAAGTTCTCCTGTACTTTCTAGCAACAAGCTTAGACGTAAAATACAATAGGAGTGGCTGGTCAAGGACCAGCAGTCTACCTCATAGAAACTTCACTTAAAAGCTGTTTTTCACAACACAAAGCAGAAAGTCCAGTGTATTAATGTGTCCAACTACTTACTCAACATCACAAATTATTTAGAATCAATCATTTTGGCTGCATTTAAGGCCAACAAACTTGAATGAATTAATGAATTTAAACACTTGATTATTTTAGGACAATATTGATATTGTAGCAAAGGGATGCATTTACAATATAATTTCTGGTGAAAAAGAAGTTTATCACTTAAAAAATATATAAAATATAATGATGACTTTGGAATTCCATGCACCAAAATTAATATTCATGTGTCACATGTTTCCCACATCAAGAATTGAGTTAGAGCTCAAGCTTCCAGCTGAAAGGATAGAAAAATACTTAGAGGAAAGAAATAAAGGAATGTTTATTAAAGACAATGTACAATTTTGCATTTAGCACAAAGGCAGACATGCTCGCACCAGATTGTAGCTTACAGCTAATTTACATGTGTAGTCCTGGGGAGGGGAGAGGGGAGGCACATTGGACATGTTTTTAGATGTAGGAGGAAATCGGAGCACCCGGAGGAAACAGGAGTACCCGGAGGAAACCTACGCAGACACGGGGAGAACATGCAAACCCACATAGAAAGGCCCCAGGCTGCCCGGGAGTCGAACCCAGGACCATCTTGCTATCAGGCCAGAGCGCTAACCGCTGCACCACCGCGTCGCCAATGTTGCTTCATATGCTAATGCTGCAAACAAGACTGGATGATATATTGACTTTAAAACAGTGCAAAATGTTTCAGAAATCTACCTATTACATCACAGATGTGTTACATTCAAAACAGTTTTTGGAGTCTCCGAGACAAATGAATCGCAAATTATTAAAGAGGAAGCACAGTTAGAATAGGATTAAAAACAAAAAAAAAGTAAATTTTGCATATGTGGCCTGTCCTTTAAACACACCAAAATAAGGTATACAATGCACAATGGGGTGTTTTTTCCAGTAGTATCAAAATTAACTTTGAACATGACAACACACATTCAGACCGGTTCATTAGCAACCTGTCTGTAATAGTTTCTCTTTTTTGTTCTTTTGTTTGCAGTGCACACACTTTTTAAAAGCAGTGCTGAAGGATGGACATAAACAGAAAGCAGATTGATAAATGCAGTATGAATAGGGTGATAAAATGAAGCAGGATGAACATGGGAGAGGAGCTGAGTGATTAGCTGAAGACAGAAACAGGAGTGGTGAAGGCAGAGAGAGAGGACCGCACCATGCTCGCTCGGCGCTCTGGCACAGCTCTATAAATAGCACTTCAAATCTCTCTAGAAAAAGCCACTCTTCTGCTGCTGCAAAAAAAAACACACACACACAGACACGCCGCTATATGGACAGATACCTGAAGAAATAACGCGTCGTCTTTCTCTGCACCATTAGCACTTTTTTCAGCGGTAATCATAATTCAGCCTGAAACCACATACATCACCGTCCGCACTTGTTTTTCATGTATATTTGATGCTATGAAGTGAGCGTGGTAGAAGTAGGCTACCTGCAGCACTGTCACATGCTCCAGCAGGGAATGAATAAACAATGGCTTATCAACCTGTGCCAAGCCAAGCTGCTAATACAGAAACATGGGAACAATTTCTTTAAGAATACAATTTATTTTAGGGTACCTTTCTTATTTGTCTCCAATAAATGTCACATTCAGCTCACCCTTTTTCTGATGCCAATTAGACATTTGTAAACACTGTGCCATAGGGTTAGGCAATATTGATTTTTCAATATCGTCATATCGTCTTCCAATTACCTAATTAAGGCAAAAGTGAGCATAAATGTTTAAACTTTTGACAGAAAAAACGCCATAAATGTGTATTATCCACTACATCGCACAAATACACATTAAGGAAGCTACTTTCATGAGACCGACAGCATCACATCTGTGTGCGTCACAGCCAAAAATGCACACACACAACCAAGCACGCAAGCAAGCTAACCATAAAGTTTTAACAGGATTAGATCCACTGTCACATAGAAACACGATTTGAACCGTTTTTAATGGGGCTCTCCGCTGTTTTAAGTTCACATTCAAAACATTGTCATATATGCAGGACAAACACGGAAACACCTAAAAAACCCAAAATACTTACGCATCTACTGATTTCTGTCAGTTTGTCACTACAGTTGTACCAGATTAATGAAAGAATAAGTACTACAGTAGCCTATTCAATAGCTGTTACGTACGGACTTGTTTTAGTGCGTGGTGTGTTCGATAAAAGGAAAGGTTGACATTTTTCTTAGTGTTAGTTCGCTCACCTCTGTCCTGTTCAAACGCCTCTTTTGTCCATTACAGACATGAAGAAAAGAAAACATCCAAATAGAAACATCCAAAATGTTATCGCAGGTTCTCCATGACAAATTAGTTTCACGAGGACCACAAACATCCTGCACACCTCTGTCAAGGTTCACTTTTATTAAAGCGCGCTCCCTGAGCCATGTTTGTTTTGATACGCACGTGTTAATAGCAGGAGGATGAGTTCAGTGATGCTGTGTAACTTTTAAAACTGCAAAAAAGTTATGCTTGTTGCCATTTTAACGTTTAGAGGTTTTCAACCTGGGGACCCATGCGGGTCCCTGATGATGTGAAAAATTGAACATTGATATCTTGAATAAAGCTTGGCACCTTTAAAATGTAGGGATTGGTGTAGATTCCTATTTGCTGGCCTATGAATGTATCCGGGCTTATGGCTACAAAATGAAATCTAAGACTAAAGACTAATGTCTAAAATTTTAATTTTGTTCAACTAAGACTCCATCGATCGATTGATCGACTAAACGACTAAATAACTACAACACTACTAGACCTAACTGTGCACAAGATCTCAGATCCACCTATGACATCACAAATTTGGGACATTCAGAATAGTGTTTTCTGGGGGGCTTAGAGGGGAAAGAACAGTATGTCACACACACACTGTGACAACTGTGAAAAAAATCAAATATGGCTAGTGGATGTCATAGACCATATGGCGAAACATCACCGGCACACTGGCCCTGGAGTGGATACAGGGTTTTTGTTGTTTTTTTTGTGGCCTAAGCAACAACAGACTGTTGATTCAATGACTCACCTGCAACAGATCCTACTATGGTCCAGTCCGTTCTCAAAAACAAGAAGCAGGACAAGGTAACTCATGAGACAAACAGAGCCATCATTGTAAAGACATATTTTACAATGCAGAGATTAAATGTGCATGAAGTACACATGTTATGCATAAATAAGGAGTTTTCAGAAGCAGTGCAAAAAGGATGCAGATACAGAGAATCAAAAAATATAATAAAACTACATCTAAATGCATAATTTGATGTCCAAAGTACAGTTACAACAGAGACAGAAGATTATGTTCGAGATCCACATGGCATTTTCCAAGAGCAGATGTTTGAATCTCCGCTCTCACAATCTGTGCTGCGATCCCACCTTGTTTAACACAACAGTCTTCTGTCTATTTTCAGCTCAAGTGCCACAACGCGAGCCAACGCACTGATGACTGCTTACATGTACTCCTTACAGTCCAGATTTATGATTTTGTCTGCTATTGTTAGATTTTAAGAGACAAAATGTTAGGTTTGAATTAAACTTTCTGGCCAACAAGATATATATTTTAGAAACACTTGATTACAGCTGTAAAATGTAAAAGATCCCAAAGCACGTTCTACACTACCATACAAAACAGCATTAGGGCGGGCAATATTGACAACAATTGGTATCTCAATGTTTTTTGTCAATTTCCAGAAATCTGTTAAAACGTGTATTCAAAGTTTTCAGTTCATGTGTACTTATGAGACAATTACGAAATGTCTATGAAATGTATCACTAAGTGCAACTGTGAGATTGCTGTTCCACTGTTACTTAATTGCTGAGAGACCCATTACAGATCTTGTTTTTGTATGCACTTCAACTCCATCTTCAGCTTTATTTTGGACATCACATTTGATAGTTGTCCTTCATTTAAGCTGTTTACATTTTTAAATGCCCAGCCCTGATTCTCAAGAATTATTTTTTTTTCACTATATGTAACTTCACTGGTGGAGGGCTCACCACAAAATATGTGCAGTTTTCCTTTTGCGTCAGCTTTAAAATCCAGAGTACAGAGAATCCAGAGTTTTTGGATAGGGCCACTCACTTCAATGTAATTTGGTCTTTTTGCAGAGGGATTGTTTGTTTACCGGATAGCACAAAGAGCCACGGCTGATTGACACAAGCTGCAGCAGCAAAACTAGCCAGTGTTGTTGTCAGCTAACTACAAGTGTTTATTATCGTGCAAAAACAAAAGTTATGCTGCTAAATCAACATTTGTGAATGAAATTCATCTTTATGACTCATAGATATTAAATTCAGGTGAGTGAAAAAACACTGTCTCAAGCTTTAGAAGCCAGATGTCCATTAGACTGGTTCATACCTCGTCGAAATAGCTAGCTTTCATCCCGTTTTGCTGTTTTTAATCAAATATGTTTCCCCAGTCAACTAGACAGACAGCATATCTTTCTGCAGCTGACATGCGCAGTTGAGTGGAAAGTGACGTTGACCGATAGATCCCTAATGTACTATGGAAAATCAGACATTTAACATTTTTTAAACTACACATGCTTCATAAATTGAGATCCCAGAGCTGCGGGTCATCTTAAGTTTGGCTCACTCCCAGTTAGCTAAACTTTAAATGAAATTTGAAAATATTAGGGGACTGAATTCTACAATTAAAGGTTTAGTGAGAATGAAGTAACACAAGTTACATAGTTATTCAACATATTCATCAGGACATGTATTACATCAAGCTCTCCAAGTAATTTTTGCTTTTCCCCTTCTCTTAGCACATAGTATGTTTAAGTCACTCTAAAAAATGTAAACGTGTTGTCTTCAGCAAACTATTTCAATTGCAAACTAATTTTCAACAATCAATCAAAATCTTAGAATGATTAATTAAACTATCTAACATTGTAACACTGTTGTGTCATAAATGTTTTCATTAATCTACATTTATTTTGTTTGCTACTATATTGTTTTTTGCTACTGCATCTGCGTGTAGAACATTGTATTGCTTATGCATGGAGACATGCAGGTAAGGAGCATTGTTTCACAAAGGCTGCAACAAGCTAATCAATAAAACGTAGTAAACTAATTTCATAAGCAAATAATAAATAACCTGTCTTACAAATGCTTTAAAATATGCCTTGAGCCAAGAAAAACCTTCGAATCAACAGCAATGACATAACATTGTGTAATTTTAGTGTTTTTGATGTAAACACTACATCTCACCACCACAACTTTTTCAAGGGGCTTAACTCCTCTATTATTACATTCTAAACATCAAATTGCTTAATCAAAAAACATTGGCCCAACCAATCGATTACCAAAATAACCATTTGTTGCAGGCCTAGTTTGACACAGGACAGCGTGAAAATCATCTTGACCAATCATTCAAACACATGACTCAACACCAGTTGACATTAACTTTGTTGTTCATGGACTACTGTAACAAAATGCTTTTCAAATGTATTACACACAAAACCTCTCCAGACTATATGTAGGCTTTGCACTTACTCTATCTACTGAAGTGAGAGCCATGTGAGAGCCATCATAGCAAGAGTTATCAACCAAAAAAGAATCTAGTTAACATTTGGTCAGTATTATTGTCAGAACGTGAATATCAATATCATCAATAATATCATCATCATCATGTTTTCAGACAAGTCTCAAATCCAATACAACAGCTTATAGAACAACATTATTGCCACAATTGATCAATGATAAAGTCACTTTCGTCGTCTCCATCACTACATTCCTCAAATTGACTTACGAAAACTATTTGGACAAACTCGTAGGATTCTTGAGGGCTATGTTTCTTTTTGCACAATCGATTTCAGGTCATGTGAAATGATGGGTGCTGGGCTCACCTTATGTGTTGCTGCGCGTCACGACTCAGATGAATCTTCAGGTTGTGCCTGTAAAAAAAAATTATTAGCTAGAGTTTGTGAAATTTCGTTGTAGATGACTGAAAATACTGGCGAATTCTGACGCTAACAATAGCTAGCACACGGTTAGCTTACCTTCTTTAGGCATGTATAATTAGCCTCCACAGCACCTAACATTACAGCCACGATAGCCACCTAGCTAGTGTTAGCACAGTAGCCACCAACATGCTATTTGATATTTTTACTCTGCACCAGTTAGCACCTGTCAACACTTTTTGTGACAGATAAATGTCGGGAAAGGCGGAAAGGTGGCACAGGCTTATAATAACCTCGTTACCGATGTACACACTTCACGCGCCGGGTTAATAAATAGGATGCTATCAGGTAGCTAGCTCTGCGAATGACTTACCAATGCTAATAGATTGGTGCTAGCTCGAGTTGGTTCACTGCGACCCCGACTGCTGCTGTCAAAATAGCGCCGTACGAGCGAGCTGTGGCGTTAACATTACTCACTCAGGTTGCAAACGCCTGGTCTGAAGCAAATAGGAGTTAGCCAGAGTAACACAGGAAAGAATAAGCAAACGCGAAAGAATAAAACGGTATAAATTAAAGAAAAAATAAAGAAAACGCTATTCCCCCTTGTGTTCAAAGCTCCGGCTTGTTGGTGAGCGTCACTTTTTTCGCTTACATAGTTTACGTCACTCAGCAGCGTGCTTTTCGGACGCAGGAGCCAGGCAGGGAACATACTAAAGTATTATACAGTTGGATTGTAGTTTTATAGGCCACTTGCTGATGTCACTTTGGTTTGGCTCTACAGGCAAAACTTTTTTTTTTTTTTTTTTTTTTTTGTCTTTCAGCATAAGCTCCATAAGGAACAAACGGATTTGTCCACTCTGCCACTATGTTTTATTAATTAATTTAATCGACTTCATTTAAAGAGTTGGGACATTGTTCAAAAGCTGTTTTTTCTAAATGCATTCTGTTCCACAGAGTTACTTTTAAAGCTCCAAATAGGCTACACCGAACTGCAGTATCTGTATTTTTAAGGTTTTTACAGAAGGATTTGTTTATATATATTTTTGAAACCAGAACTACGACATTTTTAAAATGCATCTTTTTACAGTAGGCTACGTTATTTGTTTGATTTTACTTATGCATTAACCTACATCATGAATTTAAACATTGATTGATTGATTGATTGATTGATTGATTGATTGATTGATTGATTGATTGATTTGGATGAATGTGCAGACATGTTTGGCTAATTTGAGTTTATATTTTATTCATAAAATTCTAAATTGCAAACCTTTTTGTTATGCTGGATCAACATTTGTATGCTTGACTTGTTAAAAGAGAAGGAAAAAAGGCTTACAGTAACTAGTTTTATCTCATAAATAATAAGATCTTGATGTCCATGTGAAGCACTCTCGAGTGCCCTCCCACTTTAATAATTCATTTTTATCCACCATCTCATAAAACAAACAATCAAGCTACTTGAAATGTTAAAAAAGATATTTGGAACTCCCTTTAGCCTGATCCGTCATTCTGTGATGACTCAGACTCAATTTGTAGTGTAAACGTACAAATAATAAACATTTATTTATTTATTTTATTGGGACAGAGCGCGTTAATAAACAGACATGATAAAACATGAATGTAAACACACCGGATTATAGCCAAGGGTCATCTGTAGTGCCAATGGGCAGGGTCACAGTGCGAAACAAAAATCGTACATTTCATATACAACTTCACTTTCATTTCACAGTCCCAATCATTCTCATTCATTGCACATTTCCAAACATGGCACAGTCCCATCATGATTGTGCAGTCCCACTCACTGCACAGTCCCACTCAAAAACGCACACACATAAATAGGTCTTTCATATTGACTCTGCTACACTTTTTAAGGTTACAGGCCCCAACAACACATTTTCAGATAAAACTTTACCTTTTGAAGAGTAATTGTGAAAACATGAAATATGCCCAAACTGGTGTCATCATGACCTCAGTTTCAAAAAGAGTCTGTATTGTTTGTGCTTCAGAAGGTTCAGAAAGGGTTTAGACAATTTTAATCAAGAGTCTTAAAGGTGCACTGTGTAACTTTTGGTCAAAAATAGACTTGGATAAAAGCATGCTTTTGCTATTAATATTTCTGTGTTATGCAAAATAAATAACAAAAACCTTTACTTTGAGCAGGCTTGCATGACCACATAATGGACTGCTGTTTGTCCCGGAGGAGGCCCCACTTATGTTTGTTTCTAGAGAAAAGAGGGTGCTCTAGTTTTATTTTTGTCAAATTATGGCTTAAAATGTATTTTGACCCATTCAGAATGTCACAAAGAATGGTTTTAACTTTCTAATTCTGGTGAAACGTGTAGCTAACTTTTCACCTCCAGAAAGTTACACAGTGCGTCTTTGAGGAAAGTAGTTGGTAAGGGGTTAATATGGTAAAGGACTTTTATTAGGTCAGAGTGCCTTGTATTATTACCTCCTGAGTTGTTTGTTTTCTAGCTTCCTTCCTTTTTGTTTTGTGTTCACACTTCACTCATGGTTTAATTTGTGTAATGCACAGAAATCAAAACATTTGCATATATACAACACATAACCACACACCATTGTAATTATCTGCCTAAGTAAATTCCACATGAACTGATCCAGGATCAGAGCTTCAAAACACAACCTATACAACAGGACACACAAAAGTCACAATATGAAGACATGAGTCAGACTGTTGAAGGAGCAGAAAGTGCAACATAAAACAGCCCAGAATCCATGTCTGAAACAATTTTCATGACTGAAACAAAAATTTGATTTCTGTGAGATTTTATACTGATTTGTAATTGAAAATAGAAACTTATAGAAACAGCAAGACACTGGTTCTTTACATCTGTAAATCACATGTCTAAATGTGCTCTAACAATCACTGGGCTGTGTCTGAAAGATGTTCTGAGAAGTGTAACTGGTTTGTGTATTCTGAAAACAAAGGTTCACAAGAGTGCTGTGAGCTATGTTTTCAAAGATTTCTTCCAAAATTCTGAACTGATTTGTGACTGAAGTGAATAGGTGTGCAAAGTATACAAAAGATTTGCCAGATTAACTTAGTTAAAAAGGGCCAAAGCGATTGAAAAAAAAGTCTTCCCTACTACTGAACACATTGCAGTTCTCCCATTCCGCCACATCAGGGCAGACATGCGCTTCTGTGCTGTTAATAAGTTCATGACGTAACTTGGAGCAGTCAGGAAGAAGGCAAAAACTCTGCAATACAATCAAATCAATATTGCAATCATTTTTAATGCATTTTCTCCCATCCTGAGCTGGCATGAACAAGTAGATAGTACTTGTGCTAAAATAGATCTGCATTTACACCACGTGTCAAACATAAGGCCTGGGGCCAGATGCGGCCCTTCACATCATTTATGTGGTCCTCCAGGTCTTATAATGTTTATTTTAATATTATATTAGCATCAGGATTAATCTGGGTGTCTTAACCTAATGAAATTATTTGTCTTGAGTGAGTCATTTTTCAGACAAATGCGAATGTATATTCATTAATTGTCACTTAAATAATTATATACCAAAATCAAATACAGAAACTATTATTTGTCAAAGACAAGACGATTAATAAACACAAACTAATCTAAATTGCTCAAAAGAGTAAAAAGAACCTTGGACCTGTGGTGGTGTTGTTGTTAGGCAACATGTAGTAAAACAGCAAAACAAAAATTGCTCTTACAAAATTGAGTAATGTCTAGGTCTAACACAGTGGAAAAAGTCTGAAGTCTAATTAAAGAGGTTACATATTAGTAGGGCCATATTGGTAGGCCTATGTTAAAGTCAACTGTTTTGAATGAAAAGTATTTGTCGAAAGCCCAAGAAGGCCTAAACAAGATGGATTCCATGTTGGATTCCATTAGGATCATCTGCTCCATCTGATTAATGAGGTATGTTTCACAGACAGTGTGCTTACCTCTTATTTCTAAAACCTTGCTTGGAATTCTTACTAAAAGTGAACTTATAAGCAAAACACAAAACTTTACGAACTTGAGAATTTCTAGTCTCTCAGCACAGATCTCTTTCTGCTTCTTCTCTGAAACCTCACAGGCACAATTTTGAGAAAATTTGGTTTGTATTAAGTACTCAAGTAATCTTTTTTATAAATCACACACTAACGTGAAAAATTACGTACGTAATATTTTTGTAATTACAGACGCTTTATAAATGAGACCTCTGCTCATTATTGCAAAACAGAACCTGGTTACTATGGGCAACACACAAATCCACTTCACCACATCTACCTGCATACACTGGGTGAGTAGAAGCACTTTGAGCATCTTGAAAAGTTGTAAAAGTTTTACATCACAAGCAGAAAACTGTAAGGTTCCTTTTAGTTCATAGGAACTGAGTGATAATGAACTTTGTTCTTCGCACTGTTACATGTCCAAAACAGATTAGCAAATAATAATATTTAGAGAAATAGTAGGCTCATACTCTAAACCCAAGAACAATATCAAAACAAACTAAAAACTAAACAAAATTAGAATTTATTAAAAGCCAATGAGCATTTTCTTTTGGCTTTTTGAGAGCCTGACCAAACATTAAAAATTGAAGCCTTTAAGTTGGAGTTGCAAAGATGAATGCCGTCATTGTTTCAATTCAGATAGTGGCTCTTCTTTACAAAATAAATCAATAAAAAAACAAAAACAAATAAATAAATAAAAGAAAGAGATGAAAAAAGTTTTTCAGCCTAAACATCCACTAACACAGAGTGCAGCAAATGTTTGATTGGGAAACTTGTTTTTCTTTTCACAAGAGCAATACAAAGTTTACAACTTTGAGGACACTAATATTCTAAAAGTATATGTATAAATACACGACAATTTAAGCTCTCCAATACAAAATGTAATCATTTTAGATGTGTTTTTGTATTATTAGAAGCATGACGAGACCTGTTGAGGCTAATAATAGTAAAAGTGTAGCTGTTTAATGACTTAATGACTTTTTTTTTTCTTAGATATCCAAAACCCCTGCAGTTAAAACATTTTATTGAATGTGCCAACAAAAACAAAAGCTTAATACCATATATCAGAAGCTTTTCCTGCACTGTGGTCACTCAGTTTAATATTTGTATTTATATAGCATACAGTTTACCTAAATGTGCTTGACAACTGGACAAACCGCTCTAACCATGTGGAGTTGAGACAGTTTTGTGATGTTTTTATTTAAGCTCATATCCTTATCAGATAAATGCTGTCTGTCGCTCATGGTCTGGTGCCTCGTTGCTATGGGCTACAGAAAAGAATAAAGCATGGCCAACACTCCTTACACGGTGCCACTATGGAGAACATGATGAGACGTGTTTCAAACAGACTAGCAACCTTTAATGTCTGCCTGCCCTGAGCACTTTCTCACGTTAAAACAAACTGTTTGATGAGTCTCAAGCCGTCTATTCTGTAACTGGGTGGATGCATTTGACTGGTGAGTGATGGGCAATAGGTTCTGTTCACGTTGTAGAATTAAATGATGTCATCAGGCCAAATTGTGGGAAAGAGAACATTGTTTTTTTTTTTCCATTAACTACATTGTACTTTGCCATGACATAAGATAATTTTCTAAATTTTCATTCTGGTGATTTCCAGTATAGACCCATTCAGCTAAAGACCTTCTATTACAAATTCTTTAATCGTCGCTACAATGTTTTTCTTGTTAAAAACATAAATGGAGTTAGGTTTTGTCTTATTTACATGTTTAACACACTTATTCTGCCTGTATTGGCAGTCTGCTCTTGACCTAAAATCACTCTGTTCCACCTTGCGATGTCATTAAGTGGTAATATTGGACCCCAGTAAGACTAGCAACTGTGGAAGCTATTGGTTTTTCTGGTAATAAATAAATATCAGAAGTGTTCAATTGTCTTCTTACACTCCATACAACTTCCTATTTTATTTTCAACCTGGTAGCTGATTAATTTAGAGCTACAGTTAGTTTTTTATGGCTTATTTACTTCTCAGTGCATCAGAAAACATTGGAATCAAACAAAATCAAACCCAAAATATGCAGACTGCATATTTTTTCATGTTAATTGCCAACATAAATAGCTTAAACCTGCTGTAATTTTAAAACTACAGAAGCTGATAGTGTTTTCTTTTTTGCCCCTTTAACACAACAAACCTGAACATTTAGGGTTTGTTCTGCTACTGACCTGAAAGCACTTTGTTCCACCTTGTGATAATATTCTTAGACTTTCTGTAGCATTCTCAACTTAACAAAAAGTTGAGAATGCTAAGAGAAAGCTTTGGGAAATGTAGACAGGCTAAAAAGCGGGATTACCCAAAAATATGTGAATAAAAACAATATACATCTCGAAGAATTTGAAGTTTATCTACTCTTGATAAAAATAAAAATAATTTTCCATGGCTAAAAGCTCACAGGAATCAGCTTTGTGCTATATGGGACCTTTAAGTAATTCCATCTTAGCTGTCAAACATGTCATTTTTGGATGTGACTTGAACACATATCAAATAGGCTAGTCATTTAATTGGAACTACAGCCATAAACAAATAGGTTGTGTTCACCTGACATTACAACATTCCAAGTTGCCTATATCTTAAAATTGAACTGAAGGTCACTTAAGAAGTCTATCTTCTGTTTACCTCAGATTGTGAGATTGTAGATTTGTTGACCTAGTTCATGGTTAAAATCTCTTCTGTGACTTATCTGTGAAACAAAAAATAGCACAAAGTATTTTCTCTGTTCACAGTATTCTCGAAATGCGGTGCCAGTTTTCATCTCCAAAATGATGTTTAGAGTTGAAAAACTTGAAGACAGAATAAAACACAAATCTTACCATATGCATTTTATGTAGTGGAACTTAAAATTGTGTAATAAACCACACTTCCATCTACTGCAAAGGGGAAATATTAATAAAGCAAATGTAACTGGATACTACGGTTTGTTGTATTAAGAAAAAAAAAAGCTTATAATGTCATTAACATTGTAAAAAGTAGGCCAGGTTAGATTCTGCTTTAGAAATGGGCTAGCTTCATTGTCTTGGGCAATATTTTTTGCAGTAGCTTTTTAGCAATAAAATGCTACTTTCACTTTTTGCTTTTTTGTTTGTTTGTTTTACTTAGTCGACACGGTATTTCCAAAATGTATTCATCAAGTTTATTTCATTAAAAATGCTGTGGCTGTGAACCGACGCCTTTAGTCGTAATTTGAGCCTTTTTGGGAGTTGTGCATGTGACAGTGCAGTGCTTAGTTAAAGTGTGCGTAATTTCTCCGGTGCCCTGGTGCGCTCATTGGTGCGTCCCTCCAGCGTGTCACCACTTTTGGTGGATTACCCCAGATATCTTCTTCATCAGGAGTGTAATAGGGCACACCTTTCTCCAAACTTCACTCTCAGCAGACTCCAGCTGCCAAGAGGACAAACCTTTCAGCATTGCTAACCGCAACAAGACGAAGAAGAAACTTTTTGCGAGCTCCATTGAATAATATCAATAACTTTTTTACCATGACGCCATCAATTCTTTCTGCTTTATTGGTTCTCTCGTCAGTTCTGGTGGTTCGTGTTTCCTCTGACTGTGTCTCCTGTGGTATGGACAAGGCTGTAGAAGAGAATCTCATGGTAGAATTCGCGAAGCAGCAACTTCTAGACAAATTACACCTGAAAGAGAGACCAAACATCACTCAGACCGTTCCTCGAGCGGCGCTGCTCACTGCGCTGCGTAAACTGCACTCAGGACGGGTCAGACAGGACGGCACGCTGGAGCTGGACAACAGTTTACCTTCCAAAGACCAAGGATATGAAATAGTCAGCTTTGCCGATATAAGTAAGTGTAATTTGTCAAATGTTCACTGTAATTGATCCATAGTTGTGTGGTAGCATGATGGTGTTGTGGCTAAATATTTGTTGTTTTAAGTAAACAGCAGCATTACTCAGTGTTTGATTGCTGACTGTCTTTCCTTGATGCAGATGACACCCAGAGCACTGAGGATGCCAGCCTACAGCTTGCCTTCCAGTTTCTCCAGGAGCAGGGCCACAGTATACAGGTGCTGCAGGCGTCACTATGGATCTACGTGCGCTCCTCTGAGGACCCTTACAGAGACTCTCGACTGCCTGCAAAGGTCTTCCTCTCAGCAGATCAGAATCAGCATGGCTCTAATCGCAGTCTTGTGATAGAGAGGATGCTAGAAGTGCATGGCAGCAACTGGCACACTTTCTCCATCACACGCACACTGCAGACTTTCTTGGATGGTGGTCAACATAGACTTCGCTTTGAGGTTAGTTGTGAGGAAAATGGCAAGAACCTGTGCTCCCTGGACAGGACAGGAGACACCCCCTTCCAGCCTTTTCTTGTGGCCCAGGTGCGTTTACGTGATGACCATACCAAACGCTCCCTCAGGAAGCGTTCTCTTCGCTGTGGAAATGACGTCACAGTGTGCTGCAAAAGAGACTTTTACATCAAGTTCAAAGACATCCAGTGGCATGACTGGATCATTGCACCTGAAGGTTATCACATGAACTACTGCATGGGACAGTGTCCTCAGCACTTGTCAGGTTCTCCAGGCATTGCATCTTCGTTCCATGCCACAGTCTTTAGCCAGCTCAAAGTTAACGGCATCCATACAGCCACCTCCTCGTGCTGCATCCCCACAGAGCGCCGACCACTTTCCATGGTCTACTTCAACTCTCAGCACAGCATCGTCAAAACCGATGTGCCAGACATGATTGTGGAGTCCTGTGGATGTACATAGACTCATGACAGTGACATTACAATGGGACTAAAACAATGACCTGTGTATACACTTGAGGTCAAACTCAAATATGTACATGTCAACAACAAAATGTTAGTCCAGTCATTTCAGCCACCAACAAGACTGATCATCACAATGCACCTCTGTAGTGTCTTTTATTTATTTGATGTACTTTTGCTGCTTTGACCATCTCTTAATCCACTAAACTGTGCTAGATACAACATTCCCAGTGGTTTGCTGGGATGTCTTTGGATGTTCTGTACACATTTACACTAATATGTGTTTTCATTGTTATACAATGACCATTTACATATAACAATTGCTAATGAAAGGCTTTGCTTTTGTACACAACCATTTATAGTAATTTGTGTTGATTTTACAGAGACTGTGCCTTTCAGACCAAAGAGATTGTGTTCACATTTGTGACACTTAATAGCCATACATTTCCTGGTGCCTGTCCACAGCATTTGTTTTTTTCCAGCTAGTTAAATCTGGCTGGGTTACCCATGCTATCGTCAGCATCTCTACAGTAATATTTGTACAGGTAATCAGTTGGGTAATAGTCCTCCTGACACCACATGAACTCAGGGTCACTTCCCAGATCCACAGGTAAACTTTGAGCAGTCATGTACCACTGCACGTGGGCAATTATGCCTTGTCATCAATTCAATGTTTTCATATAACAGGGTATTTATAGCTGTTCGAATGTTACTGAAACACAATGTATTTGCATTTGCGGTGCATTACAACTGGACACATGCAACTATATGGCACAGTAAACAATATGATATAAGAGATTAAAAATGTAGAATGCACTTTATCTTTGTAATGTAAACCTATTTTGAACTCAGGGGCCTGCAACCTAATCATGTAAATTATAAACACTGTTCTTTGTCATGGTCATGTGATTGTTCATGTGAATTGCAAGTGTGTTTATTTTTATATAATGCAACATTTTGAGCATAATGTGTATAAATGTCAAACAGAAGTTACAAATTGAAAAATGTATTTTGATAAATAAATCACTGTTCAACATTAAATATACACTTGAGATTTTTGTGAGAAAATACTTCATAAGTCTGAAATTATATTTTTTGGACAACAGCTAATACGATGGTGATGAGACAATGTGACAGATCAGTGTCATATAGAGAAAGTGGCCCAGCTTCTGTCACAGTGTCTGTGGGGCAAAGGCTGTGCTTGCTCATTCTGCAGTGAAGTGACATTATGGACCGTCTGTGTTTGTTTGGTCAACAGCTGTTACATCCTCCTGGCACAGTGCCATGACCATTCACCATGATTTCATATGACCTCCATCTATCAGAGAACACACTGATCTTATTTTAGCTTCCTAAAACTAAACTTGCCGTACGTCCACACTTAGAATCTATGTACATGCTTTTCTAGCAGCACTCTTGTTTGACATATTTGTCAGCTGTCCTTAGTTTAGATATTCTTTGACTCTGCGCCAAACTTGGCCAACACCCCCTGTCCAGCAGCCATGAGGTGGATGAGGTTTCACCATCCAAAATGGACTATAACCAGACAGTGTCAACTCATCTGATTTTTTATATGATACAATATACTGCATGTACTCAGAAGTTGACAAACCTTAAAACTGCTGTGCCTAATTTTAAATCAAGCACCATTTTCAAATGAAAAAAGGAATCAAAAAGACAGACTTACTTGATTCTTCCCTACAGTGAAAAGATAAAATGTTTATAATCAGATGATTATTCTGATTGTTATAAAATAGCATAATATTCTAATGAGGAAAACAACATTTACAATAAAGGTACAATCTGCAACTTTCTGGAGATCAACAATCATCAGACTGATCCCTTTGAATTAGAATATTAAAACCATAGTTTGGCATAGTTCATGCAGGCACATCAGTGCCATACTGTGGAAGATTATAGCTAAAAAGCATCATTTCTGTAGTAACGACCAGGCAATTTTGGAGAGGTACTATCCTATTCAGATTAAAATTTGAAATTTTTGGTCCAACAAAAATCAAAAGATATGATTTAGGTTAATTATTTGGCTATAAAGTTACATAGTGGGGCTAAAAAAAAAAGTCTTGTTATCAGTGAAAACTGAAAATGTATTTCTTTGTGAACAGTATAACATTATGTAGAAAATCATTTGCATTTATTTCTGACTTCAAAAATCTGCTAAGAGCTAGAAGTAACATGCCTTTCAGTTACATACACTTCACGTACATCTACTTCTTTATCAACTTGTTAGCTTGACTTATTCAGCTATTTAGAAAAGCATTTACCCAACATTCAAAGGCCAGTTGTACTGTATATTGCCCCAGCAGAATAAACTAAAAGATGGGTGAAGAGTTATGTGTATATTTTGAGTATGAGAGAATAATTGGTGGTGCAAAAAGATGCAGTTTTCAGTGACATGACGCTCGTGTGACCAGCCCATACAGGTTGCTTCTGGTGGCGGCCACCTACTGACCTACTAGTGAGAAATGAAAGCCTACTGACTTACTGATACACTGACACACTGACCCACAGAGACACTGTTTGCCATGTGCCACTAAAGTCCTAATCCTCACTCTACTCGCAATCCCACAAATCCAGTGGGAAGGACGCTAAGATGGCTGTCACCTGGTGTCCCGTGTGCTGAAGTCAGGACAGGACACTCTCGCTCTCTCATAAAGCAGGTATACAGTAAACAATGTCTGATACAATCAAGACGACTAACTAATGACTATTCTAAAAATGTAACACTCGTTTTAGCTGGTCAGTCATAACTAGTTTCCAAAATGCTATTGAACTAATGTGACTTCTACGGAAAGAAAACATTATACAGATAATATTTAATACAGATGTTTGGCAGCTAAAATGAAGCTTGACTAAATGTTGTTTTTTGTTGTACTGTAATACAAAAGATGAATCGGTCGAGCCACTAATAACACACACAAAATGTGTGAAACGACCATTATATCCACTTGTGAATGAATGAGAGAGTGAATGAATCATCAGCTGTGTCTATCTCTTTGTGCTAACCCTTTGTGTTTATACAGCACATTTACGCAGTCTTCCGAAGTGCTTCACACAGCAATCACTCTCTCCACTCAGTGATAGCAAGCAGTCCTGGAGCAGCTCAGCAGAAGCAAATCACATAAACACCTAGCGCCTCAACCTCTGATCACCACCACGCCTTTCCTAACCTGCGTGTTATTGGGTAATGAAGAAGTTCCCTGAGGAAACAACCCAGACACAGGAATGACAGAGAAAGGCCCAGGCCTTGCGGGAGTCGAACCTTCACTTGCTATGAGGCGAGAGTGCTATCCACTGCCCCTTGAAAACCAGATTTCAAGATATTGAAACAAATTTTAAAAATTAAAAATAGAAAATCCAAGACAATCAGATGTACCAAATTAAGAGTCCTTTAGCACCAGTTTTTTTAGATTTTTTACATTTGTACACGCACTGGCAGCAAGGTGGCAGAACAGATTGTGCTCTGGCCTCAAAGCAGGAAGGTCACGGATTCGACTCCAGCACAGCCTGGACCTTTCTGTGTGGAGTTTGCGTGTTTCTCCCCGTGTCTAGGTGGTTTCCTCCGGGCACTCTGATTTCCCTACGAATCAATAACATGCATGTTAGGGAACATTTGGTGTTGGTCTGAGGTTGGGACGCCAGATGTTTAGGAAAATTGCCCCTGCTGAGCTGCCCCAGGGCTGTTTGTCATCAATGAGTGGAAGGGTGGGATGAGTGGCAATTCACTGAAGCACTCATCTTACATCACTTAATTTTTAATTTTTTTTTATTTTGATTAGTTTAGAAATTTGAAGCATAAGCCCCACTCTGTTTAGTAGTGAGGAATTATAATGCATACAGTACTTTATGTGAAACGTGCACATGACATTTTAGACAGGTTTTGCATTAAGTCATGAGCTTTTAGAAGATGAGTCGGTTGAGTTGATTAAGAGTGGCCAGTGAGAAAGTCATGTTAAGCGTTCAGAACAGAGAGCTTCAAATAACTCGTAAATCCACCGACTGATCCCATTACAGCAGACCCACATACCTGATTTAAATCTATGTTACATCACACTAACCTTGTTACCTGACACTTTCCTCCGGCATCGGCTCACACACTGAAATGCGTTCTGTAAACACCAGTCACGATCACAACATGGTTCAGTACGGAGCATCTTTATTTGGTGTCACTGCTGAGTACGGTGACCCTGAAGAGCCAAACAAGCACAGAAAAGCAAAAAAAAAAAAAAACACACACGTCCAAATTCAAAAACGTGCATTTGTGTTTTGGAATTTGTGTAGGTTTTTAAATGCCAGTGTCTCTGTTTCTGAATTTTGCTTGCATGTTTGAATTTTGATTTTGCCCTTGCTTTGTATTTATATATAAACAATACATAATGAAGACATGTACACTTTTCTTACGTTTATGCGTGTAAATTTCACATTGACAGCTTTAAACATTCTTTTTCCTGTTCATTTGCACTTAGGCCTTGTGAAGGTATACTTTCTGCAGTGACACATGTTTTAGGGGCCACTATGTTTTGTACCCAGAACATTGCACATTAAAAATTGTTCTTAAAGTTTTGCCTACTAAAATAAAAGTAAACTTAATAACTTGGTGATATGCTCTGTAGCCTGCCTTTCCTTTGCCTGTACGTTTTGTAACACTTCTTTCATTCCCTCCATACCCGTCCTGTCTTAGTCTTGTCACTTAGTCTTTGAATGCCTTACAGCCATTTTGTGAAGTAATAAATCGTTCTTACCCACACATGTCGATGCTTCTTGGCACTTGTAGTCTTTACTTGAATCCCTAGGCGTTGCTCATTGGACCATCCAGGCCGTTGGCACCGCACCCGTCTAATAAATCTGACAAAACAAAAGACAGTTGAAAGTGTGTTAGAGTTCATTCACAGTTTATAATCTCCACAACAGAACATGCTGCTGGGGCACAGGCAGGTACAGCGTGAGAGCAAGTGTTTTCTCACTCCTGCTTGTTACATCCATACAGGTTGTTCGTGCGCCCCGTTGAGGTCTCCGTAGTTTATAGACCAACTTATATCTGTGGTCAATAAAGGAGTGTATCAAATTTGAAAAATAACTAGTTAAGGTAGATTAATGTTAGTTGTTATAAACATACATTAAACAATAGTCAATAATGTTAAAAACAAATCTAAGAATTTGTTTTTTAATGCATTGTAAAGAACTTACTTATGTACACGAATTGAAAATGATACCGAGCTTCATCATTCAAAACACAGAATGGTCTTTTGTTACTGAATCTGTTCGAAGAAAAAGACTTAATGGTGAAGATTTATTTGTGCAAAACTAAGCATAGAGATACTATAGATGAGTAACCACTAGACAAGCTCATACCACTTTCCATGGGACTTATTCATACAGGTTCTTGCAAACAACTTCAGGCCTTTTGAGTAACATATCCTGGGAATGATCGGGAGCACTTGTAGGAACACTAGAACAAAACGTCTGCTCCAGTCACAGCCTTTCTGCCCTGACCCCCTACTTCTGGGTGGGCAATAATTTTTAACTCCACAGCACAACGTCACTGTGCCCGTCACAAGACGTTTTTCGGGAGAAACGTTACGCCCCTGATGCTAATGATTATTGTTGAGGTCATTATGACTTCACCTTCACTTTCACACTTACAAGTCTGAACAGCAAATTTTCCATTTGACTTACCAAATGTCCAATTTGTTTGGATCTTTTTCAAAAACATATTTTTTCTCATTGGTGTTTAACCAGGGGGTGCACGGTAACAGAGTGGTTAGAGCTCTGACTTCCCAATAAGGACGTGGATTCGACTCCCGGGTCGGACCATAGTAACATCTCGCGATCTCTCTGAGTGGAGATTACATGTTCTCCCCGTGTCACTGTGCGTTTTCTCTGGGTACTCCGGTTTCCTCCCACCTACAAAAATTTGCATGTTTAGGTTAATTGGGCATCACTGTAAATTTCTAGTGTGAGTGAATGAGAGAGTGAATGGTTGTCTGTCTAACCCTATGATGAGTTGGCCACTGCCCAGGGTGTTCCCCCGCCTAAGGCCTAAAGTCACTGGGATAGGCTCCAGTCACCTGCAACCCCTAACAGAATTAAGCGATAGAAAATGAATGTTTACCCTGGATAGAGTTATGAATTTTATATTTGTAGCATTTCTTACAGTCTTTTGCATTGTATTTTGTTGCATCACACTTTGTTCAAACTTGTTTTAAAGCGCTTTATAAATATTTGGATTGAATCTAAAAGAGAACTCCATGGCTCTTGTAAGAACACTGGTCAATTATACTTGGATGTTTTTTGTTGTTGTTGTGACATCAAGGTACCATTAGTAGATGACAGTAAACAATGTATCTGACATAAACATGGCTTGAATTCATGATTGTGGAGAATGATAGTGTCAAGATTTTCTCACTTCAAAATAAGGTTCCTGGTCTCAAAAAGTATGATAATCGCTGAGCTACAGAGTCTGACATGAAATACTTAACGTGCCAACCACACTTATCATAATTGGTGAGTGGTTCATTGTTTTGAATCTGCATTTGATTCAGAGTCTGGCTCCAGTCTACCAGCCTTTTTCTGCGTTTTTGTGCTTGCATATGCTTGTGTTAATGAGGACATCAGTGCTGTGTTCAAAAGGAAGCCTCAGCACAGCTCAGGGAATTACCCACAATGCTCTGTGTTCCTCCTCAGCTCACTCAGGTCTTACACTCACATTTCCTGTGTGGACCTAATTCTGTCAAAAGCTGAAGCTACTCCAGCCAATCAGGTCACTCTCATTCACCTCAAATTTAAGCCTTAGTTCAAACATGCACTGTTTACGCCTGACTCTTACACAATCATGTATTTCATATACATCCATTTGTAGCACAGAAGTAGCTATGGCAACATGAGGCTTATATTATAGTGTAGTCCTAAATCAAATGGGAGCAGAGAGTGACATCTGCTGGTTAAGATTATTACTTCCATCCAAGAAAGCAGAATAAACAAGTATGTATTTTGTCATGGTTTAACTGGGATCAATTAATCCAATAAACAACCCAAATGTACGGTAGCGTTTTTCTGTTGTAGGAACTGGCCAGTTGGTTTTATGGTCTTCCCTATGTTAATACTTCTAGGGCTTTCAGTATAGGGATAGATGTATTTTCCAGTTGTTTTATGTTGACTTTTTACATTGCTTGGCAAATGTATTCAATGGAGAGAAAAATGCCGCAGAAGTAGGCCTGTGTGTGTTTACAATTCTGGTAGAAGCAAAACTGTTTTACTTGAGTAAAAAATACAAAAGTGCAACATCATGGTTTTTTTTTTGTTTTTTTACATAGGTTAATTTACAAAGTTTTACACCCCAGTGCTTGGTGCAGTGCATACGGTCTTCAAGATGTATTAAATAATGAATGCAACTTAAAGCTGTGGCAACTAACTTTTGTAGTTGTATATCACTAAACTTTGTGTTTTCGACTAAAAAGCTTACTGTAAATGCAGCGCTTTGTGGAAAAAAATGATATTGTCTAAAATTAATAATAAAGACTTTTAGTTCTCATCAAGAGCAGCTCTCTGATTGGTTGTGTTTGGGTGGTCCTCGCCAGTGTCACTTTGTTTTTTACGTTTATGAGCCATAATTGCAATCAAATGAATACAGGCCATATTAACCATGTGTTGAAGGATTTATAAAAGGGAGTAGTCAGATTTAAACCTAAATTGTGCTTGCAGCATGAACATCAGCTTCAAAGTCCAAAAAGCCTGACATTTGTTTGTGTTCAAAGGCTCAGAAACAGCCCAGTTTGAACTGAGCACAGGCTTAGTCAGGTGTTTTAGGGATAGAGGTCGCATCATAAGGAGTTTTTCTGAGAAGGGTTGTGTCAGTCTTGAGCAAGGCTGCCCTCTGGTGTCCATGTACTTTTGTGCCACAACTTCACTTCAGATTAATACTGTAGTTAGCGAGGAACCTGCACGTGACGTGACGAGAGGCTTGAGAGCAATAAAGGAAGATTTTATGAATGAAAAAATGTCAAATTAAAAGTGAAGCTTCAATTAAAAACTGTTTTTTGGCTGTTCAACCAGCAGTGCCCATTGTTATTTTGTTAATTTTTAGCATAATCTGAGCAACTGTACAAGTTTCAAACCTTCTGTGTCTCAAAACCAGTGGCATTTCTATATATTCTAGGCATATGTAACATCTGCCTTGATTACGCAAAACTGTGTGCAAGCCACAAACACCTGCTATCAAACCAATTACACTGCTGCACAGCCCGCCTTTCACTTTTTCCTCATGCTTATCCAGCAGAAAGTTTAGTTTGAAATGTGTTTGTAAGAGGTATTAGGGGAATTTGCTTCTCTTTAAAATCACATATATTTTGAGGATGTTTGTACTTATTTTGAAAACTTTTGCTGCAGTTACTGGCTTTAGTTGATCAAAGAACTCAAATGGCAACATAATATGCATTTGAAATTTAAAGAATGCACACACAATTCATGAATAAATAAATACATTGTACATAAAAACATACAACTTAAAAAAAAATCACTAAGGCAGACATACCTGTCCCTGCTAAGAAGTGCTCCATTCTGTTTCACACAGGCGAAGGTTTGAGCGCTGTCTACTGCACGCTTATGTAGCCTTCTCATTGGACCCTGGGCCAATGAGAAGGAAACATGTGCACAACCATCTGCAATGGAAACAAATCCACTCCAATCCTGTCAGAAATAGTGTGTTCAGCCTGGTGAAGGAGAGCTGTCCAGCTGTAGGAAGTTTCTGGTAGAGGACAGGGGTCAGATGAGAGCAGTGGTAGAAAGTAACAAAGCACAAAAGTAAAAGTATACCTTACTTTCCTGAAAAAGTTATATTATTTTAATTTAAATAACAATGGGCATAATGTCCTTTTTTATGCTCATATTTAGGTCCTTATTTAACACAGTTTATCAAATTGTACAAACTAAAAAATACATCAGCCATTTTTAGTATGTTTCAACTTGATTTATGATTGAAAGATAAACATAAAACATCCACAAAACATCCACAAAACTGATACAACCCAAGAAAAAGTCAAAATAAAATAATACTTGCCTCCATCATCTTTTTTTGCAGTGTAGACATTGCAAATACTAATTGCATGAAAGGTGCTTGTGCATGGTCATCTCATTGTTGTTTTCGGGTGCTTGGAGATCTGTTGTGGTGACTTGTAAAAACCCTGAGTCTAATCCTTTCTGTGGAGTAAACTAAAGATGAGCTTTACGGGAGACATCTGGAACCTCATCCATTCACCTTTGCACCTCACGTTCTCTCACTAATCCTGCATTTAAGGAAGACACAGTTCAATTCAACAAAATCACCAAACTAAACCATTTGCAATTACATACATTTTTGTGCAAATTAGTCAATTTTGTTTTCTCTATCACAACGCAGATTCTAAATGTGTGCGCGTCAAATAACAAATTTTTTTTTTTTTTTTTTTTTTTTTTTTTTTTTTTTTTTTTTTTTTTTTTTTTTTTTTTTTTTTTTTTTTTTTTTTTTTTTTTTTTTTTTTTTTTTTTTTTTTTTTTTTTTTTTTTTTTTTTTTTGCAGTCTGCTTTAAAATAACAAAAGCATTGTGGCAGCCTGGCTTGGGTACAGAGCCACGGAGCATATGGTCTGACATCTGCAGCTCTATGTCCAGCCGACTGTCAATCCCTGACTCTCATTCACAAAATCTCATCTAAGCTCACCAGCATGTTGTCAATGAACCAGAGCTTCTCAGGTCACCAACTGTTCACAGCTTTCATTAGCCCTGCGGACATGAAGTAGTCACACTGTTTAGTCATTGTACGCTAATTATGCATCAATTATACATGCATATTTTAAAAATCTGGTTGTATACAAATTATTTCTGCAAAAAAAAAAAAATCTTAAATGAGGTGGAGGTGAAAACAGGACTTTTTCTGGAGTATTATCTGCAGGTCAATACAGTTTAATCTCAATAAATCTTACACTAAAATAAACTATAACAATGCTTATTGTCAGCTGCTGTATTACAGTTTAAGTATATGTAAAAAAATGTGTTTTTTTTTTGTTGGTTTGGTTATGTTTATGTTTATATTTTGAGAGCGCAAACTGGGCAACAGTGACATTAAACAGAGTCTCACCTAAAAATACCAATTTATTAAACATATCCTCCTGAGCTTCATCTCCAACTGTACATTTGTAACACATCAGTGTGTTGCCTTCTCTGGCCACTAGGAGTCAGACACACTGGTACACTTTCAAGTACAGGGCTGTGTTTGAAGACTGTGAAATAAAATCTTTTTATCTCAATCTAAAATTTTATTCAAGCTCAAGCCTCTTGTAAACAAACCTAATCATATGACTGCAAAACTGCAAACTGCAGAACAGATATGCCCCACTTGTTCATTGTTACATTAAAATTTAAATATTGTAATTTAGTTGTAAAGTGGGTATGTGATTATTTTGCACCATACATGCTTTACTATGAATGTGAATATTTTGAATAATCACAAATAAATACAGATAAGTGGGCGGGGACAGGACAGGGCTTTTCTGAGCACTCAATCATCAGCTGCAGGACAAGACAAAATACAGGAATCAATCTTAATAAAACTTTGAGTAAACTAATGATGAGAGAAGGCAGTTGTAACTAGGTTAAAAACTTAGTATTTACACAATAGGTCTCCTTTAAGTTAAGTATAGTTTAAGTAGCATTCATTTGAGAAGGAATGTTTATTTATTAAGGACAATGTACAATTTTGCATTTAGCACAATGGCAGACATGCTTGCACCAGATTCTAGCTTACAGCTAATTTACATCTGTTGGACATGTTTTTAGATGTAGGGGGAAACCGGAGCACCCGGAGGAAACCGGAGCACCCGGAGGAAACCTACGCAGACACGGGAAGAACATGCAAATTCCACATAGAAAGGCTCCGGGCGGCTCGGGAGTCGAACCCAGGACCTTCTTGCTATGAGGCCAGAGCGCTAACCGCTGTGTCACTGTGTCGCCCATACCTTGACTATTCTAAATAATGATTTGCCAACCGAACAAGAACAAGAGCCGCAGAAAATTGCATTTAAAAGAAGTGTGCCAAGACTAAAACTATATATAAAAAGAATGGTACTGGAACTGGTTTGTAGCAAAGTCACTTTAGGTAACACTTCTTTTACAGTCAAAATTTTACACCTGAAATGGTTGAGCTGAGATCAGTAAATCTGAAATGTGGTTATGCTAACGAATGATACTTTTGTAAAAGTAGTCGTCCAACCTGTCATGAGCACATTAACGATTACATGCACAGTGTTTTTACAGCATAGCTACTGGGACAAACCATGGAAGCCCAGAAGGACACATTCCATTCCAGGTCCTGCAATGGGAGAACTCCAGTCCTGGATTTGACCCACACACATTGAACTGTGCAGCAGCAGCAGCATCAGCACACACATACGTCACAGCCACACACGCTGCTATGGAGTTACAGCTGTAGAGTAAACAGTAGCATTTATAGATCCATCTTTTCATTCTGGAACATTTGATATAAACATGAGCACTAGTGTGGGACGTAATGTCTCAGATTATCTTTAATTGTGGCAGGAAATGAACTTAGTGCAAACACTTATGCTGCTATAATTGAGATTTTTAAACTTCTGCTGCTTGTTTTTGCAAATTTTCAGTTAAATCTAGTCCACTCACAACCTTCAGATATTGCTCTCCGATATGTACAATTTTGTATATTTTTACATAATAAAATGTATTGCTTTTATATGAAATCATGTGTAACCAGTTCATATATGTTATAATTCACAAAATTGTCTCTGTTGCTGTTTATTCTACATACCTGGCATCCAGTCACTATGCTGTCATGATCCGCCCACGTTTCTTCTTCGTGTGTCCCTGCTGGTATCTGTTGGGAGTCGGAACTTCCTCTGTCCTTTTGCAAAACCTCGTGATGGAAAAGTTTGGGTCAACTTTGTTCACTTTTATTGTAATCCAGTTTTGGGACCGTTCGGCTGTGTCCTGTGGTTCACTCCTGCAGCAACAATCATAAACCAGCAGACACAACGAAGAAGGTCACACATGCCTCAACTTAAAGGGTCCTATATTACACTAACAAAACTGACTTATGTGAGATTTTGGTCATGTTAAAATGTTGTTTCCTATCAAAGCGTATTCAGAATTTTGCTTTGTTTCATTCCCAAATGCTTCAGTGATTCCACCGTGTGATGTCATTAAGGGGTAGTTTATAAGTTTATAGCTATGCACATTATAGCTTAGCCTAATTTTTATTGATTCATGTCTGAAATACACTACAACAACCTTACAAGTTCCTTCAAATTTAGCAAATATTTAAGACTAATTTTCTTTCATATAGTCTCAAATAATTGCAGTTGTACTGAGAAGTAATGCAGTTGAAATTAAGCTAAAACGTTAGCTATGGCTTTAAAGTGCAGAAAATAAGAAATATTGAAATTAATCTTGTGACTTTCAGAGTTTTAAAAATGTTGCACTGTTACAACCTTGTCTCACTGCACATTTTTATTTTCTTTTTGGTGTATTTGTTAATTCCTTAATATTTCCCATGTTCAACTAAACAGCAGCTAAATGTAACTATCCCAGGTTTGTTTTATTTAGCCTTTTGTTTAGCCTACTTTAAGTTAAAAACACATCACATGATTGTCAAAACACCTTTTGTAATAGGCACAGTAGTGGTGCAACTTTGTTAGAAACCTTCTCAACTCAAATGGTTAAAGAGTGTCTTACCTGGGAAGCAAAGGTATTACCTGGAGGAGGGCTTATTAGCTGAATAGAGTACATAAGGACATTTCAACAAATCATGTAGTTGTGTGCATGTGGTGCTTATGTTGGATTTAATTTAAAGTAGAGGAAAAGTTTATCTGTGCTCATAACATTTTTCAACCGAACTCTGTTATGTTTTATTGAAACCAAAATCTGGTAAGAGTGTTCAACAGTCTAACGCTTGACCACTTTGGCCAGCTTCTTCAAAGTGCCAGATAGTTGGGTCCGAAGGAACATAAGTGAGCTGGTTGCCATGGTATTGAATTTATTTCTGTTGCTAACTGGCCAAAACTGTAATATGCATATCTTTTTTATCTTAACTATCACCCAAACCCTTTTCCTAAACTTACCCGATCTTCTAAACTTAATGACTGTCCCTTACTAAATGGCACTAACTTTTTGATGACATCACAAGGTGGAGCATAATGTTTTTAATTCAAAAGAAGAACACAGCCTAGAAATGCAGGATTTGTGTGTTAAGCATGTGTAAATGAAACAAAATACAACTATAGCTACATAAACAATATTATAATCACGATTAATGAGTGTAATATAGACCATAGACCTATACAAAATTAATAGGCCGAATTTTGACAAGAACCTATTTTTGGCCAAATAATTAGCAATATTTTAGCCTTGTAGCTGTACTGCAGTTTAAATATAATTCTTCTATTGCCTGTAATTATAATTTTCCACTACTCCTTCTACTACTGACGACAAATGTTGCACTTATACTGCTGGCATTAGAAACGGACACTACAAACCTTAAAACAAGCCCTCGTGCGTAAAAGTTAGATTTTTTTTTTAACCAAAACAAAAAGTGAACTTCCTGTTTCGGGGTGGTCCACAGTCAGACTGAGGAGAAAGGGAGGAGGAGGAGGGGTGGAGGGGAAGAACAGGGGTGCAGCCAGCATTCCCGCATTGGCTCAACAACTCAACTGAACTCCGTCCTGGCGCTGCTGTGCTGTGTGCGTGCGTGCGTGCCTCCGAACATCGACATGGGCTTCTCCAAGTGACCAAAAACAGCGATGGACGTGATCTCGACTTGTGCGAAACAGGGATAAAGCTGGTGTTTCTTTTCTTTTGCTCTGATTTCCATCTCCATCCGAGTCTAACGGGAGAGTGAAGGAGTAAGACACAGAGAGAAGGGGGGCTCTGGAAACTTTCGCAGCCTTCCTCGGATCGGACCCTCCGCAGATTCTGCCGGGAAACAAGCCCGAGAGAAAGTTTCATGCCCGACATCGCTGCTGCATGAGGCTGAGGTGAGTGCCGTGTTATCTTCTGCTGCTGTGTTTTAGCTCAAAGGCTGACTCGTGGGGTTTTGTGCGCAACTTTACGACGTCTGTGTGACTGTTCAAAAGTGCTAATGTAGCTTACTTTGATATGTTCAGATAAGTGCACTGCAACAAGTGATATTTTGACAAGCTGTACACTGCAAAAAGACTAAATGGACTAGAAATCAGAATGTTAGTTTTAATTTAGCTTGATTTTTTGTTAAGCAAATTAGAATAAATTGTATAAGTTATGCAACGTATTTCACTCGTTTTAAGACATTTCTGGCTTTCACAGGAGATTTAAGATGGAAACTACTTCACCAGTGGTTTACTTATCTCATTGGTGAAGTATTTGGCTTGAAATCCAAACAGTTTCATTGAAATAAGGCGTAAATACATTGAAATAACTCAAATAATCTTGATCTATTGAGTAATGACACCTGGACAAATTAAAATGTTGAAAATCAAGATAAAATGTGATTTCAAGACGTCTTGAATTGTGAACATATTATCTCTGCAGATTTCACTTAAAAGTGAACCCACAGAACAAATCTCTTTGTAGGCTGCCAAAATTATGAAAATACATCATGTTTTACTGAATTAACTCTTGTTCCATCAATAGTGTCACTTTTCCAAGTCAAATCTGCTCAAATAAGGATAATAAGTTTTAATTCTAAAAAAAAAATACCTACCAAGATGTTAGTATTTGCAGTGTGGTCCAAGAAATGACTATAGTAATAGTTGGAGGTAAATAGTTTGGAATTTAAATAACAAACCACAAAAATGAGAGATCATATCTGAATGAGAAATAGATGAATCATAACAAAATAAACTATATTAGTGTGAGTGCTGTTTGGTGATTATTGGCTGAATGGATTGTCTGACCTTAGGTGTCAAACAGGGGTCATTAACTTGTATTTACTCAGGCATATTACACTGTTTATGTTTGTGGTATAGAATGGATTATAGAAAAGTATTACTTGCAATTAGTGCTTGTTGGAAACTGAGACGCTGCTTAATTGAAAGTTAGTTACTAAATCTCAACTTCTTAGTTAAATCGGGGTTAATGGCTAAACGTTAAGATTAAAGGAGACATATTATGTAAAATCAATTTTTTTGAGTTGGCAACCTTGTTCACTCATTATAGTTTACTCAAAGTTGTATTTGAATTGATTCATGCATATATTGCATTACCCTACTCGCTGATGCTAATCCCCGCTCATTTATTAAAAAAAAAAAGTAAAACATGTAGCTTTTTCAACATTTTCATATAGCTACTTTCCTTCAATAGGAACAAGTACAATCAATCTGTGCTTGTTATTGTTAAATCACAACAGAACGTCAATAGTCCTGTTTTTTTATGCCAATTTAAATACATTTTGTGATTCTACAGTGTCTGGGGGTATTACTAAATATGTAGAAAAACACAGTACGTCTCCTTGATTAATTGTCTTTTCATTTTGTTGTCATGTCAATATAAAATCTAGGCATGTAAACAATCAATCTAGACTTCTTTTTTTTCTAATATTTAATTCTGGATGAAATTTGTCAAATATAGTTTGTGATAATTCAGATGCTCTGTAGCTGTGTGTTGTGTAGGTTGATATGTATTTTGTTTATTTGTTTTTTGTTTTGTTTTTCATGGCTGGTGGAGATACACTGTCGATGCTGTTTGGCCGACAAATATGCAGGACAGCAGTGGAGTCTTGTTTTTTTATTTATTCTTTGTGGTTAAATGTTAAGATTCTATATGTGTGTTTTTCGGAGCATACTGGCCAGTAACTGATACGCTAAGCAGAGTCCGTTGTTATTTTATGCTTGTCGTGCGGCTTGTGCTTTCATTGTAGGCCTATCTGTCTGTTGTGCTTGTACACTGCTCAGCTGTTATTAGGCCCATTCTGTAGCTACTGTATATGTTGCATTTATGATAGGAGTTGTTCTCACACTATACACCTATAGCTTCGTGTTGTGCTTATGTTAGGGCTTGTGCTCCCAGTGTTGCCAGTAGGTTTTGAAATCATCAGGCTCAGACAGCCCAGGGTCGCTGGGCCACCCGGGAACAGCTGTTTCTTGTAACCTGACATACTTGAGGTGCCAATATCTTTTCCAAATGTGAGTTTCTCTTAGGACACCCACAAACAACATCCTCTGGCAGCGAGCAGGACAGCGAGAGGACGGGGATGGGCTAAATTTCTCTAAGGTTTGGGATTACAATGCTTGCTGTGTCGATGTCTTTGCCAAAAGTGGGTTTCTCTCGGGTCAGAAGTTCATTAAAGGTGAAAAGCTGAAGAGCATTTAAAGGTGCACTATGTAACGTTTCTGGTGGAGGGAATGACACTATTTTGTCTAAAAGAATTGTTATTGTCTAGAATTATTCTTTGCTATCACCAAGATTACACCATGTATATTTAATTATACCATGGAACATTCCAGGCTAAGCAGTAAAGGGGTTTTTTCTGTTTTGTCCACCATAAACAAACTTTCAAGCTCAGACATGTTAAAGATATAAAGATCCATAAAGGGGGACATATTGGACATTTCTGCTTAATTACCTTAACTTTTTCAGTTGTAACTTTGTATTCTGTGTCTTTTCCACTAGAATATTGTAGATGCAGTACTTTATGAAAAAATTAGACCACTACTGTACTGTCTCAATTGAATAATAAAGTATTTTAGTCGTCATTAGAAGCCAAAAGCAGTGCAAGGATTGGCTGTGGTTGGGTGGCCCACTCCAGTTTAGATTTCATGTCACGCCATTGCAAACAAAAACGATAGTGTATAAATGTGTGTAATATAGTCACATTGTGTATCGAGCAGTCACATTGTGAAAGCTTGGAAGTAGTCAGGCAGAATGAAATATTTACTTCCTGTAATGCTGTAGAAAAATCAGGTATTCCAACTTTAATACAGTTTGAGTATTGTCACTGTGCTAAAACATATCGGGCTACTTTGGTCATTAATCAAAACATTTTACATTAGATTTGTTCTAATGCTGTACCAGTTATGTGGTTATGTAGGAACACCATTTACACTTTCTTAAGTAACTGCTGCCAAAAATGAATTAAATGAAAATAGATTTAAATACATTGACTTTCTCAGCTGAACAGATGTTTGGCAGCTAAAATGAATTTTGTTCAAATTATTTTTTCGTTTTAATACAAAACTGAATTGGTCTAGTGACTAATAGAATTAGATATTTCATCTCAATGTTATTGTTATGTTACTTATCTTGCCCACGATCTGACCTTATCACTGCATTCTCGTATGTGAACACAACCTATTAAAGTCTAGCCTCTGTGGTAATAAGTATAATCTAGTTATTGCAGCAGTTAGAGCCTTTTTACCAATGTGTAGATGGAGATTAGGAGCAGGTCTTAATGCAGTGGATGTGTAGAGACTAAAGAGCGTCAACACTGCGCTGAATGGACTGAGCAAAGCCTTATTTCTTCCACAGTGACAGTGAGAAGTGTTGAGCACACAGACACACACATTGTTTACTCAGGCTCTCACAGAGAAAAAGAGCATCATATGAGGAGCATTTATCAAACTGATCCAACACTTTCCATGTAAAGCCGAGGTATGCACAGAAATGACTAATGAGCCGTGTTATGGCCATGCATCTGTTTAAGTGCTTTTGTCAATTGTGAGGATTCTATTGGCATGTATTGGCAAATAGTGGTGGGATTGACCAATAGGAAAAAGTCAGTTGTTTAGTACGTTATTAATATTGTGTAAAGAAAAATTTAAAAAGGCAATGCAATTTCAGTTAATAATGATTAGCTGTAATGACATCACAACATTTGGCAGCTAATATGACTTAAATGCAATGTTGTTGATTTTTTTCTTGTTGTAGTATTACAAAAAGTGAATGACTTTAATGGCGAAGTTCAGCGTTATTAAAAATAGAACGCTATATTAAAGTTATACAGTCTTTACCTACTGTTATGTTTAGACATTGTGTGACTGTGAGATTATCCTATTACATTTGTATTTGTAAACTGATTCATTTAAATGCATGCACTCTTTCTTCATAAAATCTTCATAACATTAAGCTTCCACAGATGTCTGAGAATTATAATTCTTTAGATTGTCTGTGTAATTTGCTAAATTACACAAATAATTACTTGAGTTAACGAGATTGCAATACTAACATCTAGGCATGTAAACTATCAGTCAGTCAATTACTAATATCCACGGAAGACAGTAACTAGTTGCTTTGTAATTACATTACTCTCAACACTGATTATCACATTCTGCTAACAATTTAAGTTATTAGTAACCATTGAATATCATCATTAACTACAGTATGTTTAGGTCTTGGAACTTTAACAACTAGAAAATTAACATAGAAGAATTCAGGGTTTTTTTTTCTGTTAGTATTTTGAGAACCAAATATACTTGTGTGAAAGGTTTGAGAACCACTGGTCTAAACCACAAGAACAGTCAGGGTAAGACCTAGACCTTTCTTCATTATTTCCATTCTTTGCTTGTATCTTAAAAGCTGCATTCCTATTGGTTCTCTCAGTGGCACGAGTAGAGAGTTTGGGAAAGAAGAAAATTCTCTTGTCCATTGGTGAGGTGTGAAAGACTCTGCAGGGTGCTTCCGTGCTCTGGCTTGGCTGTTTAAAGTGTGTTAAGGCCAAAAGGCTTCTAACAGGAATTCTTCTTAACCAAATAGAGCAGAGAGGGAGGTCCCAGTGTGATTGTATCTGTAGAACCCATATCAGCAGTGATAAGATGAATACAGTACAGGGAAATGTCCTGTGTGGGCTCAGGAAACAAAAAGATATGATGTATTTGATTGGTACTTGACATGATGCGTTACAAGCAGTGGTGTCAGAGTAGAAATCAGGATTCATTGATTATAAATAATAATAATCTATGGCCTTAGACTTTTGTAATATGCCCCACAGGCTTTTCAAACCCTCTCAAATGCAACACTTGAGTCATTTTTCACACACTTCACATTCAGGGATTAGATCGGCCCAAAAATCCAACCTAACCTGGGCCCAGTTTGCACACGTACTGTCCAAACCACATCTGTGCTTTAGTCATTCTCTGTCTGCCCGAATTGAGCCCGAGCCAAGCCCGTCCATCAAAAAACTGAGATGTATGCGTTCAGATTAAGAGTGGACTTTAAATGACAGAATAGGCACATTAGTACTTGATGTGTTGTTTACATGTTAGTGTTTTACATTTGTCTCTTCAGACATATCAATGTGTTCTGCAAAATTACAATCTGAATTCTATCTTTTTCATAAGGTGGCGATTCATGAAAAGACATTTGGTTAGTTACATTTTGTTGTCTTGTTTTTGCTGGTCATTGTCTTTCAAAAATATATGAACATATGCTGACTGAATTTAAAGTGAATCTAAACCCTAAAACTACTTTTTTTTTGGTTGTCAAGCTGTGGTGTTTAAATTGCATTGCTTTTTTTTGGCCTTTTAGTGCAAGTTAGCAAGTTTCAGGTCAAAATAGTCACAAACCTCCCGTGTCTCGCTGCAAAGGCTCATGTCAGTTCTAGACTCTACGTGACATCAGTGTGTACTACCCACTCAAAACTGTGCATTATTTGCAAATACCTGCTGTCAATCCAATCACACTGCTGCTCTCTTCTCCAAGCCCCACATTTGTGGATGGAGTTTAGGGAATGAGCTTCACTTTAAAAGTGTTTGCCTGGAAACTCAGACAATATGTCGAAAAAATATATTGTCTGGCCACCGTGTCCCTCTTTTGAATTTTTTGTGGGCATGAATGACAGATTAATTAGTCATTCATCGTCTCCCGTATGAAAACCAACTTGGCTGCTTTTGATGAAACAAATACATGGAAAGATATTGAAAAAATATCATGTGGAACTGGAAAACTGCAATCTGCAAAATTAATGAGCAAAGCAAAAACGATTTCAATGTGAGATGAGTGAAGTTAGATTTCAGTCTAAATAACAGACGACCAATCAGATCCTTTGTTACATCAGCTTACGCAAAGAAACAAATCTGATAGACCGGTCTGTTCTGGAATTGATCTGTAACTCTGGCTTAGGGAGTGGTGACCAGACACGCTCTTCCCAGTGTGCTGAAGCGTTGGCTCTGGATCCCAGCAAGTACTGAGTAACATTTGTTGTCTCTGCTTGTTTTTTAAGCCATTTCTTTTCACTCATGAATTTTTTCACACAAAACTTTAGCATCGCCACAGAAAAATACAACACAAACAATTTATGTTTGTGCTGTATTGTTAAACTCTATTATTATAACTAATACCATGTAGACCTGAGAAATTGTTCTTTGAAACGGCCCAAATAAATAGAGGATTTGCAGAGAAGAAAAAAAAGATGATAATAAGATAATAAGTTTTGACCTTTGACACACTACTTTTCTGTTTTCTTTACCTCCACATCATAATATTGTATGCATAGGCCATAATGAAAACCCCACCCCACATATTTATATAGATTATGTCAGACCTGGGCCACATTCAGATCACATGATGTCGGCAGCAGCAACAAGTGTGTGTGTTTTTGTCCAGATTCCATTTTGGGCCGCTCAGCAAGAAACCAGTGTCACGTGACACTCTGCAATCCTCCGCTGACCCCCTCCCACCTTAGACCCCCCCTCCCTCCACCTCGGACCACCCTCACTGGGATCACAGCCCCTCAATCAGACCCTTTCACACTCACTGAACCTGAAACAATCAGGGTTTAATAGCAGCTGTCTGTCTGTGCCGGCCTTGGCTCGCAACAAGAGGAGCGGGACAGGGATGGGACTGGGACAGGGACTGGACTGAGGATGCTCCAAGGGACACACTTTTTAGCCCAAATCTCCTTTTTCTGCTCTTATACTCGTGTTTTACTGCGGTTTTCAGATGGGCCACCGTTGGAGGGATTGGTATTCAAAGGTTATTTTGGGTTCACTGGACCGAGATGGTGCTGTTTTCTCACTATTGTGCCACTCTGTGTCGATCTGTTCAACATTTAAAGATCTATTGTGTTTCTGTGAAGGGTGAATGATAAATATGAGCTCATCTTGGGGACAATTTACTTTGTTGGTAAAATTTTCAAATTATATTTTACCACACACTTTATGAACCTGGGACTGTGACATCACACAAAAGTTAGGTTAAGGTTTAGATGAAGGTTCATTAGAACAATTTACATTAAGCACAATGGCAGAGATGCTTGTACTAGATTCTAGCTTTACAGCTAATTTTTATCTGTAGTCCTGGGGAGGGTAGAGGAGTTTTTAGTGGTAAGGGAAAGAGAAGCACCTGGAGGAAGCCTGTGCAGACACGGGGAGAACATGCAAACTCCACAAAGAAAGGACCTGGGCAACCTGGGAGTCGATTCTTCTTCCTGTACTTGATGCAATTATATCTGGGCTGTAGCCAATACATTTTCACAAGCTTTGAACCCTTGAGTAAACATTTTTCTCACATTTGGATGACTCCCTCAACCAAATTGTCCTCTTGTGTCCTTCGACAAGTCAAGTTATCTATGCTTTGTATGACAGTCACATGAAGTCTCCAGTTCAAAAGCTACAAGTACATCACCATGAAGCAGAAAACAAAAGTAGCAGCAACAACAAGCAATATAAATAATCTCCATGTCATTTATTTGTTTTTTTTTTCTATTCATTTGTAGTAGTAATTAAAATACTAATTCTTTTCTGTCCATTCTCCTGATGTGTGAGTGAACCTGTAATGATGCTAAAGCAGGCTGGGGAGGGGTTCTTACTAAGTAGTGGGCTGACACCAGAGGCCAAAGGCATTAAGACTTGAATTGAGTCAGTCAAAGGGCAAACATAATGAGAGGAAAATGTTGCAGTCATGGGAAAATCTGCTAAGTCACTTTACACTTATATATATTTTAACACGTACAGTTAGACACATTTTTGGATCAAATCCCTAAAGATTAGTTTATTGTTATTTGGCTGTTAAATTGAGTGGCTTTTTAGGCTCATGCTAGTGAACTGCTGCTTGACTAGTCTATGGAATAAATAATCACTGTAATTGAAATAATAATTGAAATCATAAGTATGCTAACGATTAAGACAGCAAACCATAGCGCTCCTTAGATGCAGAAAATGAACAGATAAACAAAATAGGAGACTTGGACTGGGATATAACGATATATCGTATAATGAGATTTTTCTGGTCAAGATAAATTTGGCCATATCGTACATTGAGATTCTATGATCATGTGTAAATAGAACTAATAAAACTAATGAAAAGTGGTTATAGAAAAGTTTAGAAAAAAAACATTTAATCTGTTGTACAAAAGTTACTGAAGTGTACGGAAATTATTTGATTAAACTTATAGTTCTACTTACATTACTCAGACACGGCTTAGAAAAAGTAATTTAAAAAATATCAAGATTTACATTTTTGTCCATATCGCCCAGGCCTTAAACGGTGTTTAAGTTTTAATTTTTTTATTCGAAAAGCAAAGCATAATAGGAAAATAAATAGGTAAAGTTTTTTTTAAGGACAATGTACAATTACATTAGGCAATAAGCACAATGGCAGAGATGCTTGTACCAGATTGTAGCTTACAGCTAATTTACATCTGTGGTCCTGGGGAGGCAAGAATAAGCATATAAATTTCACTGAACTAGTTGTAAATGTGGTCTACAAGTAGGAAAGCACTATCACCAAGCTATTATCAAGCTACTTTTCCACTCAGCAAACACCTTCATAAGTTATTGTTAATAATCTTCACTATTACTTAATTACACAGTTTTTAGATAAGAGCAAAAATCATAATTTACATCAATATTTGATAAATTGCATAGCCCTATGCTAGTGTGAAATTCTAACCCAGAACTTCTGCTTTGCTATGGGCAGCTTTTTTTTTTAATAGTGAATTTAACTTTCAATATGAATCAATCAAGTCCACGTCATTCTCTGATCCCAAAATTGATTATTAAAATTCATCCCATTTAGAGCTATTTCCAGTTTGAAAAATCAATAATTATATGGCAATTGACAATTTAGTGACAATTTATTTAAAAGTGCAGCATGTGCAGCCTACAATCACAACAAAACTGTTTTTGAAATAACTTTTTTTAATGCTTTAATCATACTAATTGTGTTTCTAGCTATGACCACACTTTAAAAAATACATAGATGCATATGCACAAAACCTATAAATTGAAAATTGAAGAACAGGTGTCTTTGCATAAGTATCAGTGCTTTTTTATGTGCATGTGCAGCAGTTAGGACAACACCAACGTTGAAACTGTTTATGTTTCTAATCATTGAATATGATATTATACTTATAACAGTGACTGCATGCTTATGAGATTGTCAGTTCATATACATTTCACAAACGGAGATGGCTGAAATATGAGCAGAACAGAATTCTATTGTTAAAATGTATTTACAAATCTAAACCCAATCAATACAGTTAAATCACATACATATTTCCCAAAAGTGCGTCTCTAGCTTCTATCATCTCTGTGCCTGACCCACAAGATACAAACTACTTCTGCTTATTACTACTTGTCAACATGTAAAAAGCCTCTCAAACCTAAGCCATAAATCAGCCCTTTGCTATTTTGGCTCTTTCTAAAAGCCATTGCCCAAACCGACACATAACTCAATTCATGAAAGTAAGTACTAATTTCTGAATGCAACCAAGCCCATCTTCTTCAGCAGCCTTTTCACTTTGAGTATTTTACCTGGAAGACTTTGTAACCTGTGTGAGAATATGAAACAACGTGTGCAGTAGCTCATGACTCAGAGTGCGTCCGGTCGTCAGGCAGAAAGCGGCGTGGGGGCGGTGTTTATTATTGCAGACCGTTGCCGTGGTTACAGTGCATTTGGTCGCTGCCATCATCGTCGGTGTAATTACGACACAAGGCTTACAGTTTGACTCTCGCTGGTGTTCAGAAATGTCAGCTGACGGAAGCAGAGACGTGGCTCTGTAATTGTTCTTTATGATGTAACGAACGAATGATAGATTGCCGCACAAATGCATCTACTGCTTTACAATAGGCTCATGTGACAGCCCGACAGTCTATAAGGTATATTTATTAGATAAGCAGCTAAAATAAATATTGTTCAGATGCAGTTGTTTGTTGTAATACAATTTTGCAATGTGAACACAACCACAGGATAATACTTAGCTGGTTTTCACACTGCAAACACAATTTAGGTTTTAAATCTGAAAACTTCCTCTCATAAATCCTGCGACACATGGTTTATATTAATAGTAGAGCTGTGCGATATTGACAAAAATAAATATCTCGATAATTTTTTGGTATATTTCGATTACGATATTCAGGCGATAATATGTCAATCCAACAAAAAAAATCCCAAACATGTCTTTACACAAAGTTTAATGATCAAACATGAATGTATTGAACTATGATTGGTCGAATAAAAACACACTCTCCTTTTTCAAAACTTATATATTCTTACTTATATACTTATATATTCAGCCTAAATAATCATTCGCTCAGAAAAAATGCAGGTAAACAAGGTTTTTAAATGTAAAAAAAAATGTGTAATAATTCTGTAAAATACTTCTTATACCAATTTGGCTGACACCACGGAGTTTTTAATTGACTAAATGATGTTAAAGCAAAAAAAAAAAATGAAAGGAAATCTTGGCTTTTCAATGCTATTTTTAGTATTTTCACGTATTATTTTATTTTACTACACGATACACTCGATATTCAATTTTTACATATCTTCAAAACAACGTTCACGATATTATCTAAAATTCGATATATCGCCCAGCTCTAATTAATAGTATTCATTTTAGTTGCAATCAACGTCAATAAACAACAACGGGAAACAGCGCAAGCACAGCCAATCAGAGCGCAGCATTCAGTTCCTGATTTGAACTAACATTCTTTATTATTCAGTTCAGACAGTCCTCAGTGGTCTAATTTTTTCAGAAGGTAAGGTAAGTTAATGTTTATTAAGGACAATGTACAATTACATTAAGCACAATGGCAGAGATGCTTGTACCAGATTCTAGCTTACAGCTAATTTCCATCTGTAGTCCTGAGGAGGGGAGAGGGGAAGCACATTGGGGAAGCACATAAAATTGTCATTTTGACAATTTTAAAACACATTATTGGTGGAGAATGGCCCAATAATAGAAGAAGAACCATAAACTTTCTGTTGAAAATACAGAATTAATTAGCCCCCTTAGTTGCAGTTTACCATTCCAAGTTATGTTATTATTGTTGAAAAATAGCTATTAGGGATGTACCAGAATGATTAGTTACAGTACCAATTCCGATACTTTAACTTTAATTATCTGCCAAAATGTGATATTAACTGATACTAGTATAGGCACAGAAATATCTTTTTTCTTATCAAAATATAAGTTTGTCATAGTTTGGTCATAGTGTTGTAGTGCAAGTCACAATCTAACATAATCTGAATAAAATGTCACAACATTATTAGGGTTAGGGTCAGGGTTCTGGATCAACACCAGCCAGTAAATTAATGACATAATGTCAGCCGAACAACTGTCATGGAGCAGATAACTGATCAAGAAAAATTTTCCGGATCAGCACCGATATTCCGGCCTAGTATCAGGTCGGAGGCTATATAAGCCTTCTGCATCTTATTATGCTTCACCTAAAAGCACTTTAGTCTGTGGAAGTGTAGGCCTAGGGAATAGGTGTTGGGGAAAACAGGACTTCTGAGCACAAGATCTCAAATGCAGGATAAAACAGGATTAATTGATTCAATCACTCAACCTTTAATTATATAGACCTTTACAACACAAAAAGTGACCACAGTGCTTCCCAATAAAACACAATAAAATGCAAAATACAGTATATATTAATATACAGTAACAGTAAAACAAGAGATACAAAATAGACATGTTACTGCATTACTGAATGATACTGATTCATAGACCCAATAATATTCTTATGCGATTCCAGAGGAAAAGTCAGAAATGAAAGCCACGCAGTAGATTTTAGTTGCATGTTTTCTAGGAGAAGATAAGCTCCTGCCCTGGTTAAAGCTGGCAGATGTTCCAGGAGTGGTCCACATACCACACATTACCACAGTAAACCAGGCCTGAGCTCCAGTATGAAGCATATGAAAGCTCAGCACTTGTGAAATGTTTGACAAGAGAACATTTGGGAAATTTCTACACACATGAAGTTTGAAGTTTTAAAATCTCATTTATCAAGCTGCTGCTCATGTGCTAAACAAAAACAGTGAAAAATGATAAGAGGAGAAAAATCACATCATCTCACCCAGACTGAAATAGAACGCAGCACATTTGCTGATTTAAATAATAGTTTAAGTAGCTAAGTTTTATTTCAATAGCAATTTTACAGATTTCAAAACCAAAGTACTTTATAAGGGGGTAGGCTGAATTACACAAAAGAGAATTTAGGTTTAAGGTCCTGAAAGATCGCCGCCAATATCTGGTCCCTTCAGATGTAATACTTCTTTTTGCTGTGCTCATTGTTATGAATGTCAAGATTATAAGTTAATTGGTAAATGTGATGATTCAAGTAACAATATAAGACCTAAAAATGATAATTGTGACTAGGGATAACAATCAAGAACCGGTTCCACTTTTAGCAAACCATCAGAATCATATGTCTCTGCTTTAAATATATTGATGCTGTTTTGAGTCGCTGAATATATGTTTCAGATCAAGCCCTTTTGTATTCAGACAGTAAGCCATCCACACCAGAGTTCATTAGCAATCAGACCGAGACGACCTATTCAAGCAGCTAATGTTCCAATTGTTTGATGCGGATCAGAGTTCATGCGGCTTTACACCTGAACTTTATGGACTTTCCGATGAAACAAACACTGGACGGTTTTAATCAAAGCAAATTAGTAAATGTAAATAACACAACTAAGTTTAACACTGTTTACATGAGTCACATTTTTTCTTACTTAACTAATGTGAAAGCCTTAAATTTTTTTTTAACCATAATTTGTTTAGAAGTACTTTTCACAACCTTTGCAGTCACAGTAAAGTTAACAACAACATGTGATTCAATTTGTAGATTTGAAGACTTTGAGACTGTTTTGTTGTTGGCTTAGAACATGTTTTTTGTTTTGGTAATAGATCAGTAGTTGCTTGTATGATACTGTAACCAGGATCATTTGAAACAATTGCTGGGCCAAACCCCGCTGCCCACAGTGACATAGTTGTTTCAGAATGCTTGTTTATGAGAATAGATGCAGTGGTCAGCCTTTGGGAGCCACCGGCACACACACATACACATTAGATGCTATGATTCTTTTGTTCTCCTGCAGTTTTTCTCTTCTTTCATTCACATCCAGTTGGTGCCTCAGTGTCTCCTTAGTCTTTTTCTGCATTTATGTTGGGTGTGCTGTATGTGTGCGTCGTGTGGATGCATTTATCGTAATTTCTGGCCTATAAGCTGCTACTTTTTTCTCAACCTTTGTCGCTGGGGCTTATAAGGCCATGCAGCAAAATTATAGATTCTCATAGACTTTCTATTAACAAGTGCGGGTGATATATGTACTTTATCATTTTTCTTACTTAAATCTAGTGAGTGCGGCTTATATTCAGGTGCGCTCAATAGGGCAGAAATTACCCTAATTTCAAATTAAATCTTTGAACAAAGGGAAGCTCAATACTCAACTAGGGATACAACCTCAAAGTTTATTATTCCCAAGACAAAATATCACTATTTAGCAATTTCTTTCCGATTACAATTTCCCCGATCAAACAACTGTGTAATTGTTCAGTTCATTTCATTCTCGATGTTTAAAACATCACTTTTTATGTTGCTTCATCAAACACTTAAATGCATTAATTTTACTATAGATTGTATTTAAAAATTTTGTTTTGCTTCTTAAATTGTAAATAGTAATTGTAAAAAAAATAACAAATTTACTTTCCTCTATTAAAAAAAAGAAAAACTATAAATGATGCCAAAAAATGGCTTAAAAAAAGATGTTTGTACAATTATACTGTATTGTGGCTTGAATAATCACAATTCATGCTTAACCTAATGTTATGTGAGGGCCTGAAAATAGCTTTTTAAACTGTCAAAACTCAGTTAACTTGTTTGAAAGTTGTTCAGACAGATGGTGTGCTGCCACAATTTCGATTTTGTTCGATTTTGTTAGTTTTACTTTTTTTTCTTTTTTTTTACTTTAAGACACAAAATAAACCATATCAAATTATGTTTGAAACAAAGCCACTGTGAGACAGAACTTGTATTTTTATCAACATTTGAACATCAGTTGTTAACACAACATAATAAAGCACATTCAGTCAGGTCTTGCACAAGTTCACACTTTGTTTCTTCAAACACTGTGGCTTTTATTGTATTATTCTTTGTATTAAACAACTACAGAGTGTGAGTGTTTAAGTCAGTGGCTGCATGGGAAAAACTGATCGATTCTGGCCTTTCGATTCAATCGCTGCAAACTTTGATCATTCAAGTTTTTGATAAATTTTCCATCCCAATTCTGGGTCAACATTAGCCGCTATAACGCTTATTATGTCCAGTTAAAGGCACAACCTGGATATGGCTGAACCAGAATCATGATGAACAATACCTGATCCAGCAAAATTTCCTGGATCAGCACAGATATTCAATTTCAGTATCACAAAATATTGCATCATGTTGTCGTTTAAATATTTGTAATTGATGTAAAATGCAGTCACTATTGAAAATCAAGTCTATTCTTTAATATTAAAATTGGGTTTGAATTACATGGTGACGACTTCTCTAGTGTGTAGTGTACGGGAGCCGTGTGTCACATGTGAGCGCTGGAGAGGCCGGCTCATGCCACGTTAGCCAGATCAGATGCCATAACAGGAAGTGGGCACATGCACACTGACACACGGACATGACTTATTACAGTTGAGGGCCAAATGCAGGCTTCCTCGTCACTGATATCCTGACACCAATATCTGCGTGGGGTCAAAGGTAACAGCGCCTCTGTCACATCGAGCCAATTTACAACCTGTGTTTGTCAGGGCGTCTGTGAACGACACAGGGACATGCATTTAGCTTTAGCTTTAGATACTAATATATGTAAAATCCACTTTTTTCACCATGTTCTAACAGTGTCCTCTCATCATTAGTTTATTCAGTTGTTTTTGGATTGATGATTATGCATGTTTGAGTAATCTTCTATTGTTCTACAGCCGGTGCTCGAGTGCTCAGAAAGGTCCTGTTTGCAAAGTACTACTTGTCCTTGCCCTCTTGTCTGTTTACTAAATAGATTGCAAAAAACATAAAATGTCGCCTTTAAAAGTTTGTATACACTAAAGTCATGACCATGAAATAAGTACAGAAAACTAACTAACTGCTTTACACAGACATCTAGTTGCTTAATCAATGATTAAATTTCATTCATCATATTACAGACAGTCTGTTATATCTCTGTTGCACACTGATTTCAAATAAGAATCACATTGAGAGTAGATGTTCTTGTAAGACTTGGCGATTTTCACTTATTGCAGCCGTTTAAGGTTACACAGAGCTACTAACATTTCAGACTGGATTCTTGATCACAGTATTGCAAAAGACTGTTTTTAGGTTAGTTTTAGACATATATAGATTGATATGTTTAGCTCTAAAGTATAATATACCTTTCTTTATTAAACGGTGTAGTCTGATGAAGCTCAAAATCATTGTAAAGTGCTCTGAAAATGTTACTGTTTTCATGTTAAAGGTAGGTTAGCTGATTTTTACACTGCAAACACAATTTACGTTTTAAATCTGACACTTCCTTTGACACATGGTCTTTTTTTGGTTTTATTTATGGTTTAAAAACAACTTCTTACAAACAAGCCAGAGATGTCATGAGAACTAAAATTCTTTGTTATTCAGACAGTAGTGGTCTAATTTTTTCACAAAGTGCTGCGTTTATCATTTTCTTTTTAGTGGAAAGGCAAAGATTACTAATTCATAACTAAAAAAGTTAAGTTCCCCAACTTTAGAGTGTAATAAAAATATAATTTTTTTTACCCTAACTGTAATTGCTAGAATCAGTCTTTAGATATTAGTATTCATTATTTGTTTATTTAGCTATGCTTTGAATGCTTTCATTCTGCCCCTCAAAAACACAGAGATTCTTAATCCAAAATTTTAAACCAAATAATATTATTAAATAATAAAAATTGTCAATTGATGAAAAATGTTTCAAAGAAATCGTTTTTCGTCTTGGTCATTCTTGTTTTCTGATCAACATTTTTCTTTCCTTCAAAGCTGCTTATCTAACCTGAAGATCATTTTGTCCTGCTTATTCAATATCTTGCTTTAATCAAAATACGAACATATTTGTCAGTAAATTGCTGCAACTTCTAGTGAGCAAAACTTCACCAAACTTCATGCATCTACTTCACGTTAGACAAATAATATTCCTGGCTGCCGGTGAGAAAGAGCTTTGAATTTTCATTACTGGTGGAATTCGGTTGGAAAAAGTTGAGCAGAGTGAGTAAAAGTGTGCGGCACAGACCGTAGCAGTGTGTGAGCCGAGACATCCAGATTGTTTTAAATCCACAGCCTCTCAAATTTATGCCCATGGGCTGCTTCTTGGGTGGGCTGCAGAGGGAGGGGGGAGGAGTGGGCGGTGCTGCGGGGAGGGAGGGGGGACGAGGGCGGGACTGTGCAGGGGAAAGTTGCCGATTTCAGTCTGCTTTTCCTGCTGGAACACATTTACTGCTCCTGCCCTGCCCTGACGCAGCTCCACTAGCCACCATTTACACTAGCCACGCTTTACTAAGGATTGGAAAGCAATTACTAATCAATACTAAGACTAGTATTAATCCATTAAAATAAGATAAAAAATGACAAATGTCCAGATAAACATTTGTTTTTCTATTAAAAGCATTATCAGTGTCTACCTATATGTACATTCAGACAATATTTATTTAAGATGCCCAACATTTGTGTTTAAGACCTTACCTGTTTAACCTTGGTAGAACTGCCCTCTCTCATCATTAGCTTTCTCAAAGTTTTATTAAGAGTGATTCCTGCATGTTTGAGTAATCTTGTATTGTCCTGCAGCTGATGATTGAGAAAAGCTCTGTCCTCACCTACCACTTATCCCCGCCCACCTGTTTGTATTTATTTCTGATTATTCAAAAATTCAGATTCAAGTAAAGAATATATGGTTGAAAACAGTCACATTGCCATTAAAAAAAATAAATTATATATTTTAAATCCTGTACAGTAAATCTTACGATGAAGAATCGGAGTTTATCTATTTATTTCTAAGCTGTTTTACATCAATTTTGTGTTTGCATCAAAATACTGATCTAGTACGCATATAATAGTTTATTCCTAAATACATACAAAAAAATGCAAAAATTGCTGGTCTCCTTTAATTATTATTGCCCATATCGTTGCAATGTCACTTGAATGCAATCTTGTATGTATCTGAAGCTTGAATGATCAAAACAAGTTTAAAACTACATTAATTAATAAAAATCAGCTATTTTTCTATTGAAATGTCTGTTTTTTGTCAAGAAATATTGACATTTGATAACACTGTGCTTAGGGCTGGGCGACATTGACAAAAAGTATATCTCGATATCTTTATAATTACATTTTTCAAGTGATTTTTTTTCTAAACCTATCACTGCTTATTATTACAAGTTTGGGCATTAATCGAAGATAGCTCTCCAGCTAATCCTCACGTGGTTTGGAGAAAAGTCAGATTATTTGATGTCTTTGGGTAAATGGATAAATCATGAACTGACTTGTCCACAATTTTGTAGATGTTTTGGCAAAATTTAGCCTTTATAAAGTCTGGGTTAAAATCTGGTGCTATGTGCTACGTTCTCATTGAATCATTTTATGCAGTTGTGTGAAAAATTAACTTGAATTATCTTTTAAACCTGTAGGTCAATGTTTCAGTGTTCTGTCATCATTAGCCCACTTAGTTGTAGTTGGATATCTGAAAATTAAACTGCAACTGTTCTAAAATATCATATGTTATAATGAACAAACTGTGAAATGATAATCTACATATGTTTTATTTAAATACTACAGACTCGAAGACAAGCGTCATACTTCTTCTTTAAACGTTCATCTGCTAAGCTCTTGACCATCCCGCTCCAGCACACATCACATCGGTGTGTTCTTCTCTGTGCGCTGTCCTACTTCAGGCTCTGCTGGCCTGGCGTTAGTTGAAAACAGGGAGGTTTCCGGTGGAACAGTGCGGTCCTCAGAGGGATGACATCAGCAGCATGTAAAACAGCTCCACACTGTCAGACTTTAGAGGTTCTTTTGGAGTGATAATCCACTGATGCTCACATGTCCACACTCGCACTCACACAGCAAGCAGCAAACGGATTACAATACTTGTTTTAGAGCACTCTCATTTAGAAGTTTAGAGTATTTTTGTACACACACGATTTAGGATTGTGAATGTTGGTTGAAGAAGTGCACAAGTTAATATTGAGCATAGGCCTATTATTTGGTAGCATTTTGCTTACTGGTCGCAGAGACAGACTGAGAAAAAAGTAAAAATCAAGCTCCCATTAAAATAGACTGTTGCTGTTTTATGTCAATGACTGTGTTCATTGGCGCTTGGAGGAGTTTTGCATTTAGCAGCTAGCTTCAGCGTGTGTCCGTCTAACCGTGAGCCATTCTGACCAATTAAAGCAGAGTTTGCTAGAGTGAGGAAACTGAGCTGAAGCTAATGATTCAATTTTTTTGTTTTTTGTGAAACTGAAGACCTTTAAACCAGACAAAAAAGTTCATTATCTAAAACTGATTTGTCACAAAATTTGACTTTTTTTTAAATCTGTACATGAGCCAAGCACAAGCAGTTTATAACATTCATAACATAACATAACATTGGAGAATTTTTTTTGTTGCAAAACCATTGGACTTGCCACTAGTACAACTTGCAGAGCTATTAATCCAGCAATGTCCTATCCAGATGTATTAAAAGATTTATTGTAACTAGAATTTTATGTGCACATACATAAAGAAATTACTAAAATATTACCTTATAAAATTAAAAGGGCATAAAAATGATTTAGTACAGATTTTCATGTTTGTAGGGAGACATTTTTTTATTAGCTAGCCCTACTCTTATTTTCTTCCTGCGTCTGACTGCTAATTCCTTCTGAAGGTATTATGGTTATTGGCGTCCTTGTAAACCATAAAGTCTTTATTTACAAGAGAAGAACGTCTGGTGGTAGCGGAGCTGACCCTGCAGTGAAGGAGCAACATGAGTGCATTTGAGTGTGAGCAGACCCAGGGGACGTGTGCCTGTGTGTGGACCACTCACCACTGTACAGACCCTCCTGAGCCCTCCTCACCACTGTACAGACCCTCCTCACCACTGTACATACCCCTCCATCACTGTACAACCCTCTCATCATGTACAGACCCCTCCTCATCACTGTACAGACCCCTCCTCATCACTGTACAGACCCCTCCTCATCACTGTACAGACCCTCCTGAGCCCTCCTCATCACTACAGACCCCTCCTCATCACTGTACAGACCTCTCCTCCTCATCGCTGTACAGACCCCTCCTCACACTGTACAGACCCTCCTGAGCCCTCCTCATCACTGTACAGACCCCTCCTCACCACTGTACAGACCCCTCCTCACCACTGTACATACCCCTCCTCATCACTGTACAGACCCCTCCTCATCACTGTACAGACCCCTCCTCATCGCTGTACAGACTTCTCCTCATCAATGTACAGACCCCTCCTCATCACTGTTTAGACCCCTCCTCATCACTGTACAGACCCCTGCTACTGTGATGTAATTGTGGCCATTAATTACAGGAGGTGAGGCATCATTTCCTGTGCCCCAATAACAGACCAGTGCAGAGGGTCTACTAGCTAATGTACTTTAACTTAGACATAGACTATCAAACTTATTCTATTTATATCAATCAATAAAACTTTATTCATCACTTTAAACAAAGTCAACCAAAGTGCTTTACACTAAATAGACTGTGATTATGATGTCAGACTAAATGTTTGTGTTAGGAATGCAGCTGTCCAGCCTTTGCAGTCTCAATACCAGTTTTGATAATGCTTTATGTTTCGATACCCAGAATCAACAGATACCGGTAGATGGACTGAAATACCATTCATCGAATTTTATGTGACATTTTGGGTCGACATCAGAGTGTAATTACCGCAATTTTCGCCCTATTGAGCGCACCTGAATATAAGCCGCACCAACTAGATTTAAATAAGAAAATCAAAAAAGTGCATACATAGGCCGCACTTATTAATAGTAAGTCTATGAGAATCTATAATTTTGCTGCATTGCCTTATAAGCCGCAGAGTTCAACGTTTCTGAAAAAAGTAGCGGCTTATAGGCCAGAAATTACGGTAAGTCTCATTATGTCCAAATAAATGCACCACCAGGATACTGGCTGAACCAATATTATGTGAGAACTGGTATCAAAGTTTCATTGATTTGCACCGATATCCAATCAACAATATCATACAGCTTATGCGAGAGAAATTCTCATTTAATGTATGGCAAACACAGACATTTGCCCACTCGCACATCTGTGGCATTTTGCTAGGTGCTGAAACTGAACATGAAAAGTGTCCTTTTATTGTGGCCAGCATATAATGCCTCTTTCACATCGGAGAGCAAAATTGTGTATATGAGTGATAACTAGTTTTTGAAGAGTGAGTCTTGGCGTTCCAGCAGGTTGCAAAACGCTTAGTTTGACCATGAAAGCACACCAAGTTAGTAAAAATAACTATAACTTACCTGAACTTTCTCACTTCTCCTCCTCGATGTCCTCTCTGTACTCATGAAATGTAGCAGATGCAAATTTTGACGCAAATTCACTGGATACTTTAAGGTTTACATTACATAATATGTAAACCTGACGCCTGGATGTGTTAACAGCAGATACATTGGATACCAGTAGCTGCGCGCATCTGAATCCCACTGTGTAGAAAAAAAATATTTTAATGAATCATGGACAGGATTAAGCATTTTGACATTCTAGCAGCATTTATTCTTTGTCAAGGTTCTGTCAAAATTGCAACATGTGACCATCTTGATGTCATGTGGTACAGAAAATTTGACCATACACTTAAAAAATATGAATTAAGGGAAAAATCAGAAACGTGATCACACAAAAACACATAGGTAACAAACATCATACACTCAGAACACATTCACTGTATTACACAATAAGAATGTCGGAGTAATTGATGCATGCGGCTCATTTCTAGCTGTTAGAATGTGAAGTTTGGGCCACACACAGGGAACTTCTCCTAACGCCTAACAGACTGTGAGTGAGTTGTGCAGGTGTGAAGCCTTTGACACTGTGACTGAGCTGCTGTGAACAGGAATGTGAAGAGCACAGCGTCATTACAACACCAAGGTCAGAAAGTCTCCAAAAAGGTGAATTTTTGTGAGTGATAAAGTGCAGTTTTTAGATGATTTATAGTGGCTGTTGTTCAACCAGGGCTGCTGTATATCAGTAGGTTGTTTGATACTGGTAATATGTTCAATTTGCAGATGGTGGGCAAGAAACACTTTATCCTATAGATAATATTGCATCATAACAAAAGTATGTCTACATATTCAGTCTGGTGATTTTTATTAATGATTTGACTGATTACTTTTTGTATGAAACAAAAAAAAACTGCATTTAAGCATAACATGCATCTACCAAACATCAGTATTATATAACATTGGTCTTTAGACTGCACATAAATGGAAACTCTTGATTGCTGTTTTAATGCTACGTGGTCTAACTGGGGGCAGTCATGGGATTGGGAGGCCCGGTGTTCTCTAGTTAGAGGGTCAATTATGAAAGTAGTTATTTGGGAACATTATCAGTATGACAAGCAAAGTGTTGTTGTTTTTTTAGTTAATCATTTCAAATTCAGGCTTGGAAGTTAGTATTGCTTTCATGTGACAACACAGCTTTCTAGCCTCCCATAGCCTGGTTACAAATAGGCGGACTAAGGATCAGACAGAGAAGTACTCAGTCTGACAAACGTGTTGCGAACAGTCAAGTATCTCTATCCACATTGAGTGATCAGGACTGATCTGATCTTCTCCACAGATCGTCACTTGTCTTCAAACAGATTCCACCATAAAGTTTTGGCCCTTGAATTGGAAAATTACTTTCTTTGATTTGGGATTGGGTTCAGGTGCATTGGCTTTACTTATTAGGAGGGCAGTGCAATATGATTATGACAGTGCTGCTAGAATGTATGTATTTTGTACGAGTAAAGGGATAAGTGCAATGTCAGTTTGAAGCTAAGACAAATTGTAGGTATTTTGCACATGGTCAGGGTTTGTGCAATAGAATTGTTGTATTTTTGCTCAAAAATGAATTGTAATGCACTTTGCTTGTTTTTAGCGGTTGTCACTCTTTGACCAGCATTATTTTTATATGGCAGTGTCTGATGTTAATGTGACTGATGTGATACCGCTCTGCGTGCCTTTTAAAATTCCCCCTTGGGGATAAATAAAGTGTTTGAATTGAACTGAAATTGAATTAAATGATAAGTCAATTACAAAAACAACTTTCCCTAAAGGGCAAAAGCATCGCCTATATTAAAATAGGCACTGTGGTTGCTCATGTGAGTTCCTGTCCTGTGAACATAGTGAGGGACAAATGTATGCATCCTGATGCTTTGTGTGGCAGCTGTTGTTGATTCAGGACCTGTGCTTTAGTGGGACTCTTCCTGCCCCATCAGCGACTACACTGAGGGGAACAGGTTTTGGGACAAGACAATGCTCACAGATACCTATTAGTACAAGTTTGAACCATGTACAGAACAGAAGTAACAGGTAAAGATTGTCACTACACTAATCTCTTTTTTTTCTTGTTTTAAACTGTTGTAGCTGTATCAAATTTTACTTAAATTAAATAAGCTTTAAACAGGTGTATAAAGTGTTACAAGCATCCTCAAGGGTACAAATGCATAGTAACAATGCTATGGGCAAATAAATTTAGATGATGTTTTGATAATAACTCAAAATGCAGTATTTTTCAATCTCAAACAAATGACTTACATATAAAAACTCAAACATGGCAATACTTTATTGGACAGTTTAATGCTTCATCACCCAAAAAAGAACAATGAAAATTGTGAATGGAATTGATAAATGTCAAAAACTCATCTTCTATTTGTCAACTTCTACATTTTTGATTCATTTTACATTGATTTAGTTTGTAGAATTAATAAGCAAGAACTAAAACACTTAAATACTGTTTTAACACATAGCATAGTCTGGCATTCTCCAAACAAGTATACACCCTATACACCCTATATACCCCTGGCATTTTTAATGTCTACAGACTGAAGAACTAATCCCGCTTTACAATGTTCAATGTTCAAAGTTTAAAGTGATTTTCTCCCAGTATTTTAAACAAACCCCAATGTTACCCTTGGACAGCCTGGAAAGCTTGAAGTCCAGCGCGGGACAGTGAGGCTGACAGGTGGAGAGACAGTGAAAGGGACTGGTCTGTGGGATGTAAGGGGTGTGAGGGGAGTGTGAGGGGTGTAGAGAGGACACACAGGGGACCATGCTGAGACATTTACAGCACGTTTATTGGCGTGTTCTCTGTTGAATACAGGCAGGTCAACACAGATCTGTGTGCACGTCTCTTTAGGATAGTGTGGGACTCTCTGACACTGGACACAGGCACACTGGGACGTTCCCACACCCCAGCTGTTCACTACTAAACAATATTTACATCAGCCGTTTCAAAAGAGGTCTTCGCTGCAAAGACAACTATAGAATTCAGAATCTATAGAATTACAAAATGTACAGTGCTAGTTGTTTAATAAGCTTTAGGGATCTTTGCCGTGTTATATTTTTCTTTCTTATTCATCCCTTATAAGTTGTAATCTTTATTCTGCTGTATAAAGGATGCCTTTGCTTCTAAAATTTGACAAGAAATTTACTATTTATTGTATGTCTTACGTCTATGCTGGAATATATTTGCTTTTTTATGATTCATTCTGTATGTTATTTAATTATAATATAGAATACTATCTCTACTGTGTACCAGGGCTGCACTCAATATACTGTATTGGTTTAATATATTGTGACATGCTTGTGCAATGTGAAGTATGAGGCAATATCCAGCTCTAATTAAATTTTACAGGATTTAACATAGAATTCCAGACTGTGATTTTGTATATATTATTTTTTTATTGTTTTTTACCATAATCCTATTCTAATTCTAACTCTGGTTGCAGACACGTATCCTGGGTGGTACTCTCTTAGCTGTTACAGAGTACAGGATTAGCTTAATGCATTTGTGTATGTAGACTTATTAAAGAATCCAGCATGAGGCCAGATTAGTCCCTCCTCGCACTGATAAGATCGTCTCTCTGCTCCTGGCTGTAGGTGTGTCTGTAACGAGCTCCCAGAATGCTTTGTGCTCATCTGATGTGCAACAGGTTGGGACTTGCTGATATTGGACTTTCCCGGCAGAAGATGGATCAGCATGGTCCTGTCCGTCACAATGTGAACCTTCAGATTTCTGCTGTTTTTGGTCCTAGCAGACACGTGTAGTCCATTATTTCTAGTTTGCATATGCATTTTAAGTGTGTCCTATAGTTACTTAACTCAAAGTCCTAAAACTAAGACATTAGTAGCTTAGTACTGGTACAAGTTGACTGTAGCTGCAGCAAGTTAACAAAATAAGTATATTATTCAATTCAAAACCAGTGTTCTTTCATCATTAAATTACTGAAATCTGGATTCAATGTGTTGTTTTCACCTCCCCTGTAGCCACAAACCACTTTTTAGAAAAAGAGACATCGTCAAATCTCTGTGAACAGGTGGGGAGAAAAAAAGGCAGGGCTCATCAGTTCTGCAGAATTGAAAAGGAAGTCAGCTGTTTTAATTCAAGATTACAATTTTCAATGAACAGAATATACAATTCAAAGTCCAACACTCAATGGGATCTGCAGATGATTTTTAACTTGCATACAGTTACATGTTGTTACTTTAAATGTGATGTATGTCTTTGAAATTGCAGAAAGATCCACACAAGCATCACAAATCTAATCAAATAGTATTTTCTGAGGCTCGGAGGGGAAAGAATAATGTCTACTGACAAAACTGTAGCTGATCTGAATTTTTTGAAGTATGTATAATCAACCTCACAGTGGCACATTCAACTAAAAGCTATTGCATCTCATACAATGAGCAAAAAGTGGACTTTTGCTTAGAAATATAATTAGAACTGGAAGATGAATCCAAGATGTTTTTTTTTATTGCCTGCAGCTGGCATGATGAAAACTTTTGTTCTTCTGGATTATTTTCCTGAATGAAACTAGCGTCTTCCCCTATCGGACGTTAGAAATGTGACAGTGTGATTATTCTGACCAATCAGCACAATGATGGCCAGAGCAAAATTTAAAAAGTTCAGTGCTGTAAAAATAGAGAGAAATACTTTCAGAATGTGACCTTTGTTAAAGTAGGAGCCATGTTAGCCGTCAAGCATTTGAAGTTTTGAAAAATGCACTGACGCTCAATGGGGAATTTTTTTTGGCCCCAACTGCACAAGGACAGAGGGGGAAGTGTCCAATCCAGATATTACAGGGCTCCCGCGGGTCCTTACAAAGTCTTAAATTTTATTCTAGACGTTGTGCATGAATCCTGTTTTAGATCCAAGACACTTCACCAAAAATGTTACATAGCACAGCTTTAATTTGTTTATTTACTGTGAACCTTGCACTGGTCCTGTTACTATAAATATTACAGAAATCTGACTGCAGAATTTAGTCGCTTTCCAACAGTTTACCAGTCCTGCGTAACAACTTTCCCTCCTCCACAGATCCTCCTTGCAGTTTTCTCCACTCTGTTGGTGGTGAGAGGAGAAACACCCCTTCACCCCCCTGCAGACCCCTTAATCCCGCCCCCCTCTCTCCCTGTGTGTCCTAACTCACACTCCGGGCTTCCTGTTGGATTGTCCCGAGCCCCGGGCCAGATGGATGTGTGTCTGTCTGTGTATCACGCTCAAACTTGTCATGTAAGGATTGTACTACCTGGATCTGTGCAGATGTCAAAGCCGGCGCTCAAGTAAGTGCACGGAAATATTTGTACGTTTTGTAGATGGGCAAAGGCAAGACGAGATCAAGTTTTCTCTCAGAAGGAGTTGACTGGCTCTTGGTTCAAACTCGGTCTCTTGTGCAGTTTGGAAGTGTGTAAAGTGTAGTATCTTGTTGCGGTAAATCAACAAATATTTCCTGGGAGGTGATTTTAATTGAGCGTGCTTTTCTAAACACATTTATTTTGCGTTTGCTTGTTGGTGTTAGAATTGTTAAGCAAAAGAGGAGTTGAATTAGGGACATTTCTTTTGTCTTTTGGGGTCTAAAAAAGAAGGGTATTTTGTTCATTTAGAGACACTACACACAAAACTCATTTTGGAAATGTTTGGATCAGTTGGATTTCTCAATGCATAAGTTTTGTCGCATCTGCTACAAAAGGAAGTTTTTGCATTCAAAAACTGCTTTCTAAAGATCACCTCCTGAAGTAGCTTCTACACACATCAAAGTGCACAGTTGCAGAGTTTATTTTAGGCAAAATTTTGATTTCTAATTCAATTTTAGTTATTTATTGTAATGTCAAGCAAAACTTTAAAGCACTGTGAGTGTTTATGATTTCAATTTCACAATCATTACGGAGGAACTTACAAATTACAAAACAAAATGTAATTTTTAAACATGTAGTTAGTTACACTATAGTTATTGTCAAAAAACTAGTTTAGTTACATTACTGGGATGATTTGTGTGTATACTATTTGTATACATACATCAAAAATATGTTTTTTTATTATGTTATTTAGGTAGAGATAAGCAACAAATTAGATGTTAAAGGCACAAAATACATGAAATCTTAAATAAAAATGAGAGCAGCCCTGCTCCAGCGACTGAACTCTGCATCTGCATTTTTTGCTCCTTTGAAAATATTTTTCTTATTACTTAGTTTTAGCAATTTTAAAACATTGTTATCATTTTAGTGCATGTTTATTTCAGTGCTATTTTTGAACTGCATGTTGTGGCACGTCAAATAAAAGTGAACTTATCTAATCCTATCTATAATAGGCACAGTATATTTCAACACAGAGAGGCTGTATTTAAGTTTTCTAGTGGAAAGTCACAAGTAAGACTAAGTTATAGGATCTGTGAACGGGTAGCTTTGCACACATGTGATGATGCAAATTTTCACATTAATCTTTCTGAATGTAAATTGCATCTGGATGTAAGTTAGATAAGTTAAATACTCTATTCCTGACAATAACCTATTGGCAAGCAGATAATCAAACCTCAGCCATAAATAGTAAGCTGGATAGAAAGTTTAAGGATATTTTTGTTGTTTTGTCTTTGGAGATTTAAAAAACTACACTTTGTTTGTCAAGACAGATTTCCTGCCAAATGCTCAGATACGGCTCAGATTTGTAACTTGTGCTGCTGGCTACGTGTTTGTAATTCAACAGTCATGTCAGTTTGATGGTTTAATTGTAAAAGAAGCTTCTGAACGACATTTAACGAGACTCTAAACCTGATCTGTGAAGTCGTCGTAGGTGTGACAGACTCGGAGCCGTACCTGTCACGGTGGATTTACTCGTGCAGTATATTAGGAAAGAGTTTGTGGTGGGCTAACGTCAACAGCCCTGTGTGCTTTTACTGTGTTAAGCAAAGCCCTGAGCCCAGTGTGGTGTGTGCGGCTCACCAGGCTGTCACTGCCTCAAGGGTCTGTGTGGGACCGGATCCACTTTGAACTATCAGATGGGGTTTTAACATCATTCAAATTAGTTAATTCGTTTTCTTTATCATTTTTTGCTGCCAGGATTGTTGATAAGATTTGGAGACCCTTGCAAAATATGTATCTTGTACAACTCAAAACCTTCAGCGTTATAATCCTATTTCCTGCAAACATGAGTATAAAAAAGCTACTTCAAATGCTTTCCAAATAAAAGGCAACTAAATAAATGCATGATTAAGTTATGCTCTTGTAAATAACAAAGTTTAAAACGCTGAAGCAAATGTAATATTTTTAGAATTTTAGAGATCATTTGAACCAAAAATGTCTGCTTCATAATGCGTTTTACATTTCTGATTTGAAGATTATACTATTGTTTTTTAATTTGGATTAGTGTTTTTGAATATTGGGAAGTGGCTTTAATTTTTGAACCATTGTTTTTGGTATGTGCATCTAGTCCTGGGCTTGTAGTATTTGAGGTTAACACAATTCACTTTCAGTAGCTAAATCCATCTGTCAAAAGCTGACCAGTGTTGCCAGATTTTTAGAAAACAAGCAAACTCAGCCTTTTAATAAAAAGTTAATAAAAGAATCGATTTATTAGAACATTGTGTGTTGAGGACTTTGCCATATCATGTGTTTTTCTTACATTAATAATGACATGAAACATGCTAAAAGTCCATGTTTCAGTTATATAAATTGATATATTTTACTAAATAAAACCTGAAAAATTGCTAAGATTTATTCCTTTTATGACTTAAAAGTGCTGTCTAAAAGAAACTTTAAAAGAGAAAAAGAAAATTACGACAAGGCGATTTCATAAAAATGCGATTGTCACAGAGATGAGCTCACAATTCGATTTTCATCACAATATTGCCCAGCTCTATGTGCATCTTCTATGCTTCAAGACCACAAAGATTAGTACATTTTTATAGCACTTTTGTGAGGAAAAACAGCCAACTGAATTATTTGAAAGTGACAGCTTGTTTTGGATAAACTGAAAATGTTTTAGCATCTTGTGGATAGGTAGAATATTATATAAAAAACAAGTTTATTTCCCTTTGCATTGCGCACAAATATCAAACCCTATTAGTATTTCTGATTTTTGTGGTGGCTGTGAGTCCGATTGGCGCTCGGCTGTAACTGTCTGTAAATAGTTTTTCACGCTGACTGAAAATAGCCTCTTTAAGTGTTTCCCTATAAAGCTAGAGTTACTTACACTCACTTCTCCTAAAACCTCTAATACAGCCACGTGTCAACAAGGCAGTTGTTTTAGCCACCCACAAGTGGATTTTGTGAATGGACCAAAGTCAAATTGGCAAATAGAAGATAATTCAACGGTCCATCTCTGCTTGACTTCAGGCTCTTGGTAAACAGGCTGAAGAGCTGATTTTTTAAAAGTCGGAGCTCTTCTGCTAACTGACTCGGGCCGGTGAAGAGGCGCACATAACAGCCGGCCACACGGGCTTTTGTGAGCACGAGGGTCTTTACATAACCCACATAACCAGGCATATTGTCTAGCAACCGGCGGCTGGAGGAGGAGGGGGTCCGGAGCTCGAGTGCAGGCCAGGGGACGCTCCAGAGAATGTGAGGCTATAAGGCTGGTGCAGATACTTCACCAACAAGCATCCTCGCTGTAAGTGTCATAATTGAAAATTCACTCCAGTTTAGCCATTGTTTAGAGTTAGAATTTTACTTCCATTCAGTTTTTATTTCCTGATATAAATGATGACATCAGACTAGGGTTGCAATGAATTGCTTAGAGCGCTCCTTAAATGCAGAGAGTGAAGAGTTCAAATAAAATGTGTCAGATATCTCATAGAAATTATTGCATTGATGTAAAAGTATTCACAATTGTAAAGAAACCCTAACCCTAACTCAAAAAAATATCTGAGTGATTGTATACCCACTTATACCTCATGGTTAATCATCACGATTACTCAATTTCACAATTTTTGTAAACAATTACAGTAATAATCATAATTGAAATTTCACAGCACTGCACAGTAACCATGTTGTTCACAGAACCAAAACGTCCCTAATTTCACATATGATCATTTTAATTTTCTTTTTGTTACATATTTATTAGTTAAATCTATGCTTGAAAAGTAAAAAATGTGCTTCTTTCCTTATCTCTCTAAAGGAATGTCATTAATTTATGCTCCACTTCTTGTTACTTTAGCTTTATTTATTTATTTTTTTGTCTTTGCTTTACAATGCCCTGACGACATATTCCTAAGAAACACTGGACATAGAGAGATAATTTACTTATAATAACCACACACACTTACACAATCTAATACGATGCTTAAACTTCTAATTTAAATTAACAAAATTTTAAAATATTAAAATATTTGCTATGCCTCTGACATGAACCCAAGTCTGTAGATAACAATTATTGATTACTAAATGATCTGAGGATTATATGACTCAATGATGAGCTGTGATATATATAGTATGTATATGTATGCTTGGCTCTTCATACTGCGTTCCTTGGTGAGTTTTGCCGTGCGTGTCCTGGTGCAGACTCCACAAAGCTAGTCCTTCTTTGCCCAGGTTCTTCTCTCTGTTTTGGGTTGGTGCCAGATTCCCCTGGACCTGCCCAGGATGTTGAGGTATATTTTTCCTCCTGCTCCTGCTTTGCTATTCCTTTTTTTCAACATGTTTTGCTTAAGGCTGCCCAGAAATGTTTGCATATCTGCAGTTTTGCCGCACACATCACATGTTTTTAACCTGATACTACAGTCTATGCATCTCTTTGTTTATTTCATCCAATACTTGCTTTCTCTCAGTAGTTTACTCAAAGTTTAACAAGAATGATTCATACATATTTTGAACAGAAAAGCCCTGTCCTCACTTATCACCTGTCCCCGCCCACTTGTCTGTATTTAATTGTGATTCTTCAAAGATTCATAGTAAAGCATGTATGGTACAAAATAGTCACATAGCCACTTTACAACAATAATTACAAATTTAAAATCTGCTGCTTGTTGCGTTGTGATCTTACAATGAAGAGGTGTAGCTTATCAGTTCTACGGTTTTGAACAGAAAGTAAATGGACTTCTTTCTATTTGAAGTTGTTTTACATTGTGTTTTAAAAAAAAACAACAAAAAAAGCGTGTCAATTACTGATCCACATTTACTATAGTTTATTCTTAAACACAGAAAAAAAAGTCCCATAACTGCATTCTTATTTGAAATATGGCTGGGCAATCAAAATATAATCACAAAGTTTGTTTGTTTTTTCTCATATTGATCGAGCTTGATTTTTGATTTGATTTTGTATAACCTTTTCAAAAACACTAAACAATGTCATCCATGAACATAGATGTAAACAAAAACTTTTAATTTGTCCTATTTCTTAGATTTTCTGAAACTAAATATCAATATTCTGCCTCAAAGTCTGACTTTTGCACTAAACTACACATTACTGATTTTCGATCTTTCGATTCAAAATACAACCACCAAATAAATTACTTTCATTTTGATTCAATCTCCCCATTTTCAATTAAATACCCAGCCCTACTATGAAATATCTAAAAGAACATGTCACCCACTTTCAGTCTGATGATTTCTATTAGTGACTAGAGCAGTTCACTTTTGTATCACAATTAGCTGCCAAACATCTGAATTTAATTATTGGCCGGTAGGATGTCCTGTCAACCTATTGTCAAATACTTGGTTGACTTAATCAATGTAGAGCTTCTCCAACCCTATCAATATATCTTATAACATTGATTGCATTTTTCAAAATAATTAGATATTTTTTCTAAATCTTCCATCCTTAGTCCTAAACTATTCAAACGTTGTGTGACTAATTGCCTTTAAGCTGACCATCTGTAACATGTGTCCGTGTCATTCCGGCCTTTCACCTGTATCTGCCGCTCATTACAAGCTCCGAGCTCACGTGATAATGAGCCATTTAGCAGCTACACAGGAGTCTGCTGTCATTCCCAACACCCTCCTACCGGGACAGAGGAAGCTTTTACTACTCTCCCCCATTGTCCTCCTCCCCATTGTCCCACCAATACACAAAGACAAGGTGTCCTGATGGCACTTTCTCGCTATTGTGGCGAGAGAAGAAGGAGAAGAAGCTTTGTAAAGATGTGTGAAATAGGAGTATGGGTATTAGGGGGCTTGCAGCGGTCGGGGGTCTATTGTCCCAAATGCTGAGCCCCTGCCGGCATCCATGATCTGTCCCATTGACCAAACGTATCCCCGTGTGTATGTGTGTGTCCCTCACCAGCCCATGTGCCACACTTGTTCTCTCCTTTTGCTCCACAATCAGAGCAAACACATGTGGAGTGTGAGATCTGATGCATTTGAATGTAGCACTCAGACTAATGCACATAATGATGTTCAATTATCAGTTTGGTGTTTAAATAATGGGGTTTTAAAGGAGTTCATTACGTTTTTCCCTGATTAATAATAAACTGATCGATTAATCGCAACTAATCGATTATTGAATTAATCACCAACTAATTTAGTAATTGAAAGTCATGACTGGTTTTTATTTAGTTCCTGAACGTGCAGCGACTGAAAAAAAAAAACGTTTTATGACTCCAATTGGGCAGCAATGACATAATGTAAATGATTGTTCCATTCTCAAATCTTTTTTCAGGCAGAAAAAAATCCTATTTCAGACATTTTTTTTCAAACTCATGGTCTTATTTAATGTTAGGCTTTGTCTGGATTGAAATTTTTAAAAATCTAGTCACATGGCTGAACAACTAATCAATTAATCGAAAGGATAATCGCCCAACTAATTGATTCATAAAATGATTGTTAGTTGCAGCCCTATAGCAACATAATTGATCAGTAATTTATATTTTGTTAATTGTGAAACACAAAATTAAACCAAAGCGATTTGGAAATGGTTCAGGTTCTTTGTCTTCCTGTTCACAACTCATAAGCCCACCTTTATATCGAAATAAGTCCAACCTCTTTATTGAGAAATTGAGCTAAAACAACAACAAAACATTACATTATGAGGTCCACTTTTAATTTGGTAGTTGGTAGTTTATATCGCCATAAATAGGTTGCGTTCATGTGACATAGCAACATTCTGAAGGAAGCTTTGTGTGTAATATATTAGTATATGTTTTATCCTGCCTTAGGACAACGGATGAAATTTAGCATTCTTGCTAATTCCGGCATATTTATGTTAAGCTGCTGCTGAAACATTGATTAATATGCACTGTCCTAATTCAAATAAATAAATAATTAAAATAAAATAAAAGTAATGGTTCTAGTCTTTCCAGTTATTGCCTGGATTTATCTACAATATGGACATCTATGCATCTTTTGTTTGTCACTGAAGCTAATACTCTGAGGATATGAATTGAAACCAAAGCTGTATTTGACAAACAGAAACATACATTTTCTCATTTTTCTCTGTTTTATATATGCACACTAATTCTATTCTTTCTAAATGTGTTTATTAAAAGTGGATAATTATGGTTCGTACAGTCATAAAACTTGGAAAAGTCATAAAACATTCTAATTCAAATGCCAAGCACTGGTAAAATTTTGGAATTGTACAGGTTTAGGAAATTAAAAATATTATTGGTTCAATAATACAAAATTTCTGGATAATTTGCTGACACACCCGCTCATGTTAAGATGGAGATAAAGATGTTTAGAAAATATGTCTGTAAAATAAAATCTCTTGCATGACATTTTGACTGTTTGAAATTAAAGTTACTAAATTATCATCTTTTATAATTGTCATTTGAAGTTTAACATATAGCAATTCTTAAAATATTGTATCTGTCTTAATCAGTTAATGAAAGTGAATATTTGGAACATATATGTATGAAAAAGTTAAACACGATCATGGAGATGTTGGGAATTGTTTTGAAAAAGTCATTGAAAACCTTAAGTTAAAATCTTATGAATCCTGGATAATTGATTGTAATACTATGAAAAATTAGTTTAGGACTAAGAAATCATAAAAAAGATGGAAAATCTTCAGTTAAAATGTATACAAACCCGATACATTTCTACGGTGACGTCGGTGTTCTCAATGTCGTGAGCGTTTGTGTCTGTCTGGGAGCGATTGTGAAGGCATGTGTACATACACCTATTTGCACAGGGTTATCCAGCTTGTGCCGGGCCAACAGGAGCAGCGCGATTGTCAATAGTACAAGTCTATAAAAAGCTCCCGTCCACAAAGAAAGAACAAACAGCTTGAGTTTGTTCAGGATTTCCTTCCAAACAGCTCACAAGAACAAGAACAAGACCTTAAACACGCTCTCCGCTGGGAACGCTGATTACAGACACCGGTTACATCATCCACTTTACCTGACGTGCTTAGTCACTGTTTGACATTTGAATATACAGTACTAATGTGTGCCTGTTTTAATACAAACAAATCTTATTTATTTTAACACTTTCATTAACAAAGCATAAACAATAAAAAACAGTCCTTAATGCACTTCTACATCTAATAATCTTCACATGTTCATGATTATATTAAAGCTAATTCATGTGTGTTGTAGAGTGGTACCCTTTTTATCATTAAATATCTCTGTAAGTTGCTATAAGTTGAAATTAGATTTTCTTTTTGTACAAATGCTTAGGATCTTGTAGCGTGGTAACAACACAAGATCCTCATTTTTTATTGTGATCTCACTATTTTCAATAAAATGAAACTTTCAGTCACATCTAGTAGTAAACATTATGATAATATTACTCAAGTAACATAAAATAAATAAAATTACTCTGTTAAGTATGGTCACGTTTTGAGTTTTAATAACTTTGGCAATAAGGCTTCACAATTAACCAAAATTCAAACGAAATTCCAATTCTAATGTGTGTAATTAGCAAATTTCAAAGGCTAAAATCAAAATGGTTTAAAAAGCAGCTTTTTGTTGTAATACCAAAGTTAATAGATTACTCACCTGGAGAATATCACCAGATTTTAAAGCAGAACTAAGTACTTGTTAAGTTTCCGTGATGGTTGGGCCAACTTTTGAAGCATGTGTCAGCTCTCTCCGCTGTCTTCGGCAGAAACTGCGGCAACTGCAACCTTCCTCCCCCTTCCTCTTCCCAACACATTCCCGACCTGAATTTGGTACTGAGAAATGCTGGCTCTTTGATTCTGATTTATGTCAGAAAAATTGCAGTTTTTTTTTTTTTTTCCAAAGTTCTAGACGCCCAATCATCACAGCTGAATGAACTTGTCTCACACAGATTATAGCACTCAGATATAGATATCCAGATATCAGCAGCCCCTCATAAAGAGTGGAACTGTTTTAAATGTGAGCCTTGTAAATGCTTGAGCTGGTGCAATGAGCAGGACTGGACCTCTGTGAACAGAGTGTGGGCTGGTTTTGCTCTCATAGAATCTGTTTTATTTTATCTTCTTGTTACTTGCAAATGTTTTAGGAAATTAAAAAAATAAACCTTTTTTTGTCATCATAATTATTCAAGCTTTTCTCTTTAGTCACAAAACAGTTACAAACACAAACATTCCATATAAACCTGACAGAACATCAGACTAAAGATGTGGCCTATGGAGTCTCTGGATCTAAACTGGGTTCAAGCATGTTTTCACTATGAAAGTCTTTATGCTGTTCTAAGGTCTGATAAACTGTGAGTCCACTGTGTCTTGTTGTGGTCACTGATCCTGGATCAGAGTTAGTCGGATTTAGGAGAACAGACAGAAAAAATAGTGCATGTGTGTTTAGTTGCTCAGGGTTTGATCTGGAGGAGTTTTGAAGACTTGAAAATTGACAGTCTTGTATGTGTGTTTGCTAATTTCATCTAGACATTGTCCTCTCCTCTTATCTGAATGAACACACTTAGTTTGACCCTTCACTGAGAGAGCATTTCCTTCAGTAGTTGTGAGAAATGTGAATGACAACAGTGTCCAGCTCGCACTGTCCCGGGGGAGAGGCCCAGCACAATGGGAGCACCACACTAGAGCTCTTGTGCAAACAAAGTCTTCTTCAATGAAGGAGCTGTTTTAAAATGATCGCTCTTCACAGACAGAAGCACCTCTTCTTGTGTGTCCCGTTTTAACCCTCTTTTGCTAATTTCACTACTACATAAGTATAACCAGTGTGCTAAGTATTTTCAGCTCAGATAATGTGCAATAAATTCAGGTCATAATGTCCACTTTAGCGATACCAGAATGTTGCACCAATCAAATGGCCTAGTTTCCATGGGCTTTGTAAAGGACATATTGGTACAGTTCCATGTTGTTTCTGCTGACCAAAGCATCCTGGACTGCCCTGTTTCAGGTGTCTGAAGTGGATCAGAGATGGACCTCAGTGTGACCCTGGAGGGAGCTCTCTCTTGTCTAGAAAGAGAGAGACTGGTGAAAATCAAGTCAAAAACGCAGAAAGAAACAGAGTATAACATCCCTCACCAAATGCTGACTTGATTCTATGAAAAATAACAAACTGTGACAAATAGATCTCGTTTAGAATTTATTTGCGTACAAAAGTTGAAACTGTTGAAACTAAAATCCTATAAAAGTAAGTAGAGTGCATCTTTCCAGGGCTGTGTAGAGTCAAAGAGCTTGTTAAGCAGAGATAGGCTTAAGGCGAAAACTATACTAGTGCTGAGAGTGTACAAAGAACTAAATGGGGGTAAGTTCGGAGGTGGAGAGGCAGTGATTAAAATTCATCCCACGATGCAAACAAAAGGAGGGATGGAAAAGGGTGAGCGCTGGAGAACAGAGCAGGGTTGGGGCGGCTAAGAAAGATTTAGTCTGAAAAGATTGTAAGCTCCCCTCCAAACCTCAGCCTCTTCCCAAATGAGCGCCTTTGACTCACTGCACAATTCTGCAGTGACCAGGACGAGAGAAGAGCGCTGAGAGGGACACAGAACAGGCTTTTGCTCCCATCAGAACAGGGGGTCAACAATTGACTCAATTACAAGACAAACTGGGTGAGGGCCCTACAGAGCACTCAGCCTGCTCTGCTGCTCTCAGCTGTGCCGCTTTTCTTTGCTCCTAAATGTTTGCCCCTCTTCAGGTGCCCCAACGCAGCCTGACCAGACTTTCACCTTTTCACTGGCCAAGAGGAGAGAGAGAGGAGAGAGAGAGAGAGAGAGAGAGAGAGAGAAAGAGAGAAGACGCTTTTTACAGCCGCTCATGAATAAGAAACATCTGGCCACCCAAAATAGTAATATTTGCCCCATACAACAGGTGTAGAAAGAAACTCGTCAAACATTTCACTTTTTTTGATGAATTAATACTTCTTCTTCTTCTTGTAGGCTGTTTCTACAAGTGACATGTCATAGCTCCCTTCTCCCTCCCCCTCGCTCCTCATTTCTCCTCTCTATCTCTACTTCTCTCTCTCCCCTGTCATCCCCTTCTACTCCCCTCTCCTCTCTCTATCCCTCTCCTGTCTTTTCCCACTTAGCTCCTCTTTCTTTTCCATCCTCTCCTGCCAGCCCTCACTCTGTTCCTCCTCTCGCTCGCTCTCCCTCCCTGCACTCTTTTTTCCTCTCTCTACACCTCACTCCCTCCTCACTATTCATTCTTTCTCTTTCTCTGCTCCTTACTTTCTTCTCTCTCACCTCTCCTTCTATTTCCTCTCCTCATCTCTCACCCTTCCTTCCACTCTCCTTCTCTCTGCACCTCTCTCCATCCTTCCCTCTCTCTGCTCCTCTTTCTCTCCTCTCTCTCTCTCCTTCTCTCTCTACACCTTTCTCCTCCATCTCTCTCCATCCTTCCCCTCTCTCTTCCCCCTTTCTCCCTCCTCTCCCCCTCTTCCCTTTCTCTCCTCCTTCCTCTCTCACTGCCCTCTGTCTCCCCTCTCTCCCTCTCTTCTTCTCTCTAAACCTGTCTCCTCCCTCTCTCTCCATCGTCCCCTCTTTCTGCTCCTCCCTCTCTCTTCATTTTACCCTCTTTCTGTCCTCTCTCTCTCTCTCTCCTTCTCTCTCTACACCTTTCTCCTCCATCTCTCTCCATCCTTCCCTCTCTCTGCTCCTCTTTCTCTCCTCTCTCTCCCTCTCTTCTTCTATCTAAACCTCCTCCCTCTCTCTCCATCGTCCCCTTTTTCTGCTCCTCCCTCTCTCTTCATTTTTACCCTCTTTCTGTCATCTCTCTCTCCCTTTTTTCTCCTTCTCTCTCTACACCTCTATCCTCCCTCCCTCTCTCCATCCTTCCCCTCTCTCTGCTCTCTTTCTGTCCTCTCTCTCTCCCTCTCTTCTCTCTGTACCTCTCTCCTTCCTCTCTGTCCATCCTTCCCCTATCTCTGCTCCTCTTTCTGTCCTCTCTCCCTCTCTTCTTCTCTCTACACCTCTCTCCTCCCTCTCTCTCCATCCGTCCCTCTCCCTGCTCCTCTCTCTCTCTCTCTCTCTCTCCCTCCTCCTTCCCTCTCTGCTCCTCTTTCTGTCCTCTCTCTCTCCCTCTCTTCTTCTCTCTGTACCTCTCTCCTCCATCTCTCTCCATCCTTCCCCTCTCTCTGCTCCTCTTTCTCTCCTCTCTCTCCCTCTCTTCTTCTATCTAAACCTCCTCCCTCTCTCTCCATCGTCCCCTTTTTCTGCTCCTCCCTCTCTCTTCATTTTTACCCTCTTTCTGTCATCTCTCTCTCCTTTTTTCTCCTTCTCTCTCTACACCTCTATCCTCCCTCCCTCTCTCCATCCTTCCCCTCTCTCTGCTCTCTTTCTGTCCTCTCTCTCTCCCCTCTTCTCTCTGTACCTCTCTCCTTCCTCTCTGTCCATCCTTCCCTATCTCTGCTCCTCTTTCTGTCCTCTCTCCCTCTCTTCTTCTTCTACACTCTCTCCTCCCTCTCTCTCCATCCGTCCCCTCTCCCTGCTCCTCTCTCTCTCTCTCTCTCCCTCTCTCTCCATCCTTCCCCTCTCTCTTCTCTTCTGTCCTCTCTCTCCCTCTCTTCTTCTCTCTGTACCTCTCTCCTCCACTCTCTCCATCCTTCCCCTCTCTCTGCTCCTCTTCTCTCCTCTCTCTCCCTCTCTTCTTCTATCTAACCTCCTCCCTCTCTCTCCATCGTCCCCTTTTCTGCTCCTCCCTCTCTCTTCATTTTTACCCTCTTTCTGTCATCTCTCTCTCCCTTTTTTCTCCTTCTCTCTCTACACCTCTATCCTCCCTCCCTCTCTCCATCCTTCCCCTCTCTCTGCTCTCTTTCTGTCCTCTCTCTCTCCCTCTCTTCTCTCTGTACCTCTCTCCTTCCTCTCTGTCCATCCTTCCCCTATCTCTGCTCCTCTTTCTGTCCTCTCTCCCTCTCTTCTTCTCTCTACACCTCTCTCCTCCCTCTCTCTCCATCCCGTCCCCTCTCCTGCTCCTCTCTCTCTCTCTCTCTCTCCTTCTCTCTCCATCCTTCCCTCTCTCTGCTCCTCTTTCTGTCCTCTCTCTCTCCCTCTCTTCTTCTCTCTGTACCTCTCTCCTCCCTCTTCTCCATCCTTCCCCTCTCTCTGCTCCTCTTTCTGTCCTCTCTCTCTCTCTCTCCTCTCTTTTCTCACTACACCTCTCTCCTCCCTCTTCCTCCTTCCCTCTGCTCCTCTTCTGTCCTTTCTCTTTCCTCCTTCTTCTCTCTGTACCTCTCTCCTCCCTCTCTCTCCTCCTTCCTCTCTCTCTCTCTTCTGTCTTTTCTTCTCTACACCTCTCTCCTCCCTCCCTCTCTCTCCATCCTTCCCTTTCTCTGCTCCTCTTTCTGTCCTCTCTCTCTCTCCTCTCTTCTTCTCTCTACACCTCTCTCCTCCCTCCCTCTCTCTCCATCCGTCCCTCTCTCTGCTCCTCTTTCTGTCCTCTCTCTCTCTCCCTCTCTTCTTCTCTCTACACCTCTCTCCTCCCTCCTCTCTCTCCATCCATCCCTCTCTCTGCTCCTCCTCGGACCAGCAGAACAGACTGAATACCACACACAGACACAGAGTCAGTGGCTGTGCACATTTTTTCCATCTTGAGTGAATCACTGTTGTTTTTGCTTTCCCCAACTTTACAGGAAGCCAGCTCACATTACACTCCTTTTATCTGTGATTTGTGTTACGTTAAAAAGACAGTGGAAACTTTGTTTTTAGATTACCCAAATCTAACTTAAAAGGGCAAATTTCTCTACAACAATTACATTACATCCAGATGAATGAGTGGAGTGCCATTTTATTGTGGTTCCACGATTAGAGCAGAATAAATACATTGATTATTAGATTGTGCATGGAGCATCTGTTGTATTAAACTTTAATATACTGTAGTAGGCTAATACATTTTTCTTATATTTATGTGAGCAAAGTAGAGGTTTCACATAGATTTTTTTCTATTCACCTGCAGTGTCTCGCCTTAACTTGTACATCCGTATTTAGATCATTTAGGCCTATTTTGATGGTAGATATATGCACGCATAGGTATATGACAGGTAGATATGCACGCATAGGTATATGACAACATAATATACAGTATATGAGTGCCTTTGACTGCAGCTTCCTCAAATGAAAACATGCTTATGAGATTGTAAAAATACAGAACCTTTTGAATATGTTTCCCTATTCAATAATATTAAACAAGTATAAGGAACCTACATTCATTTGTTACTGTAGCTCATTTGTGCTGTATACAGATACTTTCCTTATAGCTAACAGTTTCGTGCATAAGTTTACCTCTGCCTGAGTGTGGGAGGAGTGCTTGTTTAAGTCTGCATCACTGAGCAGTGCTCAGAGACACAGGAATGTAGAGTTTGAGCTGAAAGAACCTCCCTAAGTTGTAGATAGCATCAGTGTTTACAAATAACACTGCAAAACATCTCTATAGGCAAAGCACTCGTGCTAGGAATGAGTTCAGTTTGGGCAGTATTGTTTGGGATAGCACTGTCTGCTGTGCTCATGTTTCTATTGATTTACTTTTACTTCCAGAAAAGTCATGAAAAAAGAGAAGTCATGAGAGTTTGCATCGTTTTTATGTACTAGTCCAGCACTTTTCTGAGCAGTTTACAGCAACTGTTCCTTATTTTGGCTGCTGTGACGTCTCCCAGACACATGAGTTGATTAGAACAAGTCCTGATAGATTTCTACAATGACTGTTTGCCTTGAAGATCATTTGCCAACTCTTAGAGCCTCAAATTGTGGATTTGGCCTCAGAATTCATAAATTATTTTAACTATATGAGAAAATATCTTTATTTTATTGTCCCTTGCTGTCTTTAAAACCACTTTACATCAAGAATCCACTTTAGTGTAAGAACATTTAGGCAAAGTGTCTTGCTCAAGAACCACGATACTCTTAAGCCATCCACTGCATCTAGTTCCTGGCAGTTCTATCCAAATACTAAACACCAGCCTGTCCTACTTAACTTCTGATATCTGACAGAATCAGATCTCAGATCTGACTTTAAAAACACATGTTTTTGTGATCCTTTTTTGCGTGGCATTTTTTATACTGCATTTATTGTGTATTTTATTATATAATATGTGCTGACTGGTGTAGTTGAGTCTTGTGTATTGGACCCTCCCTCCTCCCCCGCTCATCACAGCCAATCATTAGTAGATTTGTTACTTTTTAGTCATGGTAATGCCCCTAATTACAGTCATTGAGGGTAAAGAATAAGACATCAGGGCTGGTAAGGTTAGGTGGAAGTCAGTTGGAGGCACACAGCACGGGTTGTGTGATTAAAGCTGGTGTATTCAATTTTCACACTTTTAAAGTAAGTGTTCTCTCATTCACAAAGCCTTTGGCACTTTATCACTTGTTTTATGTAGATGTTTGTCCACTAACAGCTTTAGAACATGGTTTTAAAAGTGAAGCAGACTTGCCAACCTCTGCACAACCAAACAGCTCTTCTCCTAAAGAGTCAGATAGTGACTCACGTAGTTCGGTATTACAAGTTTGAAAAAAAAAAACAGTTTAATGATTGAAGACAGATACACATATCTGTCTGGCTAGGTGAAAATCGGTGAAAACTTGAGTTCACTAATCATGCAAACACTGGTTCAGATCAGTTTAGCACATGTTTCCTACTTAGTTATAATTTATTCATATTTAAAGTTACTTGATTTTTTTGGGCCCTCCTCCCTCTTGTGTAAAGTGTGGAGTGCATGTGTGTGTCTCCTGAGTCACATGCTCGGTCCTAACACACCAGCACAGGGAGCTCAGCCAATTAAAGCTAATGCTAGCCCGGATGCCTTGGCCCTTACTAACATCTGGGTATTAAACCAAACGCCTGTGATATATTAGTTATGAAGTCAGCAGCTCTGAAGAGGACCACACACTGTACTCAACTACAACACTCCAACAGTACACACTTAAATTATGAGATTGTGTTAAATAAAGGAAAAAGCTGAGTTTTCTTTTGTTTTATGCAAAGACAGAAGCTTGTTTTTGATCTGATTTATTAAGACCAGTGCTTTGAAGGTGGTATTTTTGAAGCATGACCCGGTACTTCTAGTCTTTTTTACCTTTTATTCTTCATATTTTCTAATGCATTTTGTGACATTCCAAATCATAAAGAGAGAGAATATCATGGTATGACATAACTCAGTGTAACTATGACCAGCCGCACAGCGATAGTGAGAGAGAGAAAGCAGGAGAGAGGAAGGGAAAAGAGAGACATCAAAAAGACTAGAGAGAGAGAATTTGTCAAACTAGTGAGTACAAGTTTCCACAAGTGCTTGAGCTGCTGGAGCGTGTTTAACTACAGATTACATGTGACTCGCAGAAGGACATCAGAGGTGAGAGCTGCTCATCTGAAGTTTGGCTAATTCACAGACTCTTCAGGATGTTCAGGGCCTAAAGTGAAGATTTTTGAACCCTAACTATAGCTTACTCCCATAAAAAACTAGTGCTGCATGTTTCTCTCTCTCACACACTTTTCTCTCATGCTCTCTCTTTATCTGTCTCTTTAATCCTCTTCCCTCCCTTCAGCTCTCTTCTTTCTCTTCCCTTTTCTTTCTTTCTGTATCTTTTTCTGTCCTATTTCTTTGCTCTCTGTCTTTTTGTCTCCCTCTGTCTCGTCTCTCTCTTTCTCCCTCCCTCTCTCTCAGTTTTTTACCTCTCCCTTTCCTCCTGCTCTGTTCTGGTCTCTCTCTTTTTTCTCTCTCTTTGTATATCTTTTCCTGTCCTGTTCTTTTTCTCTCTTTTCTCTCTCTTCATCTATATTTTTTCCTTTCCTGTTCTTCTGCTCCCTGCCTCTTTCTCTTTTTCTCTCTCTCTTCTTTCTCTCTCCCTCCCTCTCTCTCTCTCCCCTTCTCTCCCTCCTTCTCTCTCCCCCTTTCTCTCTCCCTCTCTCTCTCTCCCTCTCTCTTCTCTCTCTGTCTTTCCCTCCCTCTCTCTCCCCTCTCTCTTCTCTCTCTCCTTTTCTCTCTCTCACTCTCTTCCTCCCTCCCTCTTCTCTCTCTCTCTCTTCTCTCTCCCCCTCTCTCTCTCTCTCTCTCTCTCTCTCTCTCTCTCTCTCTCTCTCTCTCTCTCTCTCTCTCTCTCTCTCTCTCTCCAGCTGTGTTACACAGACTCAAAGTATGAGCAGAGGCAGAGCTGCTATTAATATCCCTGCCCACCCAAGACTGTTAGGATTATTATATTTCTTCTAATCATTGTGGTTGCACTATAAAGCAGGACCGTTATTATCTGGTTTTTGTTCTGTGAGAGAGGCGGACATCAGTGAGTCTGCTCCAGCTGGGACGCACTCAAAAGCAAATGTGCTCCTCTTGCTTTAGTGTTTGAGCTACATGCTTCTGTTTCATATTGTGTTCGTTGGCTCTTACAACAACTGTTTTCATTTATTTGTCCTTAAAAACTGTAATGTTCCCTAGCACTCAACAGGTTTAAAACGTTTTAAATATATATTAATTTGGGTTGTTTTGGTACAACACTGGTTCTTTTTTTTTTTTTTTTTTAGTATGCCTGAGTGATTTGTACTATAGTTTGTGGAGTATATGATATATTTTCATATGTACTCCCGTTCATGTTTATCATTAAGGAGATGAGTAATAAAGAAAACCTAAAACCTTGAGGTGACCTTTTGTCTAAAATTGCACAGCTGTTCTTACTGACATTTAACTATGTTGTAACAAGCATTCATTTATATTTATATATTTTTTGCAATGAAAACTTTTGTTTTGTTGGAATATGGTGATGTGGCTTTTTTAACGCAGCATTTATGACATGTAGCCTGATTTTTAATTACCGTTAGGTAATTTTTTCAATATAAAATGTCATGATATACAATTCTGAACATGAATTATTTTGATTGATGGGAATTGTAATGAAGCCATAGTGAAGAATGATCAAGGATCCGTATTTTCCAATCAAGTGGTCCTTGTCTAAAAAAGTTTGAGTACTGCTGTGCCAAAGACCCAAAAGTGAGGCTTGTTTCATGTCCAGCTATTGTGGAAGTTTTCTGAAGTGGAAATAAAGTAATGATTACAAATCATCAGTTGAACCATCATGGTGGACAAGACAAAACGTTATCTTATTTACAATGTTGGCCTGGTGTGCAAAAGGTACTGGCGCAATTGCTCACAAATTGAAGACATACAAACAACATTTAATCATAATTTAATCTGGAATTCTGCCTGTGAGATGCTATTAGTCCGTCTTAGCCTCATAAAGCACTGTTTTGAATTTTCTAGATCTGTATGTCACAGGTCGCAAAGGACATGTCCAGATTTCATCTGTTGAAAGACCAAACGCACTGCTCAGCTCCTCTGGCCATGGTTTGTTTGGGTTCTTTAGGCATTGTGGAAGCTCTCATGTCAGCGCAATGCGATTCTTCTCGAATGCTGCTCTGTACATAAACATAGTCATACTTTTACCTCATATTTATTCACTGGTTATTTATTTATTCTGTTCATATGCTGCAGTTGTTCATAGTCATATATTGTACATTATACCATATACTGATGCCACTTCACATCTCGTCATATCCTGCACTGTGCCATAACAGACACGTATTGTAAATAAGAGTTTTTTTAACTATTATAACTATTTACATTTTAAGTCTAGTTTAAAATTATCTTGTTTGATTGCATGTTTCTATTTTCCCTGCTGTTCTTAAAATATGCGTTGCAACACTAGAATTTCCCCATTGTGGGACAAATAATATCTTATCTTATTTTGTCTTCTTTTGATAATTATCGTGTTTTCACAATTCTCGTATTCTTTGAAAACTAGTCTGAATTTCATTGAATGTCATTGGTAGATCTCTTAGACCTTCTGCACTTTTCTAATTCCATAAATTATCCAAACTTGTTTCCTTTCTGCATTACCATTCAGGCAAGATCACTCTGATTATTTTAACATGCAGCCAGTAGATGGAGCTCCAACTCAATTTCTCATGTAGGAAACACTTGACTGTCATATGCATTTATTTGCACTTTTTTAAGTTCTAACATATAAAATGTCAAAGTAAAAGCTAAAATGACATTTGTCAGTCACAAGCTCATTTAAAGTGAGTTTGCTCAGTGTGGTGCTGAGGTGATGGGAGCTCCTCTGTCAGGGCTGCCCTGTTGCTTGTGCGTAAAATGCGGGGGCTGGGTTCCTGGCTGTTTATTGACGGAGCATTTGTGCAGTCGCCTACAGCTGCTAGCCAGCTGTGTGAATCAGCTTCTTCTCATCTGCTTTTGCCATCCCCCTCTCTTTCTCCCCCTTTACTCCCCCTCTTTACTCAGTCCATTTCCTCCTCTTCTTTTACAGCAGTTCAAAGAGATTTTTGGCAGTCTAGAGCGACACTTACCTGGTGTTAATACTTACAGGAGGCTAAAGGCAGAGGGACAGAGTGAGAGTGTGGTGCAGACAGGCATACAGCTCTGGAGAGGGAGGGTAAAGCAGGAAACCACAGGTATGTCCTGGATGGAGGCTGGTGGGTGAGGGCTGGGTGGGTGATGGAGGCTGAAGGATGGAGGCTGGGTGGTCAGAGACAGGAGAGGCTGATGGAGGGAACAAACATTATTAAATCAATAAAATGTTGTGCTGATATGAAAAATACATAAATCACATTTAATCCACTTTTTTCAAACATAGAATATAAATAAATAAAGCTATATAAATAGAGATTACTTGGAGGTTTTCGTTCATAACATTAAAACAAGATACAAAGGGAATAAACTATATATCTTAAACCCAGAGTTAGTTTTTCAATGATGAAGCAATATTGGAACAAGATTATTATTTTTTTTACTTTTAAGAGCGTAAACTAGGAGAACATTTGCATCATATCTTTCATTATGTTTACTTTGATATTTGAAGCATGTTTTACAGTGCATGTCGGCCCATGTCTCACAGCTCTGCAGCCTGAGCCTGTCATCGCTCTCTCTCTCAGTGTAGCAACAAGGGATCAAGGCTTCATTATGTCCTTTAGACAAGGTGAGAAACCTGAAACAGAGCTCCAGTACTTTTATTTACATGCACAGGGAAATTGGACTGCGTTAAGAAAACGGAGGGATGTGGGAGGTGTGAAAGTTTGTATGCTGACTGTGCTAAACCACACTGACACTCAGTAAAACCCAGGTGAGGAGAGGACAGGTTTCTGTTGCGGCTGGCTTGGATTAATACTTATTGAGCCCTATATCTAACCTTACTCAGCTTATTGTAATTTATTAAAGGATTCAGTTTTTTCATGGTGGATGTGAAAGAACTGGAAGAAGCATGCTGTTGCATTGTCTTATGATGGTGATGTCAATACACGTGTTTTATAAGTGCATAAGCTATGGATGCACAATAAGATTTTTTTTTTCTCTTTGAGTCACTCTGGGACTTTGAGTCTTCACAGCTGTTGATGAGCCCCACTTTAAATACAGGAGTGGAATGATTTTGGAGAAAATTTTGGAGTATGTGTTGTATTCGATGAAGATGTCTTTCAGATGTCAAAAATGTGTCTTTACTCTCTTTATGTAAATCAGGCAAAACAACAAAGCCAACCGGTTTGGGAGGAAACTGATTAACCTGTCTGTGTCATGTCATGCTCTCTCAGATGAGTTCTTTTTAATCCAGTCTGTTTTAGTCACAAACTGTCCTCTGGGTGCAAAAGTAAAAGCACACATTACTACATTACAAATCTGATTGTCTGCCACGGCATGTAATGCTTTAATATACAAGACAAAATGTTTAAAAGTGTCCACATCCTGTAGTTAAGTATTTTTGTGTAACTTTTCTTGCCATGTAGAAAATGTGATGACTTTTTACTTACTTTTTTTAATATCTGTACACTCTGCTTCTACATTTTTAAAACAAGGTATGCTTTTTGCAAATCCAAAGCATTTTTTCCCTCTCACAAGTTAAAATCCCAAAGATTTATTATCACTTCTAGTGATCTATTTACCACTGCAAAGCCAATTTCACAATCCAATATACTGTAACTTTGTGTTTTTACTTTTTTACTACTTCACAGTAAGTTGATTTATATTGACATACTTTTGCACTTTTACTCAAGCAACAGATATTCATCAGTGCTTTTGTTTTGACCAAATTTGTTTTTAGGAAAGTAAAGTATTTTTGTCACTTCTGAAAGTGGCCAAGTGAGAGAAACATTGAGTGGGGACAAATGACTGACCAATTACATTATGTCTGAATTAGGGCTGGGCGATCTAGGAAAAAATATAATCACGATTTTTTTTTCTCTTATTGAGTGATCTCGATTTTCGATTCAATTTTGTTTAACCTTTTCAAAAACAAGTGAAAAATGCCATTCATGAACATAAACAAAACAAAAACCGTTAATATGTCCTATATATTATATATTTTTTGAAACTATATAACAGTATTCTGTCTTTGACTTTTGCTCCAAACTACAAAATTTTACTGACAAAGAAATGTTTTTTCATCTTTCGATTCAAAACCCACCACCAAATAATTGACGGTTCGATTGGATCTCGATCTTGCTCTAGTCTGAATACAAACTACAAACTTGACATTTGTCAAGTAGATTTGAGAGAATTGGCCCACTATGTTCCTAGGTTTACATCCACTTTGGACAATCATTTTAAATTGGGCTAACTTATGTTGTTATCCTGCAGTCCTTGTAAATACAGTGATTGAGCTTGGACTTCAACCTAAAGCGATCCAAATGACTTGGTCATGATCAATGCTTAAATCTGTTTAATAGCACAACTCAAGCAACATGAAATAGACGTGAAGAGGGTTTAGATATTAAGGCAAATGCTGATGCCAAATAAATGTATTTTACCAAGTGTCAAATGATGATAAATGTTCAAAATGTAACACAGCTTTTTGCTTCTTTGTCTTTGACATGTAAGTAACAAGTATTAATTAGGAATCTGCTTTGAGCTTATATTATGAACAGTCTGTGTAATCTGCAGCACAAAGCCAAATGACATAAAAGTGATGCTGAAGCAGAGTGAATGTGACAGTAATCTGGCTGTACAGAAGGCTTATTGTACAATACAGAGATGTCTCCTGAACAGTGCTCACACCACCAGCCCCCATCACATTCTACACACCGTCTGGGTAAAAGGGCTAAAAACACAGAGGCATCATGGGAATAGGTGGGTGGGTTGGGGGATACAAAAACAAAGCCTGAATTTCAAAACAAAATCCACCACTGAGGCTAAACAACAAGGCCTAAGACATCAGCGGGTGAGCGGACGAGAACAGGCGGGGAGAAAAAAGTTTAGGATCTGGTGAGCCGCGATTGGCCGGGAGTGCACGAGAGCCCGCCCCTTTTCCCTCCCGTCTCCCGCCCCAAACACAACAGAATCCCCCACAAGCCTGGCCACATCAGGAACGACTGGCTACATTAGGGCTGCCATTATCGTGTCTCAAGTCATAACAGCCCCAGAACACCCACCACGACTGCTGCTCGGAGGGTGGGGGAGGGGCAGGGGGAGAGAGAGAGAGGGAGGGGGGGGCAAAGGAATGAGCCCACAGAGAGAGAGAGAGAGAGAAAGGGGAGAGGCTGGAAAGAGTTCTTCGTTAAGCAATATGTGAACGTTTTCTAGGTGTTTTCAGACTAGTCCTTTGTGCTCTCTTTTTCAGGATTTTTTTTATCAGTTTTATTTTTTTGTTTTGCTAGACATTTTTTATCTTATTTAGCATGACAGACAGCATACTCAGTGGTTGGTTCTCTTGGCAAAAATGATTAAAGTTACTTCAAAATAATACAATTTATATGCTATTTATTAAGAAAAAAGAGCCGACTAGAAGAACATTATGCAAAGAATATTTGTGTAACAGTCACATCATGACGTAGAAGGACAGAGACACCACTCGCAGAGTTCAGTAGAGGTCAAGTGATCGAGCGCAGAGTCAGGGTAAAAACATATGCCTGAGGCAAGTGGTGTGAGTTGTCTTCAGGCGCTCTTGTTTACAAAGTAAAGCAAAACAATGAAAGAAGCGGGTGGCTTAAATCCACTCGGAGAACCACAGGACAAGAGATAGTCATTTCAGTTAATGCTCTAATTTCACCAGACTAGGGCTGGGTATTGCCAGAAGCCTTCCGATACAATACTTATCTTGATACATGTATGCCTCGATACAAATTCCTCAATATGTTACGTAGTAGGATATCTTCAAAAAAAAGTAAAGTACTTTAAATTTAGTAAACTTAGTAACATCAACCTTGTAATAAACAAAATTCGACTTTGTGATCAAATCAAGAAAATGCAGAAAAAAAATAGAAAAGTATTGTATTTTAACTATAAAAATGTTTTCAACATGTTTTTGAGTATAACCCTCCCTGTTGTCCATGTAACTTTGAATATGTAGAATAACAAAATGCAGAAGAATTGTCTTTTCACGTGTTCTTTATGTCACATTTAATCACATTTTTTGATAGAAGTATCCAACAAACAAATAATTTTTAACTCAATAGTTTCAGTCTTCTAGCAGCAATAGAGGTTCAGAAGTATAAAATTTATGAAATGAAATGAAAAACTATTTTATGCATTTTAAGAGTCGTCACAAGGCAGTAAATCCTGGTACTGTCTGTTTGCTCTGATTGGCTGTTGCAAAGTTCCTTGTACAACATGTTGAAGACTTAAAATCTGACAAAAACTGACCCACAGCAAAATGACATAACAATAATGTCCTATTGGAATCATTCCAGGCCTCCAAAACTACTCTAGTGTGTGTGTACATATTTAAAAAACAATTCAACAATATAGTGGAATCATACTTTTAAAAATGTTGATTCATTATGATTTGGAAGGGCAGCATTTTAAATGTGAACTAACATGTTGAAACATTTGCCATTTGTGTAAAACCAGTAAAATTCAGTAGTTCTTTTTATTTGTGTTTCAAAGATGGTTTTAAAAAAAATGCACACAATTGTTTTAACTGAACATGGCTTTTCCCAGTCAACTTTGAGGACAGTTCTTTACACACCCTGACTATGGAGCACTGTGGAGTTCAACACGGCTGTGGTCACTCCTAAATGAAGTTATGAAGAGGCTGGGTGGCTCCGGTGGGACAGGAGAGGGGAGGGGGGTTACACATGTTTGAGCCCAGTTTAATGTTACACTCTGAAGAGAGAGAAAGAAAGAAAGAGAGAGAGAGATAGGAGAAAGAAGGAATGAAAAAGAGAGAGAGAAGAGGAGATCGACAAAGAAAAGGGAAGAGCGAGGGAGAAAAGAGTCAGATAAAGAGAGAGGAATGAAAAAAGAAGGAGAGACAGATGAGAGGAGAGAGAAGAAAGAAAATGGAAAAAGAATAAAATGGAGAAAGAAAAGTTAGAAGTGGAGAGATACAACGAGAAGAAGAGAGAAAAGAATGGGAAAGAAAAAAGTTAGAAAGGAAAGAGAGAAGGGGGTGAACAAAAAGAGAGGAGTGAGGGAAGGAGAGAGAGGGGAGAAAGAGAGAGAGAAGGAAGGAGAACAGTGAGAGAGAATGGGATCCCAGAGCAGCCATATAGTGTGTGACATGAGCAGTGACCTGTGGTAAAGCCCGTTCCCCTGGAGACCTCGGACCGCCGCACACAGCTGAAGAAGTGATGCTCTATGGGAATGTCACAAATGACCAAACCACATCACAACTCAACAATGTGTGTCTTTGTGCCACGCTAACACAAACACCTGAGCAGGAACAAGTGGGAGAAGAAGGACGGGTTTGTTTGAAATCTGTGCAGCAAAATGAAGATATGTTTATGATCTTATTAACGGGGACATTTTCTGTAAAGTATGCTTTTCTGAGTTTGTCACTAACAGTGTTTCTCAGAGGGTTGAGAAACAGTGTTTCTCAAATCCAAATGTTTTTTTTTACATTGGATTGATTCCAAATGTAAAAAAAAAATACATGTTGGAGCTTTACAGGAGACATTCTGTACTAATATAGTACTGTAGTAATGAAAGTAAGTTATCTAAAATATAAACAGGTCCAGTTACTTCCTGTTCAGAACTGCAGAACTGTATACAAGATTACTCAAACATGCATAAATCAGTTGGTTGCATTGTGTTAGCAGAGACAAGGACACACATTTTTGAAGTGTAAGGCAGCTTGGTCATTTGTGACATTTCCTTTACAATAGGGCATTAATATGTGAACTGAAAATCGTCTAATTTAATTACATACAAAGGATGACTCATTGTACTTGTGATGTGATTATTTGACCTTTTTTACTTCTTTTTTTGCTCTTTTAATATTTTGTTTTTTCAGTGTGACATTAACATGGTTCTAGTCTCTATAACCATGGACTTAAATGTGATCGAGTCTGAGTCTCAAGTCCCCATCTGACCATTTGTGCCAATGATTGAGTGCATTGCGTTGTGGGATTTGAGCGCTGATGGGCCACCTTTAGTGAATAGATGTTGCCATTCAGGCCAAAAATAATCAGACTGGATGCAGCCTTGAATCTGACACATGTACACTAACAGATCTAAGCCAAGGCTGATATAATAATGTGATAACACTCTAATACATATAGTTGATCTAACTGAAAAAACGTGATGTGTATGCAATAAATAAATAAAAAACAAACAAAAAACGCATGGCTGAATATCTAAAATGACTATTCAAATTTTGGCACTGCCTGGAAGAAGACGATGTATTCAAATGAATATGTTTTAAGAGAAGTAATCTTATTTATTAGTGGCTTGAGATTTGGGTTTTGTAAGTAAGCTAAGCCTGGATGGAAACTTATGGAGCTAAACCACAGTTAGACTACAGAGTCAGGCCATTCCAGTGGATTTTTCCAGCACTTTTCTTTGCTCATAACTTTTCCACGTTACGTTAGTCACAGTAAATGTGTCCTCACTCTTACCCAAATCATTGTATCATTGATTTGATAAAACTAAATCTTGAATGAGATTAACTTTGTTTCTTGGCTGTCCAAATTTAAGTTGGTTGAAGCATGCAGAGGGTCAAAGTCTAGTTTTGCTTTCTACTGCCAAAGTTTATTTCCAATGATGTAATGATTGCATTGTTTGTTTGTTTTTTACAATTTTCTTTCTTTTTTTTTTTTTTTTTTTTTTTTTTTTTTTGAGTATACTGATTTAGTCTTTTATCTTTTCAACTCAAATCTATATTGTTTTCTCAAATCTCAGCACCCCTTTGTGGCCCAAAGTAGACCCTCTAATGTTACTACTTCTAAGTATCTCTACCTAATTTTTTCCATCTTTAAAACATAAACAGAAGTAATTCATTTTAAACTGTTTCCATCCCGTTTTGCTCACATATTGTGACTCAGAAAATGAAATCTCAGCAAAAAAGCTTAAAAACATGTTTCAACACAGTAAATATTGGCTGAATATCATTATTGTCATACTTGAAATAAAATACAGATAATAGAGAGATTTTTACCAATAATGTTATGCCTTAATTTAAGCTTCTTTAGATACCATAACAATATACTGCACTAGAGTAAATAATGTTGACAACTTTGACAAATTTACACTAAAAACTATCTCTTGCTGGAGTCCTCTATTTTCACTTTTTAATGTTGCAAAGCTACTTCTCTTAACCATAACCTGTATATGTTCTACTCTGCTCCCTGCTCAGTCCTGCTGAAGACACACTTATTTAGTTAGCCGTGTGATTTATAACCTTGGTCTTTTTAATTTGCTGTTACATTGGTCCTTTCAAAACCAGCCCCACAAAATTATACCAGGGAGGAGCAGCCTGCCTCGGACTTTCTCACCAAATATTGAGCTGAAATATGTCGCTCCACCTGTGTCAGTGGAATAAATGAGTGCCCTAAACATTACTTGTTACGTTACTTGTATCTACAAAAACTTTAAACTGCTCATGCAAAATGGGTTGTCAAATGCATAAGATGCTACGCTACATAACATGAATGGTTCAAATAAAAAATACGTAGAGAGTTTTTTTTTTTCATTGTAAAACAGCTTAGAAATGGTAGCCTGATGTATCAGCCGGTTTCATTTCACTCCATGGAAACCGTCTGACGTCCCAGCATTGGAGCTTGTTTGTCCTATGGTAGGGGGTCCTTAGTCGCATTAACCAATCACAGCAGTTTCCTCGTTAATGGACGTTGCGATCAACACATCAGTTGTAGTCCGAGAAGTACAGCGTAAACATGGACGTTAGATATTTAAATCTACATTTCTGGCGGCTACAACTTTAACGACAAAGTTGCAAAGCTACAAACAGATGCTTGAATTTGACGTCACAGTTTAATTTCTGTTCACTGATTGGTCGATCGTCTCTCAACCTTGATTCAAGCACCAACAAACACTGAAATACCTGACCTAGTTGCTGGTGTGAAATGAAATGGAGTGGAGGCACTAGGTGGCGCTAGCCTGGTTATAGAAACTGGTCCAATGACTTCAAAACACCAGAACAGATAAAATAGCCTTCTTCCTAATGTATGGACTCAAAAACATTGTAGAAGATCTCAGTGATGTATCTACGACATCACAAATTTGGGAAATTTGTTGTTTTCTGAGGCTCAGAAGTGAAAGAATAGTTTCTCACAGACAGAACTCTGACTTTGCTTTTGATGACATAGCAATGTTAGAATTGGGCTAAAACCATTATCACAGTTTTCTAATTAGGATTTGGTCAGATAGTTTTTGTGGTAAATATTCATCATAGTTTTATTGCAGTAAAGTTATAAATTAAATCCTAAAACTAAATCCTTTCACCTGTGTCATCAAAAAGCAACATACATACAAAATGCAGAGATAATTTGTACACAAAGTACATTTTTTCAGAGTTGACCAGACGACTGATATATGTTTATAAACTGACAGCCTAATAAAAGAAGTTTGAACAGTTCTGAGGTGCAGAAAATCACTTGACATTTTCTTGTTTGGTAGGAAATGCTTGACAAACTAATAATAGCAATTTTTACTCAGAAATTCCCTTGGCATTTTGTTGTTTGTGGAGTAAATTTGTGATTTGTGTCCATTCAAATGTAGTTTTGATTTTGATTGATTGTGCCGCTCTAACCTTAGTCAAACTGTGTGTGCTGCAGACTAGGTGGCCGTTGGTCAGTGTTCCTCTCTGGAAAGACTGACAGGTGCATCCAGACCTTTGTAAATGTGCACAGAGCCTACCCTCTTTTTGGAGATTTATGAGTCTGCGGCAGCTGAGGTGTGAACTCTATTTAGCACTTCCGGCTGATTAATACAGCCATGCCTAAAGCTGGCTCTGAATGTGTACAATTATCTTGGCTCCGCCCCTGTCATTTAGCCCGTCACTAACTGTGCGTACCAAATCCCTGTAGCGGTCTGTGGGCTTAAATAGGTCCCCACTGCCCTTTTAACACTTGTGCTACTGCATAACAGTCATTGCAACCGCTCCAGACAGCTTTCTTCTGCCCCACACAAGCTCTGTGTATGGAGATGGACATTTGTCACATGAGCAGTGGCTCTGATTGACTTGAACCGCACATGTACCGTCAGCTCTGGGCTTAAGGCTGAACACATACAGTATGTTTTTGAATTATCACAATGATAATCATGTGACATCACTACATTTTACCAATATTTAATACAGTTGTGTGGCAGCTAAAAAAAATATTACTTTAATGAAGTAAATGTGATAGTCGCCAATTGAAATCACCAGATTAAAAATTTGTGAAATTACTTTTATACATTTCATGGCAAAGTACTTTTTTTTTGTTTTCAAGAAAAAAACTGATAATCAGCTCAAATTTAGTGTCAATGATGTACATTTAGGAGGAGCTGTTATATTGTTAGTATTTTGTACAACTGTCGCTAGCGTACCATCATGTGGCCGAAGGAAAATGACACTTGAAAACTGGAACAAGTTGTAAATTAGTTAACAATGCCAACATACAGAAGAAAAGTCAGGAATCTCCACAAAATGTCTAAACACACACTTTTGCACTGCTAAGAGAGAGACAGCTTAATAATGGTGCACAACAAAAGCTCCTTAGATAAGAAAAACTGCAAACTCAACACAGTTGGTGGAAGTTTTTTCTATTTCCAAAAGAAGTAGCATTCAAACAACTCACCTGACTCAGTTTTCATTAAAGCAACATGTCATGTCGTGCTAATTTACATGAGTTTGCAAAAGTAATTTTGACCACAGTACAGACATGTGATTATTATTCAATTCATTACCTGTATGCTGCACAGTTGTGAGCAGCTGGACTGATGTGGTTGGCTGTAATAAGCAGGTGTCTGACACACCGACACTGGTGTTGACAGAAACACCCTTTAATGTGACGGCCATACAAAAGACGCCTCTGTTTACCTTGTCCTGACTTTTACTCACTCATTTGATCTTAGCTTGATCCCAGTTAACCAATTTTCTCACATTTGCACACACTTTAACACAGCAAATCCCTATTTTACTTATAGAAACTACTTGGGATTTATTGTCTCATGGGGAAAAATAATTTATAGAAAAAGATGCAAAAAAAAAAAAAGTGATTCTTTGTAAGAGCAATTAACTTACCATTGTTTCATCAAGAATCACACATTTAGTATGGAACTCTTTTTCATAAGCCCCTGGTGAGCTCCTGAAAATCTTTAGGGCAGGGGTCTCCAACATGTACTTTATACCACCCCCTAAGCTCCTTAAAGGACATAGGAAGCTTATCTGTTACCTTGACAAAATCAATACAGTATGATACATTACATGTCTATCACAATTGTAACCTATATGCTTAGTCTTGTGCACTAATAAATGGATAATGGTCATCATATCAACTCTATTAACATGAGAGTAGATTTATATATTTTTTAATTTCTTTGTTTGTTAAAGTAACTCTTCAGGAAAAGATGGACTATTCCTGCTTTAGAGACCCACATTTGGGTCAACTGACTCCAACTTTCACAAAGGTCAGATTGTTAAGGGATCCCTCTCCATTTTCACAACACAAACTTTTCAAATTGTCAAATGCACACATCTTTAATACATCTTCTAGTTACATTATAGAGTGCTTCTATGCTTACAAGGTCCAACTAAAACAGGAGAACTTTTTGAGGCCATCTGTTGTACACTGTTAAGCTACTCGTAATGGAACATTTATATAATGTGTGGGATTCGCTGTTTCATTTCTATAAGCACAAGATTAGTAATATACATAGGTGAGCTAAGAATGTCTCGCTGCTCTTTCCGATTGCTTGTTCTCTCCTTGAAATGTTGTGCTTGGTTTGCTTTGGTCTGTTATTATGTCCTATGAGCTCTTTTTACCCAGCCGCAATTGTTTTTATGCCTTTGGGTTCCTCCTTCTCATTGCTGGGTCATTTCTGTTGAGCAGGGCAGGGTTTGTTTAGTTTGGCTCTATTTAACGTCCCTGTTCTGTTCTGTTGTGTGTGCGTCAGGTCCGGGGTGACTGCGAGGGGAGTGCCGCTCTCGGGGTTCTGATGCCAGTGGACATGCAGCCGCACCAGGGGCTGTATCAATATGAAAGCTCCGCCCACCAGCCCAGCAGAGGGTGAGACGTCACTCTACACCTGTTCTACACTGCTCTACACTTATGTATCAGGGAGGATTTATGATGGACATTTATTATAGGCAGGGAAAATCTGGACAAGTCTGTGAAAAAGTCTGCTTGCTCAGTGCTCACATATAGGTGAACTTTGCATTCTTAGAGTAAACATAAACGCTAAATAAACTTTTTTGGCTGTAAAATGGCGAGTTTCCGATCAACATAGTCACAAACTGACTGCATCTCACTGTAGTGATCAATCCCATCTTACAGTAAATGGATTGTTCTGATCAGAAAGACTTGCTGTTAAACTAATTGCACTGCTCCCCTCTACTCTTATCCCCTCCTTTCACTTCCTATTTTATTCTTCCATCACTTCCCAGTTTACCAGCTCTGGTATGAATGGGTTTGTGGGTAGAGTTTAGGGGTGTAGCCTCACATTAAGAAAGTAAGTAAAGAGGTGAAGACTGGAATGTAAAATGAAAAGGAGAGTTGGCTTTTGGGGAGAAAAACAATCAAATAATGAAAGGGAACCTATTTATTGACCCTATACACAGAATAGGTTTAAGCGTGGAAAGGCTGGAAAACACTGACATAAAGATACATTCTTGAAGTGAAGATTCTGCAGAAGTCCATACACTTTTTGCAACTAATAAAAAGTATTAGAAGGACAAGGAATGGATGCAGAACTACTGTGTAACTTACTACAAGTTAAAAGTCACCTGCTTTATTCTAAACAATCTCTTTTGAAAATGAATTATTTTGAAATAATAGTTCTGTTCATGGCATATTGTGAAGAAAATCTAGTTAATGAAAGAATATATCAAAGAAGTCACTAGGTCAGACCATAGAAGAGTCAGTTTTGGTGATCTACACACTATGTAAGGCAGGGGTCTTAAACTTGTAGCTCGAGAGCTATCTTCCACCATCTTCCAAGTAGCTTCTCAAAGGATTTTGGATTCATGTTACACTTTTAATTTCCAGTTATGTTATTAAATTGTAGATGCTGTGTGCAATAAAACATAGATAGTGGTTAGAGTTTCTAATAGACACCTTTATGTTCCTCATGAAAGTTCAAATTTTCCATGACTGACAAAAAAGTAGCTCACGGACATTATTATCATGTGAAATTATCTACTGAAGGGAGAGGTAGAGACATGGTATTTACTGCATAAATATCCTTCAACAGGATATATTTTAGATGGTTATAATCACACATATTTTCTTTTACATCGTGATAAAATTTTAGGCCATATCGTCTTGCCCTTGTTACATTGTTCACTCTGGATGCTTTTTCAACTCAAAACCCAACATGCTGCTCTTCAATGATAATGATACATTCTTTAGTTCAACCATTTATAAGCCTTTTGAGTTAATCTCTTTCAAAAACCTATGTCAAACTCTAGTTGTATTGTGGACATTGCTCAGCCCTTTGCTCCGCCCCCTACCGCCCCCGCCCCCCCCTTTGCCACCCAGGTTGTGGGGTGGATTCGGTCTCTCTCTGACAGCTGCTAATTACAGGCTGACCAGGCCCCGCTGTGCTCTGCATGACTGCCCAGCGCTGCACTCAGGTTACCACATCCACCAAGGCTTTGCACTGCTTCTGCCGGACAGGACTCAGAGAGAAGGACTGGACCGAAAGTGAGGGACAGGAATCAGAGTGAGGGATAGGAACGAGGGTGAGGGACAGGACCGAAAGTGAGGGACAGGCCTGAGAGTGGAGCACAGGTCTGAGAGTGAGAGACAATACCGAGAGTGAGGACAGGATCAAGAGTGAGGGACAGGCCTGAGAGTGGAGCACAGGTCTGAGAGTGAGAGACAATACCGAGAGTGAGGGACAGGATCAAGAGTGAGGGACAGGCCTGACAGTGAGAGACTGGATCAAGTGTGAGAGACAGGACTCAGAGTGAGGGACAGGCCCGAGAGTGAGGGACAGGACTGAGAGTGAGGTACAGGACTGAGAGTGAGGGATAGGAACGAGAGTGAGGGACAGGCGAAAGAGTGAGGAACAGGCATGAGAGTGAGAGACAATACCGAGGGAGAGGGACAGGATCAAGAGTGAGGGACAGGACAGAGAGTGAGGGACAAGCCTGAGACTGAGGGACTGGACCGAGAGTGAGGGACAGGTCCGAGTGTGAGGGACAGGACTGAGAGTGAGACTCAGGACTGAGAGTGAGGGACAGGCCTGAGAGTGAGGGACAGGCCTGAGAGTGAGGGACAGGACTGAGAGTGAGGACAGGCCTGAGAGTGAGGGATAGGAACGAGAGTGAGGGACAGGCATGAGAGTCAGGGACAGCATGAGAGTGAGAGACAGGCCTGAGAGTGAGGGAGACAGAAGGGACAGGTCTGGCAGTGAGGCGAGAGCAGGACAGATCTGAATGAGGGATGAATGAGAACAGTATGAGGGAGGCAGCTCGGCTCAGGGGAATCATGGATTAGGGAGGACAGATTAAGCTCCTGTGTGGAATACACGTCGTTGAATGGTCCAAGACATGAAAGGGAGACTTAGGAGAAAATGCGTTATTTAGCAGAGCTA